>JAPZEB010000020.1:27624780-27638056 GCA_029783705.1 Chaetodon striatus | reverse complement strand
GTAAGAGTGAAAACTCAGTACACTATTATAGCGGCCTGAGGCCGAGCAAAGTGGCACACAGCAGTGCTCCTTAGAGCCAGCCACTCTTTTGAGAAATTTAAAACTACCACGTACATTATACTTGTAGTGTCCACCTAGTTCACTACGATAATGACAGCCGGACGCTTGCTATGTACAGTAACTAGGAGACAGACCGGAAACAGCTGTGCCAACTTTGGTTCGTTACTCCGCTTGTGCGCGTAGACCATTGGTGACTCTAAATTGGCTGTAGGTGTGAATGTGAGCATGAATGGTTGTCTGTCTCTATGCTCGCAAGCAGATATTGGCACTTAGCTCAAGGCACCACAGAGCCTAAACACAGACTCACAGACCCGCCAGCGTGGCTGTCGACTTTAGTCTTCCCATCAACAAGACTAAACCTCTATGAGTCAGTAGGATTCGTCCTCAGGGGAACGTGAAAGGCTATACAAATTTCAAAGCAACCCACTTGACAGTTGTTGAGATATTTCAATTTGAACCAACATCTCTAGAGCCATGGTGCAAGCAGCCAGATACTTATACAACTCTAATTTATTTTAACATATTACATATGTATTTATGTATGTAGCATATGCCAGTGCAATATAACAGTCAACTAGAGAATGAAGCATGTCAGACTACAGGGTATATCATGATATAACTCTACATAGAGAGAGGACTTTTGTCCAACTCACACTCTTTTCAAGTTGGATGGATAGATACATTTGGGTGCTTTGTTGCTCTCATTACATTACATTTATTTGCAGATGCTTTTGTCTGTGGCAACTTACACACTGAAAATTGAAATCAGCTTGTTCAGCTGATCATTATGAGCATGCTTCTAAAACGATGGTAGATTTAGGAGTAAACTCCTCGTCTGGTGTTGTTGTTGAAAGTCTATGTAAAGTCTATTTCTGTCTCTGTCAATGTTACACACACACATACACACACACACACACACACACACACACACACACACTCACTCACTCACTCACTCACACACACACTCGCCTTTCGCACAGTAGCTCCACTCCAAATCGTTTTGTCTCGCAGTCCCACAAGATGAGTGCATACTTTCCAGTTTCCCACAAAGACAAAATACCACACAAGCGACAGAAAAAAATGCAGCTTCTGTCTTCCATAAATATATTACGAGACAATGACAGCCTGTTTATTCATGGCTCCTTAGCTGCTGTTATGGCAGTGGGTTTTGTGAGGGGGGACTGGAGGTAGAGTGGGGAGGCTGACCCTCTGGACCCTCTGGAGCCTGGAACTTGGCAGCGGGCCACGAGGAGAGCGTGTCCTTGCGAGGACCAGTCGTCTGGGGTCCTATAAGCCACCACTGACATCTGGGGCTGTCTAGCTGGGCTGAGGCTGAATGCATGCTGGGTAGTCCGGCACACAGGCACACTGCACACATCAGGGTCGGGGGTCAATTCACTTTCAATTTCATCCATTAAGGATTTTGTTTTCTTGGGTCAAAAACCGAAATGCTTTGGTCATTAGTAGGTTCTCATGTGTGATTTCTGAGAATAACTGATGTGTCATTAGACCTGTAAATGGCAGTTCTAGTTTACATCTGTAATTGGGTGAAGTAAAGACACAAGTACACACACATACAGAGGATTATTTTGTTTCCCCTAACAACACAGCAGCAGATGACTCAGGTACCTGGAAGTGCTTAATCTCACTGGGGAAAGAGTCAGGGACCACAATGCATTTGTTCAGTTGTGTGGGTGCTACAGATGACGATATACAGCAAAAGATCTACCCCACAGGGCCGTTGCCAGGATTTTAGACATGACTGAGGTCACCCCCTAATAGCTGTAATAATGTAAACCTGCTTGTGGTGCTACAGGAAAGGTTCACCAAACTCAACAGGCTTAATTCTCTGGGAACCATGAATGTCTGTATAAAATTTGTTTTACATCCATTTAATGTTTGTTGAGATATTTTGGTCTGGAGACAGGCTGCTAGTATGGCTAAAAATATTGGTATATGTCTTTAAAAGTCCCACCATGTGTAACTTTATATTATAAAATGTAAACTAGACTTGAGGTCCCTTAGTTCCCAGGAAAAAAACACGCAGATCTGTGCCACCAATGATAGCTACAACCTTGCTACTCCGATCTTGGAGACACTCACTCTCTTAAGAGAGAGGCTGTAGTGATGGGCGAAAATGAATGAACAAATGTTTTTGACTCTTTTTAGTGTCCATGTATCATGTCAGCCTGTTAAATATCCAAGTGGTCATGAATCCTCAACTTTTCCCAATTGCTGTTATCATAGGGGCAACGTTCATGGTGTCTGCTACAGTGAGTACGACGAAGAAACTGAACAGGACTCAAGTCCAGACAACTCACCAGCTACACTCACTGAACAGAACTGTCCACTCGAAGTGGTATGTCTGTTGCTTGCCCAGGAGTAACAAGATGTAACAAGTTCATGAGCTTTAATTGTATGTGGATTTAACAAGGGCGCAAGAAAGAAGATGTGTTGTATTTGATTGCTCAGAGCGTTTATGCAACACATTAATGACAACAAAGAGCAAAGGAAACCGATCACGTGAGGATGATGGGGAACTAATCTTTCAGATTATTCAGACACCACATGAATGCAGCACAAGGCTGCTGAGGTAACTGAGGATGCTTTCAGACCTAGAGTTGTCTTGCTTTGGTCCGAATCGGGGACTAATATTGTTACAAAGTTGCGTAATTGCCTAGAGTTGGTTCATGTTCTCATGGCAGCATTTACAAGCGGACCAAATTTTGCAAGTGGACCAGATAAAATGCCTTGCATAAGAAATCTGCTCGTGATTGGTCAAAATTTTCATGTGAGAAAAATACAGGAGGTAAAAATAATGTTGAAGAAGAGTACACCCGCAAGATAAATGCAACACTTTCTAATGTCACAATGGAGGGACAACTATGCGGCATGAATTTAGCATTGGTCATCCTGTACTATATTGCATCAACTATTCAGTTTGAAAACGAGGTGCAGCTCCAACTGGAAAACAATGTTTTGCATTGGATGTGCCGAATGAGCATATTAAGGCAGTACAGGAGGAGGTGCACATTAATAATCCTCCGGAACACGTTCTCACCACAAACAAACCACACCAGAGTTCGTTTGTAACCGGACTGAGATCACCTCTTCAGGAAGGTCACAGTCCGATTGTTTTGGTGCACATCTGAGTGCGATTGCTGTGTTCACATCCGCCCAAATAACCCGCACTTAGGGTGAAATGAACTTGAGTTCAATTGAACCGAACAAAACAAGGCAAATGTGAAAGCACCCTGAGTTGCAGCTTCCTGCCCTTCAAAGAACGACAGATTGTTGGTCAGTGACATTTCTGTAACACTGTATTGTGTTTACATAGCCTACCTACATGTAAGTGGGATGATGAATCAATGCACTAAAAGAAATGTTTTATTTTTAAGCTATGTAAACTGAAACATGATGACTGGTAATGCACTGAAGAGAAGTTCTGTTAGGCAGACAACACTAGCTGTCAAACATGCTTGTACTATAACGGAGTGTCACACAGAAACTGACACCATATTTTGCAAAAGCATCAAAACCCAAAGGTTTGGTACATTTCAATGTACCAACTCGAAGGAACTGAAACTGTGAAAAGAATCTGTCTGCCCATCACTAACACACTGATTTAATAGATGGTACACAATTGTTGCAAAAGACGTAACAACCAGGGGATCAAGAATAATCTGAAGTATAAATCAACATAACTTTTAATGACCAGTGGGCCACAGTGTCTGTCACCACATAATAAATACTGTGAGAAATACTCAACTGAGGATACAGGAATTCAAGCAGCAATCATTTCAGTGGGCTCATTTTACCCTGAAGATTGACAAAGGCCCAAATTAAAAGCACTTCAACTATTGATAGCAGCATCGAGTCAAGTCATACATTCGTTCATCCATCCATCCATCTATCTGTCTATCCATCCATCCATTCATCCGTAATCCAAGGCCAAGCCTGAGAACCTCCACTCAGGCCTACAGAGACCAAGCCGTGTGCTCTTTTCCACCATTCCCAGCTTATTTATGGAATGCAGCTTTGTCATATTTTTCCATAGCGCAATTTTCCCCTATAAATAGGCACGTAAGGCTCAGAGAGTTGGGGTGGGAGTATGAGGGGTCAGTATCTGTTGTGGACACTCATCATTGCCCCCCTCCCTGTCTTGCTCTCCCCCTATTTTTCCAAATATTTGAGCACTGACAAATATAGTGCAATGTTAGGGTGATGGGAACCCGTTGGACAGCCCTTCTTTTTAATCTACCTCCAGTGAAATTTTCCAGCCATTCTGACCCATTTTTCCATGAACATAGAGAAAAACTTTACCCTGATGCCAGTGACATGCCAGCTATTTAAAGCTTCTTCATTTACATAAACATTTAGTCTGAATACACACGCAATAAAATAACATCATGCCGTCTTGGTCTGGAGAAATGAGTGGAATGTGTGTGTGTGTGTGTGTGTGTGTGTGTGTGTATATGTTTGTGTATCTATCTGTATTTCCTTATCTGCAAATATTATAGATAAAACAGATAAATGAAATGATATTAAATAAAGAAACAAGAAACCATATTTAGCCACTTAAAGGGGAAGTATAACTGCTCTACAGAAAATTCTGAGGAAATTCTACGAGTGACGTCACGCAAAGAATTTTACTACATGAGGGAGTTTTTGCTTCCCTTTCAGTCTTACATACCTGTTAATAAACCTTTGTTCACACCAAACATGGAGCTAATTTTTCACGCAGTGCCACTACAAACAAAGTCAATACAAAGACACAAACACACATGAATAAATGTCTGTGCAGTGCTGTGTCGCAAAAGCTTATCAGTGTTGAGATTCTCCTGAAGTCATTGAGAGTCAGAAATGGAGGACAAACTTATTCTTGGCATCTGTAGGCACCCATAGCTCTTTGACTCAACGTCAGCACTGTACAGAGACAGAACGCAAAGTAAAGAGCCTGGAGAAAAGTGAGCAAAGCCACAGGGCTACATGGCAAGTTCTGAAAAATGGATTCATCACTTAATTTCAGCTGTTGGTTGTAGTTAGCATTAACTTTAGCCTCCTTCCCCAGTTAGTTAGCGCAACCTGATAGAAACTACCTGTTTCTACCTACCTACCCTTTTCACCTTTCAGTACTTTGGCATATTCGCTTGGAACATTTCCGGGACAGAAACAGGACCTGCCAGATATTTGGCATGTTTAGTGAAATATTTAATTAAATAGACGTATGAACAGCTGAACAAGTCATAATGACAATCTGGCTGTACATGATGTATAACTATATTTTAGCAGAATAACATTACTCAGAATCAGAATGTGATAAACCTAGATAAACAAGTTATTTTTAATCATACAAACTCACTTGACGATCAACACAGGCAACTGAATTGAAGAAAACAGCCTGTTAGCTAAGCTAGCACACTGTCATACGGTCTCTCTGAAATCCACCGCAAAAGGCGGCAAATTCTGGACCAAGGGAGGGGAGGAGTTTCGCAGGCACATCAGATTCTCATGGGAATGAATGGACTTTCAGTTGCCTCATCCTCATGCACATACGAAAGTTGGAAACGAGGCATTATAAAGCATTTTGCAAACACATTACAGCTGGAATTTGCTTCTAGAGGTTGCACTAAAGCAAACATGTTCTTCTGCAAAGAAACACTGGCATAATTCACCACTGCAATAGTGATATTTCACTTCTGTGTTTCATTAAGTCTTTCTCAATATTAAAAGACAGCCTCTCTTCTTACTGCACCTTGCATCTGGGTGAAGCTGTTTATTTTTTCTTTTTTTACCAACAGCTTTGTAAAGGGAATGGGATTTAATATAATGTTTCCCTGAGCATCAGCAGTCAGTTTGGCCCACTGTGCCAAAAAAAGGCTAGCATGCTAACAGTTGTGTCACAATGTTTGTGTGTATGTCTTCCCCCTACACAACATTCTCACAAATTGCTGTAGAGCTCAGATTGTATTAATGGTAATGCTCAACATGGTGACGAAACATATTCTCAAGTCCAAGACCACAGCACTTAATTTTCTTAGTGGCATATAGTTGTGAACAAGTAGGATTTCATATTTTCCTTTGAGTTACAGGGATGGTCTGTAAGTCACTGGTCATCCAGCTAGACAGCTGGGAAACACAGACATACAAATAATTTACACATGCACACACAGTTGCACGCTCACAGTTAACCAAGCTCAACAGTCCTTGACAAGCAAGCACAAGGAATTACAAATGACAAACGGTAGGTCTATTTCATGTCACCACATCTATATCTCATACTGCTACTACTGAATTTTAAAATTGTAATCATATACTGCATACAGCAGCACATTCTTCCATCACATGTACAGATACTTTGCCAGCGTACCATTAAGTCGGAATTCAGTAAAATTACAACCCTCTGCGCGCACAGTGCAGCCCACACTACTGCCAACACTACTTCACTGTCTGAGCCAAGGGACGACATGCTTTTAAGTAAGTTTTTATTATATTAGGAGAGTGAATATATTTTATGATATTTCAGTTGACCAGCACAGACAGAAATGTTAAATTATTTTACCAATCCTTTAATTTCCTCTGGTTTCTTATTTAACCCTGATAATCCACCTAGAGCACCTCTACTTAATGACAGGACCACTGCCAATGTTCAGGTTTTTAATTTACCACTTTTATCATGACAGAGGTCATCACAGCTCTGCAGGGACTGAATTAGAGAAAACCAGCTGGTCCAGATAACATAGAGCCTGCCTTTTTAAAATCGGCATCCGAATTTATAGCTGAACCACTATGTCATATTTCTAATCTAACATTATCTACAAATAAAATCCCTAAGGACTGGAAAGCCGCCTTTATTGTTCCACTCTTGAGAAGAGGTGACCCAGCTGTCTTAAACAATTACAGGCCAGTCTCTAAACTCTCTGTCTCAGCTGAAGTGCTTAAAAAAAATAAAGTAGAAAGAATACCTGAGCACCAACTCTATATTGTCTACATTTCAGTCATGATTCTGCAAAAAACGTATTACTATTACTGCTGCCATTAACGTCATAAATGGTATAACTGAAGCACTAGATAAAAAACAAAGCTGTTTTTCTCTTTTGACACTGTTGACAACAATATTCTTATCAGGTGTCTTACCGATATTGTTTTTTTTGAGCATGCAGTTGGATGGTTTGCAAATTATCTCAAGGAAAGAACCCAGGCAATTAAGTTAGAGGGTGCCAACATGGAGGTACTGCGAGTCCTCAAGGGGGTACCACAAGGGTCAATCCTGGGCCCTTTATTATGTACTACATACATTTAAATGCAATCCACAGAATACACCAACTCTGCCTCTCATTTCTATGCTGATGACATTTTCCTTTGTTGTTTTGCAGCCAGCCCTGCTAAGGCTTTTGCGTATCTTCAGTGGGCATTTGATACAGTACAAGAACAGTTTTGTCAGCTGCAATTTGTCCTAAATGCAGGAAAAAAAGAAATGTATTTTTTTTACGACGTCAAGACAAGTAAAATCAACTCTGATGGCCTGTCTTTTCAGGCACATATCCAGTATATTGTGAAAAAGCTTTTACTTGGCTTTTACTTCAGAAACAAGTCTTGCTTTTCTTTTTGTGTCAAACAGAAAATGGTAGAGTCTACCTGTTTACCTGTCATTGGATAATGGGGATGTGTCCCAGTTGTTTGTCTTTACATGCAGGATAGCATGTATCATGGCGCTTTGGGATTCATTACAAACTGTGAATCTCTTACTCACCATTGTGTTTAACACTTTAAATTGAACTGGCCTGCTATATGTACACGCCGCCTCAGTCACTGGTATGTTTCAATTTACAATACCATTCTTGGCAAAATTCCTACCTTCTTATCTTCTCTTCTGAATTTGAAATATGGAAACTGCAATCTTTTTTACAGGACTTGTTGCATCTCGTTGTGCCCTAAGTCAGAGCTGAATTGGGGGAAAAAATGTGGAACAAGTTGCAGAATGATCTTAAGCTTGAAGACATGGTGACCCTGAATGAGTTTAAAACCCTGGTGAAATGTATTGAGTCCAGGCTGTCTGTGTGCAACTGTTTTATCTAATCATTTTACATTACTCAAATCTATGTGCCTTTATGTAAATTCTTATTCATTGTTGAAACTCCGTGTTGCTGCTACTCATGGCCAGATTTCCTTTCTAAAAGAGATCTTTGATCTCAATGGGACAAACCTGGTTAAATAAAGGCTAAACAAAATAAATAAAA
The DNA here is from genome assembly GCA_029783705.1 of Chaetodon striatus. Classification (NCBI taxonomy): domain Eukaryota; kingdom Metazoa; phylum Chordata; class Actinopteri; order Chaetodontiformes; family Chaetodontidae; genus Chaetodon; species Chaetodon striatus. The sequence continues at coordinate 27,629,756 of JAPZEB010000020.1, read as the reverse complement.
CCAGCAGACAGTAGCCTAAAGCAAAGAACACAGTTTCCAACTTGTTAACAACGGACTGTTTTTAGTTTTAGTTTTTGCTTGCTAGCTGTTACCACGTGGGATGTAGCTTGATTGAACATGCTAACTGAGCAGTTTCATCTATTTCCATTCATTTCTTATTATATGACACCTTTGAAATACGCCTGTGTTCAAAGAGGAACTCACGTTAAATAAAAAATGACATCATTTACATATATATAGTATGTCCTCAAAAAAAACAAACAATCTTTGTTGTAGTTTTCTTTCTTTTTAAAATAGTTGCAATCTATAACAAAATGTTACACTCACTCTACATGAACTATTAAAATTACAGCTATAATAAATGAATGAGTAAATTATTTATTGGGCACCTCGGGAGCTCACCTGGTAGAGCAGGAGTATTAACAAGGCTAAGTCCTCATCAAAGAGGCCTGCCCCTTGTCTCTCTCTAGATCATCACAATCCAATAAAAAAAGCAGAAATGCTAGAAAAAGGAACACTTTCTGCTGTCCTCGGTATTTTCGTCATACACAGATATGCAATGATGATTGCTGGGTAATACGCATGCTGACCAGACGATATATAGTTAGACTGACAAGCTGAGTGCATCTGCAAGCCGAGTGAGCTGCCATGCCTTTCAAACATAATAGTGGTATTAAGAAAAGATAAGAGAGAAAAGAAAAGGAGGAGAACGTAGCAAAGCTGTGTGTGTGTGTGTGCATCATACTGTAACTAGTAACTAACGTAAACCAGGGCCAGTCATAACAGTGTGCACTGGGGCCCGCTGTAACTACCTTTTGCCAGTACTTGCCACTCCATTTGTTAACGTGTTAGCAGGCCAACTCACCACATGGCACATTTCACAACGTATTTGACAAGTTAATGGACTTATTTGGCAAAATAATGGATTATGTCTGCTCACCATATAGTCAACAGTTTTGTTTCTATATACAGCTTGAGCAAGAACAGCAAAACCCCCTATATTTCCATTTTAATCTTGTTATTTCCTGTCATTTCCCAAGGAGTCTCCACCTTGAATATTTCCAGAAAATTGGCTTGAGAGCACCAGAACTGTTTAAAATCTCTGAAGGATCTGATGACTGGTATATTTCTTAAGTACTGTGGTATCAATATATTAGCACATTAAATAATTAAAATAGTGTTTTACCATAAACAAGGAGGAAAGAGATGATAGCTACCGGCCTCTACAGTGATAATAGATTATTTATATATTATAATTATTATATATAATAGATTGTTTATCAGACAATTCAGCGACATCATTAATGGCACAAAAGTAAGCTTGTGCTCCTTAAGTCATACACTTTATACAAATAGAAACCAACAAGGAGCAGATGTGTACCTGCTCACTTCTTTCAACCTTTTATTTAACTCAGCCGCTGCTGCACTATGAAGCAGACTCATTTCTATGTGACCTCAACCAGTCTGGGGCTCGTGTTCAGTCACTGATGCTTCGGCCCCTTGGCCTTTGGGTCAAACTGTACAGTTACATGATATGAACTAACCAGAGTAACACAGAGAAGTTAAGTCTGCTCACAGCTCCTAACTGTCATTAAGGGGCCTTGGTCACAAGATCACTCTGCTGCTACTAGCCAGTGGTGTTTCACTACACACACACACACACACACATACAGTACAGCAACACACTCACTCACACACACACACGCACACTGCTGGAATGACATTGTTGTTCATTCAGAGAAGCAGCTTGCTGTCGTAGCTGGCTGCGTTTGTTGTTGAAAGGTCCCCTGGGTGGAGATTCCTTTGGGCCTCAGTCATAAGGAGAGGCATCAATGGGAAACCAGTGGGGATAAATGAATGGGCCTGTGGTCAGGTGCTGCTCTGTTATGTGAGTGTTGCAACTGCTGAATGGTGAGCACATCACACAATGATGACAACAATTAGGGGTGTTTTTGAGTGGCAGAACACATGAAAGTAGATCTGTGTCTGCTAGGATTTAAAGATACAGCATTTTTTTGTTTTTGTTTTGTATTTATAAATTTAACAAATGAGGTCCATATTAAGTTGTGATCTTAAAAAGGCGGTGCCAGCCACATTTTTGTTTTTGCTATAGACAGAACCAGGCAATCTGTCTCCCTCTGTTTCTGGCATTAACACTAAACTAGGCTATCCACATCTTGATACCAGCTCTATACTTAAAGCCCGGAAATATAAATTTTGAGAGAGAAAGTAACACAATCCTCCTGTAAAAGCTGAATACATGAGCGACTAGAATTATCACCTTGTGGTTGTGTACCTCCACGAGCCAGCATATTGCAGTTACAGTTTACATCCATGTCTGTCCAGACTCATATGTAGCCATGACAGTTAACAATGTTTCAAATATGGATGTTGCTGCAAGGAAGCTACAAATCCTGAAAAGTGAATGTTTCAAACACATCCTCCCCCCAGCAGCTCAGAGGGTCTATACAGTCAGAACAGTATCAAGGTGGAAACCCAAGATTAGTGTCACCAATTCAGTGTCTGACCAAATGTCTCCCCTTCTGTTCCTGAGATTTAACGTTAAATGACATAATGGCCAGAAAAGTGTTTTTGCAGAACATTATGATGTCACAGTGAAGTTGACCTTTGACCTTTTGGATATAAATGTCATCACTTCATCGTTTTATCCTGTTAGACATCTGTGTGAAATGTTGCCGTAATTAGCCTGTGAATTCTTGAGTTATGGCCAAAAACATGTTTTGTGAGGTCACCAAGTATTATTCAATTCATCGAGTACAAGTGGGCATTTGCATCAAAGTTGAAAAAATTCCCTAAAGGTGCTCTTAAAATATCGCGTTCACGGTCAGACAGACAACCCGAAAACAGGATGACTCTAGCCATAGCTGTAAACAGCGTGGAGGCATAATAAAACACAACCATGTTCAATTTAATGCACTGAGGAGTTAGAGGACTAAAGCCTTGCTTGGTCTGGTATGACCAGTAGCTTAGGGTGGCTAATGTTAGCCAACTTTAGATTTTGTTGTGTAACAGATGTTTCTAATTTAGTCTCTTGACTTTATGACTCTTCTCTTCTTGGACTGCTGTTACACATTGTTTTAATATGTTATTGATAAACACTGTGCAGTTTTTTGGGATAAGCCAAATATTCCAAACATGTTACTCATCAAAGGAGTCTTAATGTGTTTTATATCAAAATCTCTCTTTTCCTGGGAAACCTTAAAATAGTTCTGATGACTCATCTTAAAGTTGGGGACATCTAAATAGAATAATTCAATAAGTTATGACTTGGGTGACTAGTTAACTTTTCCCATGGCAGAGCGCGGTTGAGGTTTCATTTTTTAATTCTTCCCTCATCATCCTCCTCCTGAAGTCTGCTACAGCTCTGCATCTCTGTACAGCTCCGTATCGTGCCGCATTTGCTAATCCACGTCCGCTTTGAGCAATCCAATCAAATTTGAGGGATTTGATTTTAAGCCCTCTCATAATTACACTCTGCCCACTATCCTGTTTCACTTAAAAACACATCACGCTATGGAAGGTAAAGACACTCCAACTGACTTTAAGCTCAGTGCCGTTTGCTTTCATGTACAATATGACACATTATTAAACTTTAATACAACACAAGATTTAGCTCACTTGCCAGGTTGTTAGGAGGTGCAAATTTTGCGTGCAGTAAGCCGTTGATCATTTGAGCGGATCGTCCACTAATCACAGGGTTGGCGGTTCGATCCCCAGCTGTGATGTGTGTATGCGTGTGTGTGTGAGAGTGGGTGAAAAAGAGGCAAATTGTGAAGTTCTTTGGGTAAAGGTGCTATACCAATACAGCCATTTACTATATAACTTATTTAAGTTATTGTGTTATTGTGATTAATTGTTTGCAAGCGCATACAATAAAGTGTGATAGTGTATGAAAACCAGGGTGTAAGACATTTAAAAATCTATTCACCCACTAAGCATTTCTTTCCCCATACTTCTAACAACAAACTTAATGAGTAAATATCAACATTATCATCTGCAGCTGTAATATGTCACACAGCGGCGTTACTACTGCCCAATCATTTGAGGCACTCTTCACTTGTGACACAGAAACAGTGAGCTAATTAAACACCTGAAAACACGCATTTTTGGCACCCAGCACTTGGAGCTTTAAAACTCATAATTAATACCTCAATAAAAACAATTAGCCGTGGCGAAATCCTTAAAGCTAGAATGAGCTAAGTAGTCTATAAAAAAAAGCTCCCGTGCTTTGTGCAATAAGCTTTGAGAATGTGGGTTGGTGAGGAAAACATGAAACCTGCAGAACTTCCAGTGTCCTGTGTTGTTTTTACTGTATTACAGGCAACATGAATCATCAGGATGAGAATAATATAATCATGTTTTATATAAATATGCACTCTAGTGGAAATATTGTTTAAATCTAAAGAACAATATCCTGGTTACATCCCATGCACGCCTTCTTCAAATGATGATTTAGTTATAGCTTTACATGGTGTATGGCTTTAGTTCACACTTTTAATAACTGTAGCATAAAGTCTTGTTGGTAATATATTAACATTTTAATGGGATATAAATCAGCTAGTAGTTAAAGGGGACCTCTTATGCTTTCCTGTATTGTGCGGGTGTAATATAGTATAGTGTCACAATGAAAGATGTTCTTGTTAAAATGGCCAAAGTTTCAAATAATAAGGTAAACATCTGTAGAATTAATCCATGTGAGCAAAAACCTCAGGCTTCAGATCGTTCTGAATACTCTGTTTCAAACTGATTTTTTTCTTTTTTGGCTACAGTATGACATCACAGGGTGCCAGACTTCTTTATATGGTCATCTGCCACAGGCACGCTTCTCCAAGCGTTTACATTACGTAGCCTACACTGCTAAATGAAGCTACACGCTTACATCAGGGAGACATGTAATCGTGGTTGCCGATGTTGTAAATTTTACCTAATTTTACCATCAGATTCCCGCAGGAACA
>JAPZEB010000020.1:27594275-27624680 GCA_029783705.1 Chaetodon striatus | reverse complement strand
AGAGGTTCGTCTGTGTGTGTGTGTGTGTGTGTGTGTGTGTGTGTGTGTGTGTGAGACATGCTGAGACAAAGAATGCCAGTGCTTATGCATAAACTTGCCTTTGGTAGAATGTGTCTACAGTGTCCTGCTTGGACAAATAAAAGAGTATTTTTAGATTTGTGTGTGTGTGTGTGTGTGTGTGTGTGTGTGTGTGTGTGAGATACCCCCTCTAGTGTTGAAGCCTGACTTGTCTCCTCCGTCTCTCAGGCTCCACCCCTTCACGCACAGCTGGTTTCCTGGGCACCAGCAGCCCTGGACCAATGGCTGACCTGTACGCTGCAGCCAACCAGGACTCAGGAGTCAGCAGCTACATCAGCGCCGCTAGTCCCGCCCCTAGCACAGGGTTTGGCCACGGTCTAGGGGTAGGTCACACGCTCCCACCGACGCGCACACACACACTTCAATGCATGCATGGATGCACGTATTATTCACAAATATAATAGAAAGTGTATCCACTCTTGTCCGTGCATCCCCAGGGTCCTCTGATTGCTACTGCGTTCACTAATGGCTACCACTGAGAAGACTCAGGTCACTGAAGATGGGAGGGCCTCTCTTCTGCTGATGAGCCAATCAAAATGCTGGCTGCCCTCTGATGGCACAACCTGATTGGCCGGCCACAGGCTCTACCGGGCTCTCCTGGCTCCCTGTGGCTCCACCCACCGACTGAATATCTTTTTAAAATCCTGAACTCTGTTTTGCTGTACTAATCTCACTTCAACATAACGTCCCCTGTCTCTCCTCTTTTGTCCTGTGTAATAACTAGATCCCCTCCCTCCCTCCGTTATCCATTATTTTCTTTTTTGAAGCTGAGAAAAGAAAACTGCAACAAAAAAAAAAGAAAAAAAATCTCTGAGGAAACGTTTGTCATCTTTGACAAAGTCACAGAGGACTATTTTGAGTATTTTTTTTTATTATTATTATTATTATTTTATTTCAATGTGATACGTTGTTTCATCATGAAATCCTTCAAAGCCGTTACTGATGTGAACAGAGAGAGAAAAAGCCGCGCGAGGTGGGTCTTTGTCTGAAAACCATTTTTAACAAAGGAAGAACAAATCCAACGAAGTCCTCTTTTTAACTCAAGCATCACGGAAACATGAAAAAAAAAAACTAAAATGTATATTTTGGTAGTCTTTAAAAACAAAACCTTTGTAATATTGTTATTAATATTGACATAATAATGATAATCTGTAAGGTATTTTATTCTGTAATTGGTTTTAAAGCAATGTTTTTATGTCTTCCTGTAAGATATTGTACATAGACGTTGGGGTGAGGGCGGGGTGGAGGGGGTACTGAACCGGCTCGCATGTCATTGGTTGGTTTGGAAAGGGTTAACAGCTATTCGATTGGCTGTCATCTACTACTATGTGTGGTCATCTCACTACTTTTATCAGTATGCATATGGTATATGTGTACGTCGTCGGCCAGTCGGCTCCAGTGACGCCTCAGCGCAGCGCTGTCGACGATAGCCGCTGAGAAATAAAACTTCCAGGAGTTAGTCTGGCACACTCGTTCAGTTTAATAACAGTTTTGTCACGAACTCATCACTTTGTTTGCTTCTTTAAAAAGCAACTTCGACTCTAGTTTCAACACCATGATGAACCAGATTTCTTGCATCTTCACTTCAGATAAAGATGGCGGACTACGGAAGAATCACAACCTTACACAGCAGAAATCAGGGGTTCGCAGGGTCAGAGGTGGGGGTGGGGGTGGGGGTGGGGGGGTTGACTTGACTTCCTCTTTTTTGAAAATATTATATATATATTTTTGCGCGATTCACTTCTTAATGTTTTTTGTTTTTATTGTTTTCTTTTTTTAAAAATTCTTTTATGCGGTGTTCTCTACCGTGAAAACAAATGAAGGACATTCTCAGAGAAGCAATTGTAGAAAACATCACAATCATGTTCTGTCCTCTTATCGCTATTGAAGGTGCATGTGATTGCGTCTGAGTGTGTGTGAGTGAGTGTTTGTGCGCATACATCAAGGTGTAATATGGAACTACTTTTGGCAACGAAGGAGCATTTCGATTGCCTTTTTTTTTTGGTACTGAAAAAAAAAAAAAAAGATCGCCCTGTTCCATGATGGCTCATCTGCTACTCTCCACTGCCTCCCTCCCATTTCATATTTAGGTTTAATAAATTTGTGCTCCTCTGGAACCGACATATTATTGTTTATACACACTTGCTGCTCCGTGTAGTGGTGAACAGAGGGGGTTTGGGCAGGGAACCAGAAATGGAACAGGGTCTCGCTCCCGGTCGGCTCTGATACAGGACCTCAGTACAGACGACACTGGCTGGCAGGAAAAGTCAGAAAGCTGGAACAAATTCAACATTTGCAAAAACAAGTAGGCTGTTTGTTCAGCCTTCTTGCTGCAGCCTGTTTGATGTTCAGCACAGCAGAAAACTTCCTGATCCAGCCGGTAGTTCCTCTGTCAGACCGCCTGGGACACGACATAAAACTACTGCTGGACACCAACACTGTAACTTTTTAACTTACAATAAAGCAATAAGTTATTTTTTACCTTACAAATGAAAATAGTACTATTATTGGTAATAGCAGACGACGTGTGAATAATTCTGCGGCATTAAGACTTATTTTCAGAAAAAAAAAAGAAACTATATTTTTCTGTTTTGAGATCTTGTTCCCCTTGTATATTGATTTTAATGATGTCTTCTGTTGTGTTGATGTAAGGAAAAGGGCCAATGCTTTGAAAGGAGCTCGTAGCTCTACATGAGCTCAGTTAAAGTTTAAGATTTGGGCTGTCCCCCGCCAAGCTTTACAGCAATGCTTTTCTTTTCTTTTTTTTTCTTGTTTTATTTTTCTGATAATTTCAATTTTAAAATCCTAATAAATTATTCTAAAGCATTTCATTGTGATTGTTTTTTTTATATATATAATATAGTAGACTATATATGCAGTTACACTGATGCCACAGCAGCTGGTCAGCAAAGGCACAAAGTTTTAGGTGCAAAAGTGGTTTTGAACATTTCTGAATTTGGTGACACCAAAGTATTCAAAAACATACCCCTCCCCAAGCAGATTTGAACTGGGGATACTCAGAACTCCCTAAAAAATTCACCAGGGGGCTGGTTCCTTACATCCTTCGCACAAAGTGTTGTGTGCCTCATGCACGTTCTTGTTGCACTTGGTTGTCTTGCAACTTTTGAGATAGGCTAACAATATTATAACTTAAAGAACTGTTAACATAATATTTGCCTTAACCCCAAGATAAAGCCTACAGCAGACCTCACGCCTAAGTGTGACTTCAAACAGAGATGATTTTTTAATCTTTTTGTGATAGATTTACGAAGATACATTAAAGTTTTTGCTCCTGTACTGCTGGCAGGGCTGCATCTGCGACTAGACTTACCTCTAGATTTTTAAAGTGACTTTTACCTGACGGCTGATAAATTCTCAAACTGACCACCATAACATAACACTGGAAAATACGTACAACTAAATAGTGCTAAAATATACTGACATTTAGATGGACTAAATTGTGTCTGCCAACAAAAAAATCTACTCAGATGGGGGTCTGCATTCTGTGGGTTTACAATGATGCTGTTTAATCAGCATCTTGATATAGTACACCTGTCAGGTGGATGGATTATCTTGGAGAAGGAGAGGTGCTCACTAATATGAGTTTTAACAAATTTGCGACCAAAATTTGAGAGAAATATATCTATTGAGTACATAAAAAAGTCTTTGATCTTTACGTTAAACCTGTGAAAAATGGGAGCAAATACAAATCGTGAGTTTAAATAGTTGGTCAGTATCAGTGCAATTTGCTGAGACGGCCACGGCAAAGCAGAGGTTCATCCTGGAAAACCACGCCTGGGTGAAATGCAAATTTGTGGGAATTGGTTCTTTCACCAGGATTTTTTTTTTTCTGCAAATAAACTTGCCATCAGAGCGATAATTATATACAATTTCTTAATATACTGGTGTAAAAGACTAAAGACACTTGTAAGCTACTGTATATAAAGTGCCATCCACCATTGTTTGGTCTGCTCTGGTCCCTTCCTGACCCCCTGTGGGCCCACTGCCATATCTAATAGCTTCTCTCATGGCCTACATGCCTCTGAGGACTCTGCCTCTCAGACCAGGGAGGCGCCCACTTGTTTTTTTTTTCCACCCGCACTGAAATTGTTTATACAACCAATGAATCTTAGTGATTCAAAGAGGCAGGCACGGTTGTTCTTGGTTTTGCCATCAGAGAGACCCCTCACATCAAACATCAAGTAGTGAGGGAACCACATGTTCAAATATATAGGATCCTTACTTACTGTGAGTATTACTGAGATATTATATGAAAAGATATCTAAAGGCGATGCATGACAAGTTTAAAGAGCAGAAAGCTTCAACGAGGATTTTTACCTCAGAGAGGGGTTCATGGTACAGCAGAATTTCTTACTCATGTATACTGTAAATGGTGCACAGTGTTAACAACATTCATAGACGTTAAAGCACTGAACCGTAGACAGGGATCGTTTCCATGTCTCAGCATGTGCTGTGTTTGTGTGAGTTGCCAGCAGTGGTAAACAGAGTCTGATTCCTCACACTTCATCTCAGGGCAGTGTCCTGGATGAAGGCCAGCAGGGTTAGTGATCCTCTCCCACCTCTCTCCTGCTCCCTCTCACCCCACAAACTTCGTTTTTTCCCAGCTTTGAAAGAGGACTACAACCACCACACAACATATTAGACCTATCAACCAGACTTTGATCTTCTGGTTTCAAACATTTTTCAGTTAAAAATTGGACTCCAGTTCCTGAAGTTGGATTTTTGTCCTTTATGCTTATTTGCAGCTTGTTTGTATCTTTTCACCGTTTCTAATTTGGGTGTTTTTCACCCCCCTGACTGTGTTTCATTTCTGTCAGGTACAATGGCTCTTGGAGTGCTTAATTCGCAAGTTAAAAATTCCCTGAGTGGGAGTGCATTTTTCGACCGTGGTTCTATAGAGGAACAGGAACCTCCGCCTCCACTCCGCAGCTACCTTTGTTTGACTATTTTCACCTGCTTTTGTCCTGCATACCCCGTCAACATTGTGGCCCTGGTCTTCTCTATAATGGTAGGCACGGCATTTTTTTTCCAAACAAATATCATCTTACAGTATGCAGATGTACTGCTGTGTATCATTAAAGTGTTAGAGGGATCAGAAATTTGTTCTGTCCTCAGGATGTTTGTGTTTCAGTTACACAGTGTTCTGACATGTGAGTGAAGGTGTTGGACACGTTGCAACACAGTCACACACACACCTGCTCTGCTCGTCAAACAAACCGGCCTAATCCTCCATTTTGGAAAATGAAACAAAAGTTCCATGTTGGAAACTGATGATATAAACATGCAGTTAATGACCAAACTACAAACAAGACTGTCAGCACTGTCTGATGTTTCCATACTGGTCATCTGTTTTACAGGCCTGCCAACATCTGAAAGGTACACTGTTTAACGTTTAAACTATGTTATACCAGAGGAAAAGGTTGGAGAGCTTTAGATGACACTTTCAAGTTTACAAAATTGGCTTTTTCATTTCTGGGACTGATCAAATGCTCAGCAGGTTTGTGTCACAGTCTTTAAAGTAAATACTCACATGTCTTGATGGAGTTTTATGTGTCACAGTGATTTCTCATTCTCAGTCTCAGAACAGCTATTATCAGGGTGACTATGATGGGTCGAGGCGCCTGGGCAGGAACGCTCTCTATGTCGCTGTTGCCTCCATCATTATCGGCCTTGTCATCATCGCTGTCTCCTGCATCGTTCATTTTACCACTGTAAGACACACTCTTAGGGTTGAGCAGTATGAGAGTAATTATCCATACATTTACACACACCTGGGCTATTCCAAGGTGTTAATGGTGATGGTTTTGAAATTCTCAATGTCACTGCCAAGAGAGTGTAATACCTCTGTATATTTATTGTAAGAAGAAAAAGTCCATAATTAAAAGTTTTAGTTGCATATTTCAACTCAGTGCAAGATCTGTTGTGTGTGTTAATTATACAAAGTAAGTTAGTAAAAGTCATTCAAGTATATTTTATACAATATCCTTATGTGGTGCAAAGCTGTGTGTTTAGCATTTAAAAAGACATAAATAAATAAATAATCATATGAATAAATTGTGTAACGGGATCCAGCACTTTGTGAAATAGGCTAACTGAAGAAATTATTAAAACTGAAGTCTGAAACTGAAATGTTATTTCATCATTAAATTTTTTTTATAACCAAATTTAGTGGACAGAGCCAACTATTTATTTATTTACTGTATTTAATTATCAACACTTTTATTTCTAAATGCCATTTCTCAGGCGCTAACTGGTTAAACCTGGTAGCAGCTGTTGAACTTGCAGGGTGTGTGTGTGATTGGCTTAAAGGTGCAAGAGCAGTGACAAAACCACTGTCATGAAAAGAGAAATCAAATAAAATCATTATATCATTATGGGAAGTTATATTATAAAAAAGTGGCATGAAATAAAATTTGTCATGATGAAAAGTGATGTTATAAACTAGAAAAAAATGACACGAAATAATATCATAATTGTGAAATATGCCAATATAAAGTATAAACAGACTTTATAAAGGACATTTTGAAAAAAAAAGGAAATAAAAATAAACTCTGTTGTCATATAAACTTCTTTATTATGAAATGTAATGAAAATTGCTAAAATAATTCATAATAATCAGGGGGATTTTAAAATTTCACATATTATGGCTTTATTTATTGTTTCACACAAGTTATTCATACAACTACTTTTAAAAAATACCCATTTAATTATTCAACGTTGAACACTTTGGGGTTCCATACAGAGCCAGGTGTTGTATTTTGTGCCTAATCTGCCATTGTGCCACATCATGTGAAACACAGCACAGAGGTAAAAGAGACTGTGGAAAAGTCTAATAGTATATGAAATCTATATGATGTTATGCAAAACAAAATGTGTAATCATTCTGTGTAATTAAAAGTACATTTTATGACGGCAGAATTTTCCTCCTGTGGGTATCTACCCCTACATGTAACTGAGGAGATGTTCTTTAATGTGAGTTTTAAATGGACTTCTGTTTGTGTTCCAGATGGACTTTTAGTGCTGTGGAAGTGGAAAGAGGGGGAGAAGAGAAATAAGACAGTTGAACAGAAAACTGTAGATGATGATGTCTGGATGGGCTCAGGTGGTTGGTTCAAACAGTACCATCTGCCAATGAAAGGACTATGACTCGCCTCATGTTTACTTCAATCTGTGCATCACTTCCTCTCATGTCTACTGTTCTTCATATGGACAATCAGGGACTATAAAATCAAGTGAGCGTGTACATTTCAGTCGACGATTCTTTGGATTTAAAAGGCAGCTTTCTATAAATGTTTAGGGAATCCAGGGTGTACAGCAAGTTTTGTTAGGCTGTGACCCCAATGTGAGAAAAGTATATATTTTGTCTGTTGTTTTGTTTTTGCTCAAAACACTGCGAGAACCAGAATAATGACAATAAACTGTGTCTAACTTAATTAAAATACCTACTTTATCAATAACGATAACACATTCTGTTACAATGTTTTAATGCTCTCTACCAGTAATAGCAAGCTCCTCAGCTCTGAGCACATTGTAGATTATTTCTGCTGCACATTGTGTCTAAGAGTTACTGTACAAACAAACCTGACTTTGGTCCATTTTGTTTTATGATTCTTGTCCTAGTCTGCACAGTCTGGGGTTTTGCTGCTGTAGCCTCACATGGTCTGGTATGACCAGTAGCTTATGGCGGCCAGTGTTAGCTAACTTTGGTTAGATAGAGTAATTTCACTGACCACAGTGATTTCAGAAACAGCTAGGGGGCATTGTTAGGCACAACACGGTAAAGAAGTGTACCCCCATGGGTTAGGACAGGGGTTGGCAACCTCTACTATTAAAAGAGCCATTATTGGCCAAAAAAAAAGAAAAAAAAAAAATCTGCCTGCAAAAGATATTTGAATAAAGGTAACAGCCTATTTAGTCTACATTAGCCCGTCAACATTATGAATAAGTGAGCATTAATTTATATGATTATTACAAGGTGGCTACTCTGCAGTTTGCTATTTATAATTATTTAGTACTTTAACTTTGCAGCATTGGTGGTGAACGCAAATGAATTTGTCCTCATACTATTAAATCCTTTATTTTCCTCTAAGACTTTTTCCTTTTTTGGATTTGGAATCCATAGCTAGCCGAGCTAGAGAGACTGCAGGTTAGCCATCACTACTGGAGTTCAGCAAAATTAGAGGAAAAGGCCGTAGATGGTCGTAGACGTATGACGCACATATTAGTTGATGAAGTGTTAAAACATTTTTCATTTCATATAATTTTATGTCAAAGCCACAGGGAGCCAGTGGAGAGGGTCTAAAGAGCCATAGGTTGCCTAACCCTACATTAGGAGACACAAAAAATTCTTATCATGTATTATAACCACATCTACCATCGCTAACTATTATGCTCACATTCCCCTCGCTGTTGTCACTTGCCAGCAGTGACATTTTGGTCACAGTGTAATTAGCTCTGTCACTTGCTGGGTAACTAGGCCACACTGTAACAAAAAAGATATTGCTACCCTGAGAGAGAGAGCCTAATTTACCAAGTTGAAGCTGAGGTTTGGAAGACGTGGACATTCAGACAGCAAGGGTCGTATGGGAGATGCTAGTTAGTTGCAGTATGGGAAATATAGGATCCATAGTTTTGAAATTTGACACCTGGTATCAGAAGTCAGAGTTTGCAGCTTCAGTTTCTTTTAAAAGGAGCTGTATACGACATTCGGAGCAAATCTATGATTCAGGCTGTCTGTACACAGTTCTCAACATGGATGTTGGTGGCTAATGGTGCTAACTCCATAAACAGCACTGGCATTAGCAAAAGTGCTGACAGAGCTAATGGTGTTAACCTTCGGGAGGGAAACCAGTGCTACAATTCTGCCAGAATCCTGTGGGTCAGGACAGCGTTATCAGTGGTAACCGCCCTACAAGTACAGCTCAGAACGACTGTGATGAGCTAGTCAGTGGACTAGACACATATGCACATGCTGCCAGGCCGACGACCACCACACCAAGCAGAGAACCTCAGATTACAGCACACATTCTGTGGTCAGGACGCAATTACTGTGTATTTACATAGTGGTTTGCTGCTGTATTAATGCTCTGAAAGTCGTATAGCTCCTTTAAAATGCTTTTCAAATCTGACTATATTGTTAAAGTGCCCTTTAACAGCATGCTGAAAACGCTTTGACCTTTCTTGGCAACAGCAGGGAATATGTCACATGTCTGATTAATATCACCGTGTTAATGACAGAATAAGCCGATGGTGTCACACTGCTTCCTGTGCAGACTGACGTGTCAGCATGGCTCCAGACTGTGACAAATTTGGCATCAAAGCTATCATATAAAAGTAAACACAAACCAAAAGATCATATTGCATGTCTTTGAGATTCTCCACACCTGTTGCCTATCAGACCCTCTCCTCTTTTAAATCTTTAAGTTATGTTTAAAATGAGGATTTTTATTTAAGCTGTTCACAGAAACAGACTCAGACTTATTTGAAATATTTCGTTTTCGCCCTAGTTAACTTGGAAACCTCCCCTGAAGCTTCCAGTACAACCTGCCTTGCTGGGAAATTTTCTTGTAGTTTGATATGTCATAGAATATCCCCAACTAAATATAGAAGATTTCCCATCAGTGTTGCAGGTTGCCCAGCATGTCACATGGCCAAGCAGAGCCGACCCTGTTGCGAGGTAACTGAAACATATGAAAAGTGTCATAAAAGGTGGGAGGAAATAAAGTGATGATTCACACGGGTTCAAGCAGGAGGGTCCTGATCCTGTGTGTCCAGTATCTCATCTCAGGTTTTTTATTGTTTCTGTTGAACAGCAGCACTTTCAGGCTGTTTTCATACATTTACTCTCACAGCTCTTCACGGGGTAAAAACGACCTTCATTGACATACAAATTACCACCTACATGCCGTAAACAAACCAAAGTAAAATGTGCTGTTTGCATTTTCATTTATGATTTGCAGTACCTTTTCCGGCAAACCAATCTGCTGCATGCAGGTGTAATTCAAAGCGGTGCCTCTGATGTAATAGGCCCGCTGCCAAGTTTCGGTTATTCTAATGCACTTGGACAAATTAGTTTTGGCAGTAATCTTGTACTATTATCTCCCATTACTTGAAAGAAAAATGCAGCGTGTTTGGAGTGCCACCTCTTTGATGTCACACCAAAGCAAAACTCAAGAGAACAAGATGAAAAATGAAATGAGTGCAGGGATTAGGCGACTTGAAAGCACTTAGTAAGATTATCTGGGGATGAAGGTAGACTTTGTGACAGGAAACTGATAACCTTACGATATAATGAAGCTCCTTTGTATTGAAAATTTCACACAAACAAAATTAATTAATATAGTTTGCCTTCAATTTTCTCATGCGACATTAAAGAGATTCTGATTTCCAGCTTTGTAAGACAGCAGCTCTTTCTCTGTCGTACCAGAATAATGAATTATATTATTTTCCAGCTCGCATTCACAGCATCAACTCACCTGAAGCTGTGCTGTTGTGTTCCTAGCTGCACTATAGCCAATACATTTGGAGAGCACTCCATGACTCACATGAAGTGCTCATAAATAGGCCACTCAAAGCAGCTGCTTCCATTAGCACAAGATAGAGCCTCCGTGCGTACATATCCCATGACACATTCCTCCCAGGGAGCAGCAGTTTGATCCAGTTTGAATACATGAAAGAGGATAACTGTGGGAATGATGCAGAGCAGGCAGGGAAATATAAACATGCATTCAGGTGTCTGATACAGCCGGAAATGAAAGCTTGTTTCTTCAAATATAGATTGTGCCTCAGTTTTATTAAAGCTGCATTAATGGCTTTTTTGGTCTCTTGGGGGCGATGGAACGACTCAACATTGACATAACTTCACCTGCTGGAACAGCTATGGCAAATGTGTTAAAAAGCAGGTGCCCATTTACACAGCAGATACGCAGCAACATTAGCATTCATTTGGAGTTGTGTTTGTGACCACCTGACAAATACGAGTACAGCATTCATGCTCCTTTTAGCTCTGTCTTTGGTTTACACCGTCTTTTGAGAAAATAGTGCTTTAGCTGCTAAACGCTCCTCTATGTTCACCAGCTAGCTGCTAACTACAGTGGGTATTTAGGGCTAGATCTGGGAATGGCGCTGATGAAAGCTGTGAGAGTCAACCAAAACAATAAAGTGGTGCACCTGAAAACCAAAACAATAACTAAAACAATAAAGGCCTTTACATACCGGGGACTTTACAAATAAACAGAACGAAAATGTGAAATGCTTGTCTGCGAATATCTGGATCTGCCTGCCTTTCAAAATTGAAAGGACTAATGAAGTCTGCCATCTTGATTCGGACTACAGACCCTCAGTGTTGTTGTTTTATAATCCTCTGAAGGTGCAACATGTTTGGTTGATGGCTTTATTTGTAGTGTGAAACCTCAGAAAAAAAAATGCTTACTGTATATTAAAAACGCCCCTGGTGTTTAAAGGTCTTAAGCTGAGAGACACTAAAACGCACTAACAATCTGAGGGAAACTGCCGAGTCTAGTAATATTTACCTGTGGGTTTATCATTGCAAGTGACCCAGTTCACATGCACTTACTGTGAAACTTCAAATAATAGCCTGGGCTATTATTTGGTTAAATCACTGAAATCAACAGGCTTATATTTGGGACAGGACTTTAATTCCTTTCACAGCAAACTGCTGCTCAGCAAAGATCGGGAAATCGAATTTCTTATTTAAACCAGTATGAATATGACTTGTTTAGAAATTAGGCTTCAAATTACACATCAATTATGAATCATTCATTTGATCTAGCTCTGACAGAGTGCATCAGAGACAGTGAGTTACGGCACTTGAGGATTACGGCACCCTGCATACTGACACAACACCTCTTTATCACAACTTGGAATTATTTTTATGAAAAACCTTTTGATCAGAATCTGAGGACCATTTTGTACTATAGGAATATAAATAACTTACAGGGTAATCAAGGAATGGACACATAATTTGAGGCGGCTTACAACCTGCTTTCATACATCCGAAGAACTCGAAACTGCTTTAAACTCAGCAGCTCAGAAGTTAGTGTTAGTGACAGCATGGTCATTACAGTTGTATTGTTGTGACATTTGTGATTACATTTGGAGTTATATCAGTGCTGAAACTGTTTGTTGTTGTGGATGCAGTGGGTCATTTGACAAACTGTCACTATGTATTTGTTGCTGTCTCCTGTTGAGATGCTTTGCACTGTGTTCATAAATCTGTTAACACAGTATTTTGACACCCACGTCTACACTGATGTTGCTTATGTCGACCCATATCTTTGTCCACTTGAAGTGGTGCCCACTACGCTAATAGTGCTGCAGTTTAGCTGGATGGTTGTCAAGAGAGATCTGATTATTGTGTTACATTATGTAAAGGAATCTCATTAGTGTTGGTGGGCTTACACACAGACAATGAGACATTGTCCAGAGGTAGTGAAGCACAGACAGCCTGAGATGTCAACTGTGTTACAATCAACTGGGCTGGATGCACTGTTGGTGTGTTTTTTCTATTACTCCCTTTTAGCTTGTTTAGCTTTTTTCCTTTATCTTGTCTTAACCGTAATAATAATTATTCTGTTCACCTTTTTGTGGCCCACATTCTATATTTAGAAATCATTGTATCACAGGGTGACCTGCTTATTTCACACAGTTTATGGTGACCTGTAAGAAATGTGCTTTTCTGACCCACTGCAGTTTGTTCTCTGTATGTCAGAAATGACCTTTGAAAACACACAAGTGGTAGAAAAATGATTGCCACAAACTGGGTCAGTGGCAGCGGCACACACAGCAGAAAAGTATGGATGATTCATCTTGTCGTGTATATTGTTATAACACAAATAATGGCTGTTAACATTAAGGGATTTCTGTAGAATACACTCTACGTCATGTGCTGTTTATTTTGATGGTGAGTGTGAGTGACTGTGTGCTGGACACCGAGATGAGACGGACTGAACATGCTCAGCTGGCCTGTGTTCCTGCTGCCAATAACACACTCCTGCCTCATACGTCATCAGCTACACTCGACTGTGAGGCTGAAACTGAGCACACTGTTTACGCAGTGTAGGAGCCACAAAGACTTCACTGAATTCCAAAATTAATCTTGTGGATTACGTGTCCTGCAGTTCTTTAGTTCCCCTCTGAAACATTATGCTTATTAACATTATGTGGGTGAGTTTCAGCTGGAGGAAGTGTGTGTGGTGTGCTTGGGGAGACAGCAAACACTGCAGTGTAAAGACGACCAGGCTCATCTGAGGGAGGTAAAGGAGAGTGAGAGATAAATGGAAAAATAACAGGGCTGTCTGCTGTTTTGGCTGTATACTAATCAGCGATTGTTCTGATTAGACATGTGATGACACGTGCTCATTAAATGTTTGTGTTTACATTCAGTCAGGTAGCGGATTATCGAGCAGACAGACACTGCTGTTGGTTCATTTTTGGTTTGATATCATATGCAGAGTCCTGGGCCTAGGGTATGTTTTCTGTCGCAAAATGTAAAACTACTGCACATTTGATAGAGCGCAACTATAGCACATCAAGTTTATAGTTCCTAATAGGGGCGACTCAGAGGCAGAGCAGGTTGTCCGTGAATCAGAAGATTGGTGATTTGATCCCTGGCTCCTCCAGTCTGCATGTCGAAACATCCTTGGGCAAGATACTGAACTCCCAATTGCTGCTGATGGCTGTTCCATCACTGTGTGAGTGTGTGTGTGAATGGGTGAATGTGACATGTAATGTAAAAAGTGCTTTGAGTGGTCGGAAGACTAGAAAAGCACTATACATGTGCACTTCCTTTACCATGTAATCCTATTCAAAATATCTTTAAAAATGTATTCAAGACATGTATTCAAATTTATTCCAGACAATGACTTTAATTTCATAAATGGAAAGTAAATGACTTTTCAGACTGTGGATCGCACCTTGAATCACGTCACTGGCTTCCTGTGTGTCAAAGAATAGATTTTAAAATCCTCCTACTTGTCTAGGAAGCTACAAAACATCCGAACCCCTTAGGTCATCTGGGATAGTTTTACTCAGCGCTCCCAGGATCAAAACCAAGCAAGGTGAAGCAGCTTTTAGTTGCTATGCTCCCCACCTGTGGAACAAGCTCCCTGAATACCTGAGGTCTGCTGAAACTGTTAACTCATTTAAATCAGGCTACCTGCTTTTGCTTGTTTGATTATATTTTGATATTTTTTTCCCAAATGTGTCTGTTCATTATCTTTTGACTACAGTTTTAATATTTTGGAAATGTGTTATATTTAATGTATTTCTTTGCCCCTGTAAAGCACTTGAAGTTGCCTTGTGTCTTAATGGTGCTATATAAATAAACTTGCTTTGCCTAATTCACCACGTCTATAGGTATCAGACTGTTAACTATTATGCCTTTTAAGACCCGTACAAGACACCTTTTAACCAAAGTTAGGGAAGATGTTTGGACAAGTCATGTTTTACTAATTTAAGCATCACAGGTAAGCACTGCAGGCACGTAGTATATATGTGGTCTTGTGCAGAGGTAAGTGTTATGTAGGAATATGGTTATTAGAGTGGGTTAAGTCAATTTAAATTTTGCCAACAGGGTAAGTGCAAGTATGAGGTAAAATGACTTTTTTTTAAAAAAGATTTGTAACATTAGAGGTGTGGACTTTTACATAGAAAGGCTTCACTCATTTTCACAAAAAGAAATTAAAAAATGGAAAAATGATCAAATATTTGTAGTAGTTAAGACCTCACAAATTAAAATTTAAGACTATTTAATGATTTTTAAGGACTTGTTGTTAAATTTAAGACACTTCAAGACATTTTAAGGACCTGGAGACACCCTGAGACCAGGCTTTTTCAGGAGGGTGGCTTTAAGAGACAGGCGGTAAACAGAGAGTGAACACAGGTGCTCCAGCGCAGATAGTATGAGGAAAATAAAGTGATTTTTTTTAACTATTAAAGCATGTAAATGTGTTCTAGTTGAAACCCAAAATACAAGTATCAATCTGAAAATGAGTGTAATAGTTCCACTTTAAATCTCAGTGGAAAAAGCTGTAATTGTTCCTTAAACTTACAGTGATGATTAAAATGAGATAAAAACAAGTCTGTCCATTCCTCCATGTTTGTGTTGATTAAAATACTGCCACCCTGCCACAGTGAAAAGATGTGAACAGCCTTCAACAAAGACAGTCAGTCAACACCATAATCTATTTCCTAGAAATGATGGAAAATAATTCTGCTGAAACAATTAAAATATTGACCCTGTGACTCTTAAATGGCCATAAACATGTCTCTCTCAACATGAAGTCCCTACTGATTACGAATCAACAGTAACTCATAAATTCACCATGCTGCTTCACACATATTGTTCTTATCCCCAAATAGAAAATCCAACCTAAAATAGAATAGCTATCACAACAATTTTGAACACACTAACAGCTGTCACCTGAAACACGAAATCAGGATGTCAAGATTTACTAACACTCATTGAACACAACTCCCTAAACGAGCACAGCACAATCACAAAGCAAATTCACCATCTGCAATGGCTGCAAACTGGACAGGAATAATAATTGAAGCCGGGGTGTCAGCTGTGGATGGGGTTAAGGCTTAGAGCCTGGATCTGAGTCTGGAGGGTCAGCTGGAGCAGTGGCAGGGGCCTGCAGACCATAGTGGGGCTCTACTAGCAGTTTCCCCCCTTGCTGTTAGCTGGGAGACACCAGAGAGGGAAAAAGTGCAGGCATACTAAGAGAACTGAATGACCTAAAAAAAATGCATCTGTGCATTTACAACAAAAGCTGTACTGGCAGATATCTGGTTTCTCTCTGGTTTATTGGAATTGGGTCATAAAAGACAACAATGTGACACTGGAGTTTTTTTCAATTAAATTTGAATTGGTGACTAAACACCCTGGGCCATAGTTTTCATATGAGCAGTTACATCCAAATGGGCTTTATGTAAAAGTAGAACAGGAGTGGCACTAAACTACCACATGAAGGTGTGCTTTTCAGAAAGTCATCAAGTGACTAAAAAGCAGTGTGGGACTTTTTCTATTTGCAAGATGAGAGAAAGCCCCATGTAGTGCCTGTGGTGTTGGTGGAAACAGCTACCTTCAGTTTAACCAATACGAGTTGCCACTTTAAGTGAAACTGAGATCGTTAATGGAATAATGACAATCTAAGTAATTCATACATTTTTTATTTGCACTGTTATTTTAGTAAAAAAGTAATCTATTAAAAGGAGGCTGAGGGGCAGGGTGTTTATTCTTATTATAGGGATGATTATCAGTGGGGGTCTTAGATTGATTTAACCTTTAATGTTACTGAGGCAGTGTGAAGGCATGAAATGGTCACGTGCACTTTTGAGACTGACACTTCAACACCCACTGGCTTTTGCTAATAAAGTGACTGGTGCCAATTTCTCACGAACCAAAACAGAAGTGTGAGAATTTTCCAAATGTCAGCAAAAAAGACTTTGATAAGTTTCCCACAGACATCTAAAATCTATAAACTTTCATTAATAATTAAATCATACAGCATCATGTGAGAGTAAGTCTAAGTCTTGACGGTCAATCCTTTTTGGTCGCTGTATTTATTATTGATGTGTTTTACGTGGCCGGCTGAACTGAAACACTAGCACTGCTGAAGTCTCAGAAAAGTAGGCTCCATCAGCTGATTGTAAAAAAGCGCTGGTGTCTTTCGGGCCTGTGAAGGGCCCGTCTTGGGCTTTTCCTCCTGCCAGTAAATGGAGAGACGGACAGTGTGCCCGGTGTTATCAATGAAGCCAGCCCTCTTGGCTCTCCAAAAAGTGCAGCTTGGAAGGCGTCCATGGCAGGGCATTAGGCCTGGAGGTTTGTGTCGTTTGTAATTTATAACACTGAGGGAAATGGGCAAGAGGACAATATGGAGAGAAGAGGGAGAGAGGGAATGTGGGAGGAGGGGGATGGGACTGCTTGCTGCACAAGCAAGTGGCTCTGCTTCCCTGAGTGTGCTGCACAGAGCCTGGTTACTAGGCTGACCAAGCTGGAGGGCTTTCTGTCCCTCTGAGGCACAGCCTGAAAGGGCCTTAGTTCTCCTCTTGCTCTAGTCAAAGTTAGACAGAAACTTTGCATAGCATACATACATATACGTGCAAATGCAGAGGAAAGTAACTGTGAGAAGAAAGAAGTGTTTGCTTTAAAGAATAACCTAAATATCACCAGCTCTACACTATGCGAGGTGCAATGTGTTTGATCGCAGCTTTGGTGTACATCAGAGACTCAGAGGGTGTCAAAGAGAAGCCGGTATATCAAAATGGATGACTTTCATAAAGTATAACTACCCCCTTGTTTTACTACTGCACTGTACCTCTGCAGCTCAATAACTTAACCAGTGTGACAGGCTGTTACTGCGAGGAAAGTGGGCCTGATTCTCACAGCAAACCTCATATTTAGTGGAAGCTTTACAAATTTGCACATTTCAGCCCTCACTGCAACACAGCAATCATCATCATCATTCTTCTCCTCCTCCTAATCATCATACAGCGACACTAATAGCAGCAATTTCCCTTCATTTTATGAGAATGACATAACGCACAACACCCAAATTACCATGATAATATCTTAAAGACATAACTGTAGTCAAAACAAACATGTCTATTATGTTTTCCTCTCATCAGAGACAAAAAGAATATGGCTTTTTTCACTAAAGACAGTATCAAAGATTTGCAAAAAAAAAATCTGAATTAACCTTCATTGCGTCCTTTAGTGAGACAAGATCTGCCACTGACTGCAAAGTGAGCATCTCTGAGTTGACTTGTCTTGGTAACATCACAGGTTACATTCATGGTTAAGTGGGTTTTAGCTCTGGGAGAGAGTTTTTTATGTTCGCAGCGCTGATTGAATGGTCTTGAATCAACTTTATTTCCTTTAGAGTAATGAGATCTGCTATTAAATTCATGATTGCCTTGGACCACTTAATGAACACTGTGGATATCGACAAGGGTCTCACAAAGCTGGAGACCGCAAAACCGAGAATTCAATCTGTAATGTGATCAGCAGTGACAACTCAGAGATGCTCATCTGCCATTTAATTAAATAGAATATGTGAGTTTTTAAAAGGATTTTTTTTCAAAGACGCCTGAATATGCTTTTCCTAATTTTCTGTCAGATATATAATGTTACAGTGTCAGATGTTCAAATACAATGTGGCCAAATACAGATGTTAATGTAAAAGTAATCGCTCTGAGCAAAATCCTCAGGCTTCAGACTTTTCTGAATACTCTGTTTCCAACATTTTTTTCCCCATTTTTTGAGATGTCAGCTGTATAGTCAAGTGTTTACTTGACATAGCCTACACGGCTACATATTGCGACATGCTAACATCAGGGTAACATAAAGTTGGTTGCTGATGTTGTTAATTTCTCCTCAAATTCAGTCGTCTTCCTGCTGGAACATGTCTGGTTGTGATGATTTTGGTTTAGCAACTTTTATTGGTGATTTAACACAGTAAATAGTGCTGCTATTCTTCATAACAGTCATTCCCAGGCTGCAGTGACGGTGCAGAGATGCTGAGATAAGAAGACCTGGATATGCTGACCAATCACAGCAGTCTAAGTTAAAGAGAGGGGCACTAACATGGAGCCTACTCCATCAGAGGGAGAATACAGGTGTTCAAGCACAGACAGTATGAGGAAAAGTATATGTGGTTTTTGAACATTAAAGCATGTAAACATGTTCAAGTAGAAACCCAGAATACAAGCATGACCCTGAAAAAGAGCATAAAAGGTCCCCTTTAAGTTAAAGACAATGTCAGACCTCTGTTTTACTCTGCAGTTAGTTAGCATATATGATATATCTTAGTCTTGAGCCTCCTTTACACATGCACTGCAAACCTGAATATTATCTAGACATTACCCAGATGAGCTATATGTCAGAACCAAAAGTCCGAATTAGTTGGATCTGATATTAAATGGACTTTATCCTGTCAGCTCTCGTGAACAAAGTCTGCATTGTCCGATTGAGCCCATGTGTAAATACAGCAGGTAACTGTCTAAAGAATTCAAAGCGAGCGAGATGGCATGTTGATGATGTTTCTATCATGCGGTTCATGCAAAAATGGAAGAAACAAACATCTAAGAGTGAGGAAGAAGATTTATCTACACAAAGACGGCAACAAAAATGTCTAACTGGAGAGATAAAGAGATCCAGGAACTTCTAACAGCAAGGGCCAAAATCGCCCACAAATTTAAGAACATCAAGAGAGTCTGCTGTTTATCAGCAAATTACAAACCAACTATGTGGCCAGGGTGTAATCTGCTTCATGTCCTGCCTCCTGCACACTCTAGCCAGACGCCACCTGAACCAAATGGAGTATTTCCAGTGAAAACACTTCTGACTCAGACAGTCTCCTGTTGTGTGCTACATGTATGAAAGGTGCAGAGAATCAGGACATTGTCTGACACAACTGTAGACTGTTGTTATGGTGATAGCTCTCCTATAATGTCACTTATAAAGTCAAAATAATCTGTTAACACCTTGGCCCTTCAAAAAGAGAAAAGAAACACACACACAGGTCCGGTGTGATCTCTGTTTTGGGAAACAGCTTATTAAAAGGAACGTGGGGGTGGTTGCATTCTAGATTGCGTAATAACAAATTTTCCTCAGTAGTGCATGGCTACAGATCCCTGGCAACATGTGCCTGAAGCCGACTCAGCTCCTTAACTACATCCACAACACAACGGTACCAAAGCCTTTCTTCAGGAACAGGCATCATCAGAGGCTAACAGAAATGAATTGTCTACGGGCAAGTTATTATAAAGAAAAGATGTGATGACACATGCACAACTGTGCTGGAAAAAATAACCACTGAAATGCAATACAGAATACAAATCACTGTTGTGATTTGCGTGGACAGATTTCTGACCAGAAGAGACCTTAGTAGTACACAAAGACCAGGATATCTGTCGCAATAAGTTCCTCAGATGTATCCCACTCACTTCCTGGGTACAATATGGGACTTATCTTATCTTGTTTTGTTTTGGTAGACATTTATAGCAGCCCATTGTACCCCTAATATAAGCAGTCTTTTGCCATCCAGAGGCCAGGAGGCCAGATCACAGAGGTTTGGATCAAAAGTCTTCCATGAAAGAAATTCATACAATTTGCTGTTCAAAGTGTGGTTTCATAACACGTCATCTTCAAAGCAACACAGGGACCTTGTTGTGATTTTTTTTTTAATCTAGACAGTAGCACGTTGTATTTTCTAATGCACCTTTAGTTGGTTGCACACTGGTTTGCCAAATGGGCCAAATTTTGAGGCAAAATATTTTCCAACTACTGCCAAATATAGCAGGCTGACACTAACACAGTATTGTTTATACGGTGAATAACAAAGCAGGAGTTGTAGGGAAGCACGTTCTAACGGCATGGCCGATCTGAAAACTTGACCACACGCAAACATTTTACCTTTTCGCCTGGGCGCACACATCACTGAGCGACAAACCTGTGGTGTTTTGCATTATATACGTTGTGTGGGGTGCCCAGAGGGAAATACATGTAAAGTAAAAGTCATAATGCCAGATCAGACAGGCTTTGGGGAATGCACTGCGCCTTGATTCACACTCCTCAACTGTTGTACTAATCGGGTCTTAAAAGCCTACTCCATGTTGTACCAGAATCTGAAGAATGTAGGCCAATTCAGAAGCCACTCTTTAAACACAACAAACTCAAGAGTTTTATCCCGACAATATCTAAATCACCAAAAGTCAATCATGTCGTAATTCATTACTATTTTACGTTCAAATTAACAACCCATGTTTTTCATAAATGTGACTAACTACAGCTGACATCACATGTGGAATTTCTATAATAAGCCTCTACTATGTCACTATATTCAACATAAGCATCCCATATTCATGCTATTTTAATGGATGTAACACCATCAACTACAAATTGCTGAGGATTTCCTAAAATAATGGTTCCAAACATTTTCCTTAAGAGACACGTTTTCTGTCATTGTGTAAACTGATGAGCCTTTACTAAATGACATATTTTATGGATACTTCATATAATATTTAATGAACAATAGCAGTACAACCCAACAGATACACTGTACAATTAACCCAAATAGTGAACGCAATAACTGCAGGCAGTTTGTGTACAAAGAGCAATTTTTCTTGTGTTTTTAGGAACTTTTTATATGATTTTTTGACTGTAATATGTATTATTTTATGTTTTATAGGATTCTTTTTTTTTTTTTGAAAAATTCATTGTTTTCGTCTCCCTGATGCTAAGCTATTGTTCTGTTAGCTTGTTGTTTGTTAACTATGTAGTTTTCTACTGCAGGACAAGGCTGTTTAGCAGAGAGTGAGGGCTCTGTAAATTTAGCTTGTGTTCAGGTCTTCACCTTGCCCTTATCCTGTTAAGGATTTTTTAAGTTTATATATATTTTAAAAGTTTTCTTACATACATTAAAAAACCCAGAAGGCCTCGTGACCCCCTGTGAAGCTTTGACAACCTGTAGTGAGGGGAGGACCCCCAGGTTAGGAAGCACTGTCATAAATCAGACTAAACACATGTTTTACATTGATTTTCTACCATTAGTTTGCATTCACTTTAACATAAATAACAAGTAAATTGTGACGTTCAACTCCACTTGGATCTAGCTTGACAAAATTGATCAAAATAAACATTCTATCACCTTAATTATTTGTCAAAAATGATGTTATTGTGGGGTGCTGCAGCAGTTCTTAGAGGGGAGCATTTTGAAAACTCTCCTTGGTTGTGCACTGAAGGACATGCTGACATCCTGAGCTGTGTTTTCATGAAAAACAAACCAAGAAGACAAACAATAAGCAAACATGTTATGAATAGATAATGCCAGTTTGGCTGGTTGTTTTTCATATGAAGTGAGGCAAACAAGTCCAAAATCCTGGAAACCCCACAAAGATGCACTTATTATTATTATTCAGTCAAATGACTGAACATATGTAATGTGGAGGGGTTGCTCATAGTGACACTAAGATTATCAGCCAACTATCACCCAGGTTCTACAGAGTGTTTTAGCATCGTTGAGCTCAATGTTGGGGCTTTCCAACACACAAACTGCACAAAGAAATATCAATAATCCCACTAGATGCAACCTGTCACGCATCAGACAGCACACAGACGTAGGTAGTGACTAGTTGGTGAGGAGTATTCAGCAGGTAAAATGCCAGATACTTTCCTTGTGGAGTTGGTGTAAACCAAAAGAGTTTTGGAAGGAAAGTGAATATTGACTATGTTGCCAGGTGACTAGAAAAAAAATGAATTTTAATGTCACTACATGTCTGCTGCATGTATGGAAATGACTTGACAAACTGTAGCAAACATTAAAGACAATGACACTTTAAGGCCTCGATCAGACAGAGCGTGTTTCGATAGGCTACCACTGAATCACATATCCTTAGCTTAACCACAACTTTGCTGTGGAGTAAACTCACAAATCTGTACCTTAACATCTGCATAAAAAATAGACAGGAGGAGGGCACTTGGGGACTTGACACTGGGAAACAGAGATCCCTTGAGAGGGAGGAGGGAGTATCCCCAGCTGGTCCAGGAGCTTCACCCGGATGATGATCAATTGAGGGTTTATTTTAGGACAGGTTTGTCTGTCTGCAATCTGCTGTCAATTATTGGGCCTAACTATGGTTGGTAAAATATTACAAACAAGTTGAGGCTACAGTTTGTTCAGATATGTCTCACAGCTTGCCTAGGCCGATGATGAAAGTGAGTGAATGTTAGCTTAACACGAACCATGTGCGCTACCACTTGTTGTCATTGCCACTACAGCAGGCCCCCTCTTAATTCATCTGATTGGACAATGGGAATGCTCTGAGCAGAAGTTTCTTTAACTCAAGGCAATCAGGTTGCTCCTGCAAAAACACGAGGCGCATAAAGCCAGAACACGCAAGGTCCTCAGCAATGCAAAACAGCAAGCAAGATGCATCACTCTCATTGAAAACAATTACAAAACACCGCCCCAGGCTGCTACATGCTCTGTCTGATCGGGGCTTAACTGTGATGGATCACCTACTGTACTTCCAGAAGGTTTCAAGTCCGTGCAAAACTATGCTTTGAAAAAAAAAACTGCTGGCAGTATTATAAGTATTCATCATTTGTAGTATAATGGGCTAAAACATGCAAAACAACAGGTGGTCCTTTAAATTGAAAGTCAAGAGTACAATAGAGGAAAAGTAACCATGCAACAGGTTTCTACAACAGCACATTTTGCCTCCTCTCTTAAAGTGCTACCAAAGAAGCTGCATTAGCTCATATGAGAACTCAAAACACTTCTGATCAATGATACACAGGTGCTGGTTTTTAAGAAGAAAATGCTGATTTGTAAAGTATGCTGTCAGGCTTAAGTTCCAAAAGGCAGCACAGGTGACTGGACACATGAGCAGGAAACACAACTGGTGTGATTTTAAAAAAGTACAGTATTTATTGAAAAATAAGATGTTGTGCTTTTTAAATTGGCAGCATGTGTTAATGTGTTAATAATGCTGTTTGTAATGAGTACTTCTGTATCTAAATTACATGCCACACAAGGAAATAAATCTGCCACTAATGCCATCTCCTGTAACACAAAGTACAGTGAAATGCAGACAACCTTTAATTCGAGGTAATTAGTTCTGATAAAGTGAGCAGCTGGCAGGAGAAGTCTTGCTGAGTTCAAAGGGGTGTCCCTCATCAGGAAACATTAAGTGTTCTTACCAACATGATGCCATTTAATCCCAACACTCGTTGCAGCATTAGCACCAAGGGTTACCAGGCAAACACACACAATTTCTAGACATTTGCTATGATACGCTCCGCACAAACACTCAGAGAGAATAACGGCATTTTAAGCAAACCACAAAACTCCTGTCAGTGCTTCAACAGGGCCAACGGAGGAAAAGAGTTTCACTTTAAGACAAAGTACTGAGCAGAGAGACCGTGAAGGCTGTTGAATCTGAATTAAGCATAGATTGGCCTATATTGCAGCGATCGGGGAACTAGTTCAAGACGTGCCAGGACTCATGTAGGCTCTTTTACACTGGGGACCTTACTCTCAGACAGGGAAGCATATACATCCTGGGCTATGAGACATGAGTTAAGCAGGTGACAAAACAGACAATTTTGGTCATTTAATTTTAGGATATTCATTGACAGGTTTTCTGATGAGGAGAAAGTAAAAACATAACTTCAATGTGTATGTCTATGGGTGTCAGAACCTAAAATTGTAATGCATTTTAAGACATTTTCAATATAATTTGAACCTAATTTAAGACAGGTTTAGGGACACATCATCTTTTATTATTCAATCATTGCAGGTAGGTATAAAGGTTGGGATATGTGAGGTAGGTTTTATATGAGAACATGATTATTAGAGTGAGTTAGATGAATTCACATTTTGCCAACAGGTAAGCGCAACTATAAAGTAAAGACTGTATTAGGTTCAGTGGTGGGTTTAAAGATTTGTAACATCAGACATGTGGACTTTCACGTAGAAAAAAATGGCTCATTTTGACAAAAAGAAATTAAAAGATGGATAAATTAAATTCGGTTAAATGTTTGTGGCGATTAAGACCTTAAAAATTTACATTCAAGGCCATTTAAAGACTTTTAAGGCCTGATATTCATAAAATTACATTTCAGACTTGCAAACACCCTGTATATGTTAGTGATGAGAATAACTGACTTTGTGTCTGTTGTTACCAAAACAAGGAGACAACTGGGGGAAAAGGTTTCCCTTGCCTCTGTTGTGTCAAGTCCCAGTCCCTCTCTGGACTCCCTTATTCAAGTTAGGCAAGTGGCCTGCCTTCCCCAGGGGCAGAAACCACACATAACCTGATTCTGAGCTCTCCAAACATCCATACAGTCTATCTCTTCCTCCTCTCACAAGGCTGGTTACGCTGCATGTGAGTGAGTGAATAACTTTCACTTTCAGGAATATCACACATAACTCAGAGTCAGAAGGGCAGCTGAATTCCTGTTTCTGACTCAACTGCTTGGTTTGGTCCCAAATGGCACACACTGACCCACTCATTAACCGGTAAACCTGCAGCTTGACAAGCAGCCTCTGGATGACAGTAATTGTTGCAATCGCAGACGGAGAGTAATTAATGAAAGGGTCAGAAGTTTCCAGAGGGGTGTCTGCCTGAATTAAAAAGCTCCCGCATGAATCTGAAACTAACCTCTAACCCAGGGCCTGGGTTCAGCTGGGTAAAACATCTGCATGTGCACTAGAGGTGCAACGATTAGTTGATTAATCGATTAGGGCTCATTTATACTCCCTTTATGGTCAAAAAAACATAAAACATGCAATTTTAACAAGTCACCTTGGGCTCTGGGAAATCACACAGGGCAGGTTTGCTATGTTCTGACATCTTATTAATAAAATGATTGATCATTTAATCTTGAAATAATGGGCAGATAAAATGATGTTAGTAGCAGCTCTAATTTGAACACAGCTGGGACAAGCACTTTATTTTCACTGCCAAGAAAATGTTAAGCAAATCAAACATTTAAAGCTCTCCATTTACCATCCTTACATTAAACTAATCATGTTTTTCTTTAATTCAGTATGATGTCTAGACAGATTACAAACCATAATGAGTCGCAACATTAGTGTTACAGTGATTAATGTATTGTTAAGTTGAAAATCACGTCGCCAGAAAGTTTAGATCCGGTGCTGCGACACAGTCTGTAATATAAGCGTGTTGTGGGGTTCTTTCGTTTTTGTAACAGACTTTAGACGACTATGCAGCTCCGCAAGCGGCATCAAATTAATTAACAATGACTTACAATACAAAGCACTTTGAACTGAGTGTGCGCTGCTAACAGAGCCAGATTGACGGGAAACTTTGGCCCCGCAGCCCTCCCTACAACAGTTGCTTATGACTTCCATGAGAGGCTGAAGGCGAATTCCCTCTGGCGCAGGGCCAGCCACAGAAACAGGCTGCCTCAGCCTCTACACACCAAGTCTGGACCTATATGATGTGCTAAACGTCAGCAACATAAATGTGAACATGCTGCATTTTGACTTTTAGTGGGAGGTAGGAAACAGAATCCACAAAATGAAAACCAACTTGACTAAACAGATACACCTGAGCCCACATTATTTAAGGTGTTTGTTGATTTTAACATGGACTGTATTATGCTAATTCACAATTCAGGCTATTTACTGCAGGATCTCCTATAAAACAATATATAGACTTATGCAGAGGTAAATCCTCTCAGTCATCAGATATGACCCACTGGGAGTGTGTGGCAGTGTTTTTTTTTTTTTTTACAGAGACTCTGCACTCTGCCTGTATTTTCTTATTTTCTATGTTTGGGATGTTTCTGAGAGTGTCTCCCCACAGCACTCAGGTAAGGTCGTGGCTTCATTAAAAGGTGCCTGGCACTTACCAGGTGCCAGACCGTAAGCAGCAGGCACCCAAGAGACACAGCGTCAAAATACACAAATACAGCATGGCGAAACACAAAATAAATTGAATCTGGGGTTGACTTTTACTTTCAGTTTCACTGGTGAGCAATTTTACTTACAATAACCGACCACCCTGCAAAGTATACCTTTAAGGATTTCAAACTGAAATGTGCGCAAAGCTTGAGGACCAACAACATGAACTTCTGTTTAGATGTGTAACACATGTCTAAATTAGAATTAATGTCAGCAGAACTAAATATGTGTCAGGAGGAACATACTGGAGCTAGCAAGAGGAGAGGGGACCTGATGCACCCAGGCACGTGGTGACAGGAGTAGGAGCACACACATTCTCCAAACCACAGCAACCTGGATGCAGACTGAGGAGTGTCTCTAAAAAATTGTGAATGAAGCTCATTTCATAGCTGAGTGGTAGCACTGTCAGTCTACAACAGAGGCTATAAGACTACTTTCAAGTCATATTCCATACTATGTCACTTGCTAAACTTTAAAAGTAAATTTAGTATTACCTTTGCTGTATTAATTTACACAACAGAGCCATGTATCATAACAACTCACCTTGAAATCAAAAATACATTTTTTTCCTTTTACCTGCAGCACTGTTTATCAGTCTAGATTGTTTAAGTGTTAGTTGCCAAGTGTTAGAGATATCGGCTGTAGAGATGTCCGCCTTCTCTTGCGTATAATGAAACTAGATGGCACTCAGCTCGTGGTGATCAAAGCACAACAAAATACATTTGAAAAACTCAACAGCAATGTCTCTTTCCAGAAATCACGACTCAGTTACTCAAGATAATCCACACACCTTGTTGTGAGCAGTTTCGTGTAGGAACTATTTTTTTACTACTGAACTACACACAGCAACTGTATCACCACTAAGAAGGTAGCGTGCATCTACTGCTAGCTTCCTTAGCACCAACAAGGTAGCTAATGTTACAGCTCAGTAGAGGAGGATGCAATTTGTGTTTCTCACGCTGTCACAAGCACGAGGTTCTCGTGACTAGAAGCACACCTACTTCTGCATGGTGGGTGAAGTTCAGCAGAAAGAAAATAGTTCCTACATGAAACTGCTCTGAATAACCAGATCACGATTTCTTGAAAGAGACATTGCTGTTAAAATGTATTTATGTATTTATTTTGGCGCTTTGAGCACCACAGGCTGAATCAAGTGCCACCTAGCTTCATTATGTAGCAGAAAAGGCAGACACTTCTACGGCCGATACCTCAAACACTCAGCAACTCACACCAAAACAGTCTAGAATGATAAACAGCAGTACAGGTAAGACGAAAAATCTGAGTTTCTGATTTTGAGGTGAACTGTCCCTTTAAGAGTTAAACTTCAATATAGATATTTCATCATGATATACTTCTGTTTTAGAATTATACCAGAATCCGATTGTGTTCAAAACAAATGACAACGGTGTAGTAATCTCTGATTGGTCACTGATTGTGCATCAGCACGGCAAAGTTTGCAACCGCAATCAGAGATCCCACTGCATCCAATCACTTGTTCAAAGTTTCTGTGAGACCTGAAAACATAAGTGTATTTGTATGTGTCATTAAATTTAACATCATGTTGCATTCAGTGTCTTCTGATTTTAGTTGCTGGCTGTCTGCTGGTTCTTCTATACTTGCGTTTTTTACATACCTAATTAAATGCTTACACACAGACTCACAGGTAAATAATGGTTATAACATCGACAAAAGAACATGTCAGCCATCAGATGTTCACAGTCCACATGGACTAATGGAATAAGTAAGGTGACGGATACTGCAAGGGTTATATTTGGTAATATAAATGTTCAAATGCAGCAGAATATGGCAAAATTACTTTGTCTGAAAATGATCAATAAGGTCAAGGAAATCCATGTTTCCTGCTACTAGCGCATGTCTGTAAATAGTCAACTGTGATGAAAACAAACAAACCCGCCTAACTAGTATATTATGCAATGCTAATTTGGCATGGAGAACTTCACCTAATTTCTGGTAATGGAGCTGAATGATTTGCTCTGTTTTCCTCCCAATCCTCTTAAAGCAAAGTGAATATTCTAATGAGCACGCAATGCGTCAATCATGCTCCTACCCACATCTTAAGTGCTGATAAATCAGTTGCTGAACAGGTGTATCACTGGGTGACTCCTGTAGCTGCGTATCTGGGTGTTAAAGAAAGAACAGACTCAAGTCTCAAATCCACACACACTGCCAGGAATAACTTAGTCAGAGGCAACAACAGAGAGGGGGGTGGCTATGCAAAACATCAGGTAAACTGTGGGTGAGGTAAACATCTTTCTCAAACTCCATGTGCACACACACACACACACACACAACACATGGGGGGCTCGAGGGTGTTAGAGGCTGTTATTCATTATCCACACGACTGCATTCCAGGGCTGGACAAAAGGAGTTATCGCCACCATCATTCAGAGGCAAGCACAAGAGAGGTAGAGAGGGATTTAAGCAGGTTCTCAAACAAGATGCCCCCACCTGATAACCTTAGCACTGCCGTTGCACCATTCCCACATGTCCTAATGCATTCACAAATCAGAGAGGGAGAGAGGGAGAGAGGAAGGGGAAAGAGTAAGAAAAAGTGAATGAGAGGGCAAGGTAATAGGAGGAAAGCAGGAGGAGAGAGAAAGAGAGAGAAACCGTGTGAACATTAACACTGAATGGAAGCGATGGAGAGAGATAAGGACACCTCCACCTCCCCTTTACAGGAAGTGACCACTGAGGCTGTGGCAAGTGCACCTCACTACTGGTGTGGCTGCTTCAGTGCTCTGCTAGGCAAAACAACCCTTTCTTGATTTCTTGTGGAGTCTTTAAGGAGACACAAATTGTCCTCCCCCGTTTAGTCCTGAATATCAGGTTTTAAACTTTTAGGCAAGGGCGTAGATTTTGTTTCAGCATTGTAGAGAAACACATGTGAAGGAGGTTGGAGGCCCTCCCTTAGGAAATGTGGAGCATAAAACACTTAATGTCATGCATTCTGGTGAATTTTAATGCACCAATTTGTGATTTTCTTGCATCAATTTAAGGTGGAAATGTATTTAATTTAATCAAAATAAAGGTTCTCTGCTACTTTTATATTTTTGTTGTGGGGGGATAAATGCACATGGTCTACATATTGAGAGGTCTGTGGCCCCTGCACCCCCCCTCTGAAATCTATGCCTATGCATTTAAGATTCACTTACACACCTTGGCCTTTTAATAGATAGAGCAGAGCATGCATTCATGCTCTGCTTCTTGTGTTATACTACCTCAAATAATTCACCTGTCCCTCATCCAGAGGTGGGGAGGGTGGACAG
Source organism: Chaetodon striatus (assembly GCA_029783705.1). Classification (NCBI taxonomy): domain Eukaryota; kingdom Metazoa; phylum Chordata; class Actinopteri; order Chaetodontiformes; family Chaetodontidae; genus Chaetodon; species Chaetodon striatus. The sequence continues at coordinate 27,594,835 of JAPZEB010000020.1, read as the reverse complement.
GTGAAAGGCTAACCACCTTGTGCAATGACCTTTGACACTTGAGGGTCAAGAGAGACTAAAGGCTCACCTTTATCTAGTGGGCTAATAATAAAAGTTGATAAAAGAGGAAACAAAGTGCACTCTATCTAGTTGTCTCACCTTTTTTAAACTCCTCCAGCATTGCATCCAACTTGGTGTCATTGAACACAAAATGTAACGGGTGGCTGTAAAACTTTGTGATGGTTTTGAGAGGGGTGCAATCATCCGGGTCCACAAACGCCAGGTCCTTGACAAAGAGCAGATCCACTATGTTGGACCTCTCGCCCTCGAAGACTGGGATGCGCGTGTAGCCGCTCTTCATAATCTCGGACATGGTGTTAAAGTCGAGGGTGCCATCCCCGGGGATCATGAAGCAATCTCTCAGCGGCGTCATCACGTCCTCCACGGTCTTAGTCCTGAGCTCCAGCGCGCCCTGGATGATGTTCAGCTCCTCCTTCACCAGGTCGTTGTAGGGGTCCGTGACGCGCAGCATCTCCAGAAGCTTCTCCCGGTTGTACACGGTTCCTATCTCATGTCCCAGG
>JAPZEB010000020.1:27571217-27588743 GCA_029783705.1 Chaetodon striatus | reverse complement strand
GGTCACCAGACTATCACAGGGCTGACACATAGAGACAGACAACCATTCACACTCACATTCACACCTGCGGTCAATTTAGAGTCACCAATTAACCTGCATGTCTTTGGACTGTGGGAGGAAACTGGAGTACCTGGAGAAAACCCACGCTGACATTAGAAAAGGGTTTGAACCCCCCTCACCACGTTTGAACCAGGAACCTTTTTGCTGTAAGGCGACAATGCTAACCACTGGACCACCATGTCACCCCTACTTCAAAACATCAATTTGCACCCTCTCTCACAGCTCGAGCAGTATAATTTAAGTCTTATTTATCCAGTCATCTCCTCAGTTCTTCCCAAACACATGCATTTTCCCTGAACTGGACTATTTAAAACTGAACTGAAAGTGAAACTTATCTATGCTCTCTCCAAAGCCAGACTCCTACACAAAGGTTTTTTTTTTAGTGAAAATGTACGTGTTTAGGACTGAAAAAATGAGACTTAGATTATACTGCATGAGTTGTGTGAAAGTTTGTCAACATGTTTTGATGTAGTTTTGCTGTTGTTAACATGGTCCCCAATAATCAATATGTTCGTCGTTTTCTGTAGAGGCTTGCAAGAAAAAAAAGGTCACAAATTCAAGGTAACATGGTGTGACTAACTAATATTCAAGTGGTCATTTTGTGGGTGAAGTATTCCTTTAAAGGGTGTACACACTCACGGTCCTTCCAACAGGTGTTTTCACTTACTAAGGCTAATTAGACCTCTCTGTAGGCGTGAGCAAACTATGTTTGATTGACATCTGCCTCACCTTCCTGTAGAATTTATCGCACCTATCAGGGCAATTAACTCCTAGTGGATTATGAACTTTGGTTACCTCGCATGATACTCTGCTCTTGTCAACCTAAACATAAGTCTAATTTGCAAGACTAAATGGAAACACCTGTATGGATGTGTAAGGCCTTTAAAGAAATATGTTTTTTTGATCAATCTAGGCTGAAACTAAACAGAAGTACATAAGTATAAGAATTTCAAATTAAGTTTAGTCTTAAAATACATTGAATTAGTGGCGCACCACTTATACAATTTCTGGTTTAGAAACTAATAGTGACCCACTTTGAGTTATGGTTTAGAAACAAGCACAAGATGCAATACACAAAAATAAATAAGTAATAAAAAAAATAACTAAACAGTATCAAACCCAGAACGTCCTGCAGCTCTTTATTGTCGACAGTGATGATGTTGGCTGTGACCAGCCGTGGTGTGCTGAAGCCCACTTCTTCAGCCAACTGCACCAGATCCTTCCACCAGAGCGCTCCACCCAGACACTCACCTGCCAATATAAAGTACACAGTGATAATCTGGCATGTGTCCGTGAGCTTTTACGGCAGTAGGATATTAATTTGACGCACCCCACAGGACTTTGTGATTTTTAATTTCCTCTGTTAGTCTTCCACTGCTGTAGACGTCACTGAAGTACAGCTCACCACCATCCTAAAGATGAGCAAACAGTGTGTGTAGTGAATATTAACATAAACCACATAGACTAACAGGTGCAATGGTTCATGAATACAAATATGTTTTGCCTTTTGCTGTAGCATTCTCATCATGTTTTGTGCAATTTGATTGGAAAGTGAGGCCAAAGCTCAAGTCTAAAGCAGCGTACCTTGAGCACACTGTAGGCTTCAGCCAGTACTCGCTTCTTGTCTGGAGAGAGATTCACCACACAGTTGGAACTATGGCAGAAAAAAAAAAACATTTCAACAGTATTTCTCTGGAATGACCCAGCATTCACAAAACGAAATAAAAATAAGAGTGACAAGAAAGACTTCTTACATGATTATATCAAATGAGCTCTTTTCCAGACCCGCTTCTGTTAGGGCCTCTATGTAGCCCTGGACAAAACTGACATTGGGCTTCTTGTAGCCAAACTCTTTCATGTGGTAGTCAACATATGTCCTGGCCACTTCAAGCTAGGAGAGAGCACACTGTCGCATTTAAAGCTGAATTTGTAATATGAGTCTTGAGCAGCAATTAGTCTGAATACTGGGGAGCAGAAACATGTCTTTCTAAAGCCAGAATAGGAAAGCTGTTGTTTAAAACAGTGGTTCTCAACTGGTCCAGCAAGGAGGTCCAGATTTCTTCTTAGCCGTTAGTTCAAGGTCCACACAGTTTGATATATTTAGCGTCATACCTGCGTTTGTTCGTGTTGTCAAGCTAGTTTGCTGTCTCTGTCAAGTTGCTGTCCATTAGTCACTCACTCTACAGGATGAAACAGCACTTCAAAATTAGCACTCTGTGCCAAACAATCACTGTACTTCAAAATAAAGTGTGTTTTATACAGATTTAACATGTTTTAGAATCCTGCAACCCACATTTGGACCACAACCCACCAGTTGGGAACCACTGGTTCAAAAGACAGCGACAGTCTTCACTAACAGCCCCAGGGGAGCAGTTCTTACTTCTCCATATTGACAGTTCACTGTGCATTGCACTATGATAGCGATGTACAGTACCTGATCCTCAGTCATGTCAATGCCAGTGACATGGCCCTTCTCGCCCACCAGCTGACTCAGCATGTAGCAGTCTCTCCCACTCCCACTGCCCAGGTCCAGTATCCTGCAGCCCTCCAAGCACTCTGGCACCACCAGACCACAGCCATAGTACCTGAGGGAGAAGGACGTCCACTGTAAGCATCTGTGCATCAGTGTAAACACATCTGAAGCAACAACTGAGTGTGTGACGACAGCCCAGTGACCTGGCGGTGACCTCAGGGTGCACTTTCTTCAGAGCCTGGCGGATGAAGGCAGGGACGGGCTGGGCTGGAGCCACACAGGCATTGCTCTTCAGGTCTGCAGAGCTCTTCAGCTTCTTGCCATAATAATCCTGTTTGAGCGCAGAAAAGAAAGCTATAGTTGCTCCTCACCATACAACAGCATGTCATTGGCTGGGACAGGGCAGATAAGGACAGTGCAACAATAACTGTGAATGGACTTCCGGTGGACTCGTGACCTGTAATAACACTTCAAAGCTGTACTGTGATCAATGAATTAACCCTGAGACTAAAGTATTACTAAAGACCAGTACTACACTACAAACTATCATTACTTTGCATGCTAATGTTTTAGCTAACATTACTTATTTAAGCACTTGAGCTAGGCTAGCTAAAGTGACATACAGTATCATTAGTGGTGCACGTTACATTACCTTGACGTCCACGTGAATGCTGCTGTCAGCGAAGCCTTTTGCACGCGCGCTTAAAAAATAAGTTAATGTAAGTTAACTTCAAACAGCATGTAAGATACATTAGTTAGCTATATGCCAACCGCTAACTCTCACTGCTGCTCAGCTGAAGCAAATGAAAAGACATAACTTTATGCCACATGTTTACAATTATAAGTTATTATTTAATACGTCATTAATGTGACGTTACTATAAAACAACTGTTCGTCTCCAGTTAAACGTTACAGGTGAAGGTTTGTATGTACCCACATGCTACTCACTCCAATGCTACATGAAAATACGATGAGATAAATAAGATATAAGACATGTTTTAAGGTTGTCCTCACCTGTTTTCAGCCATTGTCCAGAGAGCTGACGAAGTCCACTATTTGAAGAGGAGAGCTCTCTGGAGTTGTTTGCTCTCTGAACAAAATGAACATTACAGTGAGCACTTCACTTCCTGCTGAACAGCACACCCTGTCCTTCACTGCCTGGAACCACAGCAAAACCCTGGTGCAGCTAATGAAGAGAGATTAAGGGACTGTTCTTGATCAGAGGAGAAGGAGAGCTGGGGTGTGACTTCATTTTCTCCCCAAAGCTAGAAATATTTTTCCTTGAGCTTCCCTAAGTGAAATGCAGAAAATGCATGACCCTCCCTCCACCATTTATTAGTCAATAGATTTTTAACACTTACCCTTTGATGTTAAAAAAAGTTAAAAGTTACAGGTTGGAGACAAATGATATACAATTTTGGCAAATGTTAAATCATTTTTATTTTACCAGTGATTTTTCTTTTTTTTTTTTTTTTTTTAAATCTGTGGTAAAATAAATGCAACACACAACAATTTAAATTTGTGCGCCCCTCTTCTGAGCAAAAAAAAAAACAAAAAAAACATGAATCCCTCCCCAGTGTTGAAAAAAATTATTTGACCTGCCTCCTCCCTTTTGCACCACCCCTTCCCCCTCATAGGTAACAAACAGTCCCTAAATCCTGAGAGGTACACATCAGATCAGGGTCGCTTGGGGCAAGGAGGCCAGTTGGCACAGTGCCTTTTTAGCGAGAAAGCATCTATGCCTATGCTATTCATCAGGCTCTAACTCAGTCACCTTCTTTCAACCTCAAAGTGGAGACCTTTGACTATTCCTCACATTTTATCCAGTTTTGAAATTTACAGGTGTAAGTAATTTTCTTTGGCTCTTATATTATTTTTCTTCAACCATACTGTTTTTACTTATGCCACACAAAAATATTTTTAAAAAGCTGTTGGAAAGTTGATTTTCTGGCTTATCAGTTGATGTTAATGTTAACTGCTGGTTGAACCTTTGTTGGTGGCTAGCACAGTAATGTGTCTGCTCTCCTTTGGATGGTTGGGATAGTATTGTTTATAGTTCCTGGGGCTTTTCCTCACTGAATAAGACCTACTGCATGTTTTAAGGTACATTTAGCCTATCACGAGATTTAGACTGCCAAGATGAATTATTAGGCCATGTAAAAAAAAAAAAAAAGATTAATTTTAAAAAAGCATGAACTTCATATAGGCCTACATTTAATCCACTGAACACATTTTGAATGTGCAGAGTTCAGCTATTTTAGCAAAATGAAACAAACTCAGTAGCCTACATAAACCTACAGACTACGTTTAGCTTATGGTACATTGGTCAACTTGAGCTGATAGGTGCTGCTGAAATAAGGACTCTGAAATCACTCAAAACAGCCCACCCTTAACTATGCACAAGTTTCAGCCTTAATAACATGCAAACAAATGAGTCATACAAAAAAGTCACCCCCTGAACAGTTGTCATAAATGGTGACATAGCTAGAAAGACTGTTTTTTGTTCTAGGCTGTAAACATGTTCATTTCTGCTGTAAAGTTGTGCATTTTCACAAAGACAGACTTTCAGAGTCAGCCTCAAGTGGTCATTCAGACCTGGAAGTTCCCAACCGACCCAACTCGCTGTTCCAACTGTCGCAGGGAGGTGGAATTTTGGGAAAATGCACTTCTTGCTCACTTCGCAAAACTGTACCTATAACTTCTGGGATGGGATATTTTTCCACAAAAGGCAGAAACACAGTCAGTCTTGACAGCTTGAATTTAAAAGGGCATGTTTATTAAACATACATCCATCTTGGTTGTTGTAATAAATGGCTTATGATCAAAACATTCAAAGAATATGTGCAAAACCACCTTACACACACTGGTGAAGAAAGAAAACATGTCTTTGGCAAGATGCCCCTGAACGTTAATAAAAGATCTACTGTGTTGTTAGTCAAACGTACCCTTCCAAACAAATTACATCTTTTCTTAACAGAAAAATAATACCCATAATGAGAAAAAGGTCTGTCCATCACAATAAAGCTAATGATTTCATAAAAATTATGAAAGCAACTATTTGGTTCACAAACATGTTACAGAATATTATACACATTTTCAAATATAAAGTGGTTCTGAAATTTTATACAGTTCCAATAATTTTTCTTAAAGGATTCAGGCGATATGAAAAATAGCTCGTCTTGGTACCACACGTACCACAATCACACATAATCACTTCCTAGCTCACAAAAAGCATTAACATATAAAGCACTTTAGAGTGTGTGTTCAGGCATTGATGGGTGAGATTCAGTCATCTTACTGCGAACATGTTACAATTTAACTTGTGCTCAAAGTTTTGAGAGACATCTTCTGTTGGATTGTTTTAGGGTACATAATAGAAATCAGTGAGACCAATGGCTGAGACATTTGTGCTTTGCAGACACTGCACTGTGTTCATTTTTGAGGCTGCTCCACGGAAATCTGAACACACAAAGAAAAAAAACTGCATGACACAATGACATGTAGCATCGCCAAGTTCCAGTTGATTTCAGAGTGGGCAGATGAAAATTTCACTGAATTTCACACAGCACATTCATTATATAACCAGTGGCATTTTTCATGGTACATTCATCATCAATCAACATCTACTGAATTACAGCCCCTGTAAAGGTTAGATTTAAAACATTCAAGCTCTTAAAAGCGTTTCATACTGATGAGTCTTCCTGAGAAGATACATTAACAGAACTATGCGGTCTTTGTTTCTATCCACAGTGCAGTATTATAAATATTGCTTGTTAACTTGAACTGTTTGTCCATTATAGAAAAACACGATTCTCAGAAATATCCTGCTTTGCAAACCCCTGTTAACAGAAACTCAGGCAACTATCAAACTGTTTTTCTATAACCTCATCTGCTTCTTTGTTTCCTTGTCTTTACTTGTATGAATTTGGTTGGTTTTTTTTTAATCTAAACTAAATGAATTTTAATCCTTTCTCATTAGTCCCCAAAGAGGTATTTTCCACTCAACAGGCTGCAACTGTTCATGACACATTGTTCTAAAATTGCCCTGTTGGGTTAAATACTTTTATTACAAATAGTGTGTGATCTCTTTACTCCGCAACCGTGGCCATTATGGTATTATTTACCATTAAACCTGGGGATAAATATCCCTTAAATTACAAAAACCCAACACTCACATGCTATTTTTTTTTATCTACAAGTGTCATTTCTTCTCTCAAACTGAACAGAACAAATGCATTAGAGTGGCAGGGTCATCCATCGGTAAATAACAGTTAACGAGCCATATTTTGGTGAAAATCACACTAGTCCAGTTGACTGAAATCAGCCTTGATGGACCCTTTAGGAAGCTGCTATGAATGTTTAATTAATGAAGACCACCTCAAAAGCATGGTAAAATGTGCTACTATGAAAATCCAACACAAAGAGTGTAACTGTGATTTTACAGTATGGCTGGTGATGGTGGTAGTCTATTGAGCTGACTGACACAAACGTTTGAGGTCTGACGTTGCCCATCTCAGTTGTAATCTCTTAAGAAGCTTTATTTTCTGTTTTGGTTTCAGTACCTGCTTTCTAATGGTCTCTCAGTTTCACTGAAATCATTGTTCATCAAAGTTCTGCTTTTTTTGGGTAGGCACCTACTATAAAGACTTACTAAAATAATTTAAAAAATGATTGTGTACAAAGTTAATCTGTTGCATTCCCTAATAACAATTCACAGAGGTCCATTTCTTACAGATGTTGCAACAAAATCCTAAGACACTAAATCATGTACTGCAATTTAAGACTGAATTAATGAGAGCATTTTTTTTTAGCTAACAGCTTCATTTATAAAGATAAATACATTTTGTGCAAAATAGGAACTGCTCACATGAAGATTTGTAAATGCACTTATACTCCTCTATCACTAGTGGGGCAGATAGAGAGCAACAAAAACGGACACAAGGCAGAGCGGTTTTTAAATCGCTGAAAAAGCACTTTAGAAGTATGAGTAACTCTAACGGGACGTCCCACACAGTCTTGTACTAATGTCCATACAGTATCAGTTTGCATAAGCACACACTGTGGCAAATCCACATTGCACCCATCCAAAAAGTTCCTGCTATGTGTTTTTTAACTACGTGGTTTCCTGCCTGCAGAGAACAGCTTTGCAGAATTGTTGCAAGCACCTGGTGAGAAGAGCTGCATTCATCCTGGGCAGTGAACGTCCTGTCCTGATGTCACAGCTTCAGCGATCACGTCTTTGACTGTGTATCAGTAGCTTCCGTTGCATGAGAAGGAAAACTAAAAGGACTGTTTGTGTGCTGTGTGTGAGAAGTCTCGATTGCCACAGGCTGTTAAAGGGCTTGTGCTGCCCAAACATACACAGGTTAAGGCCACTGTTCCAGTGTGAGGACGAGCAGGCTTTCTCAACCTTTGGATCTCAGTCATATATATAGCTGAGATTCCACTTCCTGCTGCCACACCTGTTTCATCTAAGATGCACACATTCATTAAAATACTCACTCAGAAAGTATTTAGACACAAAACACTTGCTCGGATACAAAAGCATATGTCTCCATGCTCTGTCTCAAGTGCTCTCTCCTTCCCTCTCTGACATGAAGGTGTGTTGTCTGTGTTTCACCCCTGCGGCTCAGTGCTGTTGCTGTGGTGCGGTCCCTCCTGCTCGTTGATGGTATGGAGGAGGAGGCACACTGGAGGGTGGAGCGAAGCACTGCCTATCTGGTGAGCCGGCTGAGGAGGTCCTGGCGGCCCACGTGCGACCCTCCTCTCCACCCCGCCCAGCACAGGCTCCTCCTCCGCACTGAAGGAGGCTCGATGGCCGCAGCTGTCGCAGAAGTCGCCCGCCTCCTCTTCCCCCTCCTCCTCCTCGTCATCTCCCTCGCGTCCCAGCAGGCTCTCTAGCTCCCTCATCTCCTTTCCTTCCTGGCCTGTCCCTCCAGCTCCACTAAATCCACTGCTACCACGTGTGCCGCACACGCACACCTCAATTCCAGAGTCCCCTGTGAATCGCCTCCTCCTCCCGTTGGGGAGTCGGTCTTTGTCCTCAGCAGAACCCTCCGACAGGTCCTTCAGCAGGGGGTCCTTGCAGGAGTCGTCCCCACTTCCACTTCTTTTCTCTTGGCTGGTGAGTCCCTCACTATTGAGCCCGTCTGACAGCAGTATCATGCCTGACTCTTGTGCTGTCTGCATGGGCTTGTTGTCAGGCTTTGGCCTAAAGTCTAAAGTGGTGGGTTGTGGTTCCTCTATGCTGGGTCTGCAACACAGACTGTCAGAGACCGGGGGCACCGCACTGGGCTGGATGGCTGGACAGTGTCCCTCCTGCTGCTCAGGAGCCAGTGGACTAGAAGCCACTGAGGATGGGCCTGTGTGTAAGGCACTGTAGGGAGGGGGAGGAGTCGGTGGCCGGTTGACCACCTCCTCATAGTCAGGTAGGAGGTAGTTTGGCAGAAACCCTGAAGAGAAAAAGTAGAAAAAAAAAACAGAAATTTGCACATTCAGTGAAAAAATTACACAACTAAATACATTTCACAAGGCAGGCAACACTCGCATGGGTTCTTTTCTCCTTTAAAAAAAACACCACTGTCTGTCCTAAAAAATTCAGTATGACCTCACTGAACTTCCCAGACCACTATTCAAACATTCCCAAAGCAATAGGGGGAAAAAATGTGACAAAACAAGCTAATTTCTGGGTCAATTCTGTGCTGAGGGCTGTTGCAGCACTGTGCGAGATGGTGTTGCAACACTGGCGAGGTACCAAGAGAGCAATGCTGGCCGTTTCCTGAAAACTGGGGCATGCAAACAGGGAAGGTTCTGACGCTGTGTGAAACCAGGGATACATGTCAGTGCAAACATTACATTTGAGCCAGGGACCACTGCTTTGAGTCCGGCACAACTGCCTTGTTTGTCACTAGTTCTAAATTCCTCAGTTTGATGTAAGCAGAAGACTGCTGATTACAAATTAATGTCCTTAAAAAGGGTTATTCTTGAGTTAAGCCCAAAGTTTTTCTTTCCATGACACAATGAAGGAAGCTACGGGACTACATGACATCATCACCTCTAAGCAGACCTGAAACAGGTGCACTACAAGTCATACTCTGCAGCTGGCAGGCCTTGTAATGAGGTCAAGCAATAAAAATGTATACAAGCAGATTTAATAACCAAACAATTTATGTACTCTGTGCAAGGGCATCATATTAAGTTTGCAAGGTACCAAAAAGTGCTTCTGTACCACAAAACCTTTTCTTTTCTTTTTTTTAATTTTTTTTTTTACAAAGGGGAAGATTAATGCATGCAGTCTGGCAATCCTTTGTCTCAGTAAAAAAAAACAGCTCTTCCAAGCTAAAATGTTTGGGTGAGAGGGGTGAAGGACCTCGCTGGAACAAACTAGACACACTATACACCAACATGTTTCATCAATGTGGATTTAAACCTGATATTCTGAGCACAAGGCCTTTTTTACTCCCTCAGCCTGAAAGCAGCGATGAGCAAGCCAACATACAGAAACAGAATGTCAATTTTTGAGAGAGATGACACTGCTCAGTTTTCAGTTGATCATTTTAATCAAGATTTTATTGTTTGACTGATGGTAACTACACTTTTACTTTTATTTTGTAATTGTGTTCTTTATGTAATAGTGTCTGTTTCCTGCTCAGGGACTACAGATGAAAATTAGCTTATAGTTAACTCTAGTTAGTAGCTGTGCACTGTCCCTGTTAAATTAATAAAGAAATAAAAGAAATAAAAAAAAAATGCGTATAAAATTAACTTGTTTCTGTATTTAAAAAGTTTTTACTAGTTGGCATGAATAGTCATTGAGTAGTTCAAATAGCAACAAATTTAGTTGGTTTTTTTTTTGGTCGTTTGTTTGTTTGGGTTTTTTGTTTTTTTTGCCACTTGGGGGCAGCGCCACCAAACTGTAAACACAACACTGATATTATCACCTAACTCTGGGGTCAGCGACCTTAGCTATCAAAAGAGACATTTTTGGCCAAAAAAAAAAGTTTTTAAAAAATCTGTATGAAGCCAAAATACATATTTGTGTCTTACAGTGATGGCAACACAACCTGTTCAATTTAAATTAGCTTATAAACTTTCCTTATAGGTCTAAATGAGCATTCATTAATGTGTTTTACAACAAAGTAGCTACTGTGCAGTGGGCTAGTTAACATTATTTGGTACTTAAGCTTTGCAGTGTTAGTGGTGAAAGTAAACAAATCTGTCCTCTCCATTTTTCTCCAAGGCATTTCCTTTTTTTGGGATTTGGAATCAATAGCTAGCCTCACTATGGAGACTCAAGCTTAGCCATCGCTATTGCGATTCATATAATTTCAGTAAAAGGCACCAAAAGGCTGTAGACATACTGACAAGATATTACTTTTTTTTTTTTTTTTAATTCAGTGTATAGGCTACACATTTATACAGCTGGAAAATGTAAGAATTGCTTTAGGGCTGCAACAATGATAAATGAAAACTGAAATGTTAGAAATAATCATTATTCATTACCATATAATTTTATGTCAAAGCCACAGGGAGCCACTGGAGGAGGGCTAAAGAGCCGCATGTGGCTCCTGAGCTGCAGGTTGCCTATCCCTGACCTAAGTGAACTGTTAGCAAACAGTTTGTCTCTACTCTTAGTCCACAGACACACAGCAACATTAGCACTGTCATGTTTCTGCACACCTTGCAAATGCTAGTCAAATAGCCTGTCTACTTTTAGCTTAATTTTGCTCTTCAACCAACTACTGAGAAAAATATCAGTTTTCTTTAGCTGCCTAATGCTTCACCATGCTCAACAGCTAGTCGCTGACTGTGTCTGTCTGCTGTTTGGTGCTGGGCAGGTAGTGGACAGTGGGTTTATCAAACCTTTTGGTTTGTTCCCACTGGAAACAAACTGGATGTGAGCAGAGAGACTGAACTCAAACAGTTAAGTTGTGGGCCGGAAAACCAACAACATGAGCCAAAAGACACTCTGCAGTTTGTTGATTAATGTAGCTTAAGTACTCAGTATTCATTCAATAGTCAGTCATAAACAGATCATGTTGTATGTTGGAGTGGCTCTTACTGAAGTAGAAGGGCACAGAGGGGTAGTTGTGTGCTTCACGGTAAGCGATGAGGTTGATCTCGTGCTGCCGTTGTTGCTGCTGCAGCCGGTGTTTGGTGCGGCGATGGTGACACACGCAGCAGCAGCTCAAAATGAAGATGATGGCCCACACCAACCAAAACCCTTGAAGAGAGAGGAAGATCAGCACTGTCACGTTATGTTTACAGTGGAACTCCAACTTAAGAAAATGTGATTGTTGGCTTCATATTTTAAAAACAAACTCAGACAGTGATGAATAGGTTAAAACAGGGAAGACTGTGCTCTACAGTATCCATAATGTTTAACTGTACCAGCTTGTGGTGATGTAACATAAAGTGCCTGCTGCCAACACAAACACAACACTGCAGATCAAACACTGCCAACATCTGGCTCCAACACAGTGAAACATTTACATGCGTGTTTACTGTACTGCATTATGAATTTTATGGCATAGAATCAATTCAGCCATCCTCCAGAGGTCCAAGTCCGTTCTTATCTCTACAACAAGGCACTGACAGATTTCTCTATGGAGCAACCTAATGTACGACACCACAGCGTAACATCCCAGCACGATGTGGTTGTTTAAGAACAATCTGTGCTTTTTCCATATGACATCAAGTCCTAATTTCCTACAAAGGCATTATTTGTGGAACAGCACTATCTGGAATCCAGTCTAAACAGAAGCAGGGAACAAAAACTGGCTTCAAAAACTCCCAGTTTGTGTTTACTGTGTGTCTGAAATAACTGGGACGCCACTACATCAACACAAAAAAATGTGGGAACTTCACTGAAAGGATTACAGAGCAAACAGCCTGTTTCTCTGTAAAATAAGAGCGTTAACTACACAATATGGTTCTCAGTACAGTGCATCTCTACTGAGCTGTCATCAAGATATACCATATCAGCATTTGAGATTTTCAGCTTAAATTAATAATGGCCAATTAATCAGTCTAGCTCTGATTCCCTTATGGCTGTTACATTGTGAGACAGTCAAACCCTGGATGACATGGTATTCAGAGAATCAGTTACCTCTGTGAGTATACCTGAAGGAATTAAACTACGTAACATAAATAGGCCCTAATTGTGACATAAAGCGTATGAGTGTGGTTTGGGGTAACTTAATAGTTCACAACAGAGCATACCTTACTTCAACGTGCGCAGACAGTGACACAGTGATATGTGTATTTTACTTGTGTATAAATCACTCTGTGGCTCAGCACCCAAATATATCTCTGCCCTGCTTGTGACCTATGAATCCTCTATGACCCAGAGGACATCTGGGGCTGGCCGACTGACTGTCCCAAGAGTTGGAACAAAACATGGTGAAGCAGCGTTTTGTTATCATGCAGTACAAACCTGGAATAACCTCCCAGATGATGTTAGACAAGCCCCAACCACTTTTGAGTCAAAGCTAAAAACATTCCTTTTTTACACTGCCTACTCCACCCTGTAATGACTGTAACCTTATTTTTAAACTCAATTTTTAATCATTTTAAATAATAATTTATCTTTGCACCTCTTGTCTGCAATTTTGCTATTTTTAATAGTGCTTTAAAAAAAAAAAGTAAATCATTTAATGATAGATTTTACCTTTTTATATTCTTTTCATCTTTACTCTTTTCTGTATTCTTTATGTTTTATTTTATTGCTCTGTAAGGCACTTTGAATTGTTCTTGTGTATGAAATGTGTTATACAAATAAAGCTGCCTTGCCTTGCCTAGTTACATAAAATAGTTCATACATGAACATATATGCCTTCAAATGATCTGTAATCCAGTGACACAGAAGGGGACAGTACCATGCATTTGATCACTCTAAAAGCAGAACACTATGAAGTTTTTTTTAACCATGCAGCTGACAATCATCTACATGTGATATGACTGACGCACTGAAGAAAAAACTGTTTATTTTTTCTCTGAACAGACAATAACCAAATGCATGATTCAGCATGTGTAACAGGTTTCAGCCTCAATGGTGACATATAAATAAAGTTAGCTGTAAATGTGAGTTAACATAAGTAACTAATCATGTGAACTCACAGTGACTTGATCATTTTATCACTTTGAGCAACAGGAATTTATGATACATCACACATTAGTTCCTGCATTAAATCATCACAAGTTCTGCATTTCTTCTTCCTGGGTTTTACACCCTTATTATAAAGTGTTACCTAATAGGGTAAATTAGGTTATCTGTTTGTAGACAAAATGTTTTGCTGTTGGAGTTTTAATTATTGACCAAATCTTTCACAGTTGACGTCAGAAAGTGAAGACAAAAGATGCCATTAAACTACATCCAACAATTTTAGATTACAGTTTTAATCATATAATTTCTCCCCTTATAAATGTTAACTGTATTTGTTGCCATCACATGAGCTTGATGTGACTGATGAAAGCGAGGACTTCAGCTCTAAATCACAACCTGGTGCTGCTACAACATCATGGACCAAAGCTAATCCGTCAGCCCGTCAGAACATGTAGCACGATTAATGCACTATTCTCACACCCTGCTGCAGAGAGCAATTTGGAAACATACTTTCTCTAGTATACAAAGATGACACTCCTTGAGTTTAAAACCCTTGTATCCATGCTAAAAGTGTTTGCCCCCATCAAATCATCGGTACCTGTTACAGATCAAACCCTCGTGTCCTTAATGAACAACTTTGTCATGGAATATTCGGACACAATTATTTAGAAGGTTACATGGTCAGGTCGGCAACACTGTTGGAGCATTAATAGTTATATTATTTGAGCATGCCAATGATCTTATTCCATGGCTGCTTTGTTAAATAATGAGGCTACGTTGCCATAGAATTTTAAAAGACACTTTACAAACACAATTTGATTAAAGTAAGACATTTAATACTGCACTCGTGCGTTTTTACAGGACATCACATGTTAAGAAATGTGAATGAGGCAAAGATAACATAGCCATAACATACCTGAATTTACAGTTTATTGAAGATGTTTTAACATTTTTAAAAACTAGAAAGAGTTACAGCAATACGTAACATTTAATAAGCAAAGAGCCGTAGATAGTTTTACCATAGAAATGTATTTTGGTAAGACAAAAAGCCTCTGAATTAGTATTGAAACCATTGGCCAAAACTAAAAATTTTACTTGTTTTGCTCTTACAGTGTGCAACAAAATCATCCACAAATCTACGATACATGTTAAAAAACATGTTTAAAGATGTTTAATATGTGTATCGCTGTCGTCCAGGTGGTCAGCCCCAGACACATCCTTGTCAGCTGGATCTGAAAAAAGGCAGGTAAAATGACATGACTTTTAATTTGAAATCTGTCACATTAGTTCAAACGCTACTAATTTATGACTATGTTTTTTTCACCCACCTGATGTCAGTATCAACTGTGCTCGCTGGAAAGAATGACATCCTGCTCTGGCAACCAAGCGTCTGATATCATCAATTGGCCGCCGCAACAAACTCTTCAGGTGACATGGCACTCTCGAGGGGACATTTGATCTCGAGGAAACTGTGTTGAGTCCAAAGCGAAGCCAAAGCAGGGACGGTCAGCTCACGTCATCAGGCCTTCCCACAGAATACCCTTGAATCTGAAGGAGGTGTACGACTTTGACCTCGTTTTCCTTTCCATATTTAGTTGCAGAGTTGCAAGTGACGGTGGGGGTGCACGAGCTCAATGAGAAATATTTGTAGGTTAGTAGTGCTCCGTTTGGGAATGTTCTCTGCTGTTCAGGCAGTCAGTCATGCCACAGCTGTGATGTACTTTGCACCTCTTTGTCTTGGCAGTCAACCTCTCCACCTGGACGGGGCTTAGGTCTCATAAAAAGTAAGACATCTCTTACAGGGTAGTGTTGTACCATGTTCTCAATGGGGTATACAGGCTCTGAGTGAACACATCTAATCTGCAAAACAGGCCGTCTGTCAGCAGCTGTAATGGTGGAGCCATTACACAGGAAATGGTAATGTTAAAATTCTGTGTGATCCTTGAAATGTTTTGGGGAGCTTTGGGTTCAGACATTGACGTTGAGGAGCCTGTATGAATGTGATGTGGTTTATCATGTTTGACATTCACCTTTTTCAGCTCTACATTCTTCCTTGTTCCTGTATTCACCTGTCTCTGCACATCAGTAACAACAAAATGAATGAGGTAGCTAAAATATGACAGGCACTTGTTAAGGTCATCCTCCCATCCCCTGATAGCAGAGTTAGGATGACCCTATCCCATTTGATGTGTGACAAGTTGTGTTCCCACATCATTTATTTTCAAAAAGAGATGGAGCAAAACTGTAGTATACCGCTAGGAGACACCTGTTCAGTGAAAGCAATGCTCACCCTCCTTCATGTGGAGACAGGAGGAGGGTGAGAAAGGGTAAAGAGAGAAAAAAACACAAAGTAAAAACAGGATACTTACACCAGAGCTCATAGTAGTAGCTGCAGCACTGAGACTCCCCGCAGCAGTGTCCCGACTCACAGATGTAGCTCTGGTTGTTGACACCTTCACAGTGCAGTAGGCTCTGCAGGAGAGAAGCAGCGTCGCTTTAGAAAGAAAGTATTATCAACACCTCAACTTTAAAAAAAAGAAAAGAAGCAAACTCCATGTGAGGGCATCCGGTTACAGAGTGCAGTGCCAGTAAAAAATAAAATAACACAGCCTCCCACCAGGTTTCTTGTGTTATTTTTGAATCACACAGTGTGAAATTACATTTGTTCTGTTTTACACTGATCAACAGGAAGACTGTTTATTTCCAAAGTAAAAAGAAATCTCTACATTGATCTACATGGAGTCTGACTAAAGAGTGAAAAACAACTGGTTTGGGAAATATTTGGCTCCATCACAGTGACATAACTTCAATCACAACTGGTTCAGTCAACTGCTTTTAGAAGCTTCATAACGTGTATAGCTGAGTGACAAGTATGTAATAAAGGAGTGACACGTGATTTTATATCAAGGACATTATGTACTTTCAGCCTTTTCAACACTACACACCTCAGTCGAGTGTTCGCAGAGCTGGGTAATGATGAAAAATGAAATGGTTAACTAAGGCTATAAAATGTTTGTGTTTTTGAAGGGCTGCTTATCCTCTTGATGAGCTGTTGTCACTTTAGCGAAGCACCAGATTCACCCGAGTCTTGCACTGGATGTCATTCAAGGAGGTTATCATCAGAATTATGAGCATTTTAAAGTGGTCTTGTTGTTAGCTTTAGTTGAGTGTTCCGAAATTTTACCATTTAATTCAATTTTCTTTGGTTTCAGTTGTCTTCCTGGTGGAATGTACTGATTCTGGCTCTCTGATTAGATTTAAATGTTTCAATCTAGCATTATCTTATTTTATTTTTTCCTTTTTAATTTCATGGTCGACTACTCAAATCCTTGTTGTTACCTAGTCTACACAACTGAAGTGGTTTGAAGTAACTGTCATCATTAGAGCATCATGTTTTCACAGGTGAGGCAAACTAATACTATATCTTGTTAAAACACAAATTCTCACAACTGGGACTGGGCATTAATCAAATTTTTTATTTTCAATTACGATTTTGGCTTCCAATAGTTACGAAAACATAATCTAGTGAAAACAATTTTTGTGTTTTGCAATGATGCTCTCATTTTGTCTTGTGATAAATACAGAACACACCTTTGATAAATATGATTGTTAGACTTAAACAACACCTTTTTAAAATTCAAAGTACAGCGGGGTAGATAGTGGTTCAAATCAGCACGCTGCAGCTGTGGCAATTTACAACAGCAGTCGCATCAATGGAATATATCAGCGTGTGTGAATGGTCAGGTCTCCCTGTTTTTCTCAGAGCACACTGGGACACCATGGAGAAAAAAATGCAAAATAGCCTTAGAAAAATACACTGAACAAAAATATAAATGCAACACTTTTGTTTTTGCTCCCATTTTTCATAAGCTGAACTCAAAGATCTAAA
>JAPZEB010000020.1:27532503-27558008 GCA_029783705.1 Chaetodon striatus | reverse complement strand
TAGTGGGTCATAAGTGATGATGAGAGGCATAACTTCAGTATGAGTCCATACGTTGTTTTTTTTTTTTGTTTGTTTGTTTTTTTTAAATCCTGCATGGTATGTCTTTTGCAAGCATCTGCATTACCCTACCTGATACGAGGTAACAGGCTTGTGGTAACTCTTCAGTGCGTTGACAGCTTTGGAGTAGCCCAGCGCCCTCCACTTGTCCCCCTGGTGTGTGTAGGCCTTGGCCAGCACTTCTAGTTTGTCTGTGATGTGTTTGTTGAAGTTGTTACTTTTGGACTGAGAGGACTGTGCACAGACCCACTTCCCTGAGACCACCTTCTGAGCAGCAGAGTCTGGACCGGGGTCGAGGCTGGGGCCTGGAGTCTCCTCTTTGGGGTGCTGGCCAGTGATGAGAGCTTCCAGGTCATTCTGAGAGACCCCATCTTCGTCTCCTTGCACTTCCTCTTTGGTGTCTTGGAATGTCTGAGAGTAAAATGGAGTGTTAAACTATAATAACAATCCAACGCACACAGACTTCTTGTTTTTATGTGTTCACGGTCTAGCTTCTGTTTCCCTGTTGTACCAAATGATGACTGACTGAAAGTCTGCAAAACCTGTAAAACCTGTAAACATGACCTAGAAACCTACAGTGTCAATGGTCTCCTCTTGCTTGGTTTGATCAGGCAGAGGCTCTACAGTAGTTTCTACAGCAGGCTTGACACTCGGCAACTCCTCTTTAATGTTTTCATGCTGTGTTTCAGATTCCCTAAATGGGGAAAAAAAAAAAAATTAAAACGTTGTAAGACGACTCACTGAATCTTCTAACACATATCTGCTGTCCACACAGTTTTGTAAATACTTTAATTTTAAGGAGTAAATGTGACGTACAAATGAGAAGTGGATAAACTTTCACTATGGTTTGCATCTCTGTAATGAACTGACAAGCACAAGTCTATGTATGTGATAATTTGGAAACATCATCAGATACAGATACCAGTTAGCATTCTGAAAAAGTACTATTGGGTCACTAACCTCTTGGGTAAAAGAAGACTGTAGCTGTCAACATCCAGCATTTGCTTCTCACTGATGCACAAACTCAACCACATGCACTTCACCAGTTGGACTCCAGAGGGCATACAATCCACTTTCAGTAAGCGCAGAGCCCTGTCGCTGTCCATGTTGTCATCCACAACAACATGAGTGACACTGGGACACAGTGAACTCTCTGTCTGTCCTCCATTCTGCTGAATTTGTCTTTGAAAGATCTGGCATCTGGCATTGCCAATTCCAGCAGGCAGGATGTACACTGTGACGCCATTAAAAGTGTTTCCTGGCAGAGAAGAGAAGAGTGTGTTACAATGAGCACATATGTTGCTTTTTCTGGCTTCTACTTTCATCCCCACCCCCTCTTAATCTATGTCTTTTACACAGCTTTATAATTTCTTTTTAGGCCAATCATCATAAGTTTTTCAGTGACTCTCTCTCTTTCTCTCACACACATACACTCACACACAGTAACAACCTGTGACTTCACATTCTTCAGGTTTCTTCTTCATTGGGGGTGCATCCTTTCCAAGCAACACTTTTGCTCTTTTAACTTTGGGAAAAGCCTTCATAATCCCGTGACGAGGCTCCATCTTCTCTCTTGTAGGGGGGCGCCAGTGGCCTGTGATACCGACAGCAGACTTATGACTAATCTGTAACTTTACAGAGTAAAACCCACCCACACATCTAGAATATAAACTGTGTACTATTAATTTTGCACTGCAATATGAGTATAACTGTTTTGGTATGTAGTAGGGTTCATGCTGAAAGACTGACGGAAGTAAACTATTAGGCTAAACCTTTGAAAAACATTATTTTTGCCTGCCATTTCTTTACCTTATGCCTGCAGACAGCGTGCCACTTGTCAATATATGACTGCACATATACATATAAATTTGTTTATATCACTGAATATTACAAAAGGTAGAGGTAATTTTAACTACTTTAAAACCTTGTAAATAGTTTAATCTATATCAACAAAACATTGCAACTGATAACTTATTCATTTCTGCAAAGACCTCAAATTTGTCCTAACGTTACAGTACCAATGTTTATGTAATTTGTGCCATTTCACCACTGCAATTTGATTGACGCCTAGTACAAACCAGCAATGTGCATTTCTCATACAGTCACTACATAAAAACGCTCTCAGTAGTACATGGTATCAAATTTGGACACAGACTAGCAGGAAGTGGGAGATGTTTGGACTTGTCCTCAGTGTAGATATCCAGTTAACATTAGCTGACACAGCAGTTATTCCTGTCTCGTAAAACAGGCTGAGAAATCTATATGTGATATCACAATATACAAAAAAAACATATATTGGAAAAAAGATATATACTTAGTGACAGCTAACCCCCTTTAGCTTATTATAACGCTGAAAGAGCAAACGGTCGGTATTTAGACTGCTTTAACTTCTATTTTCACTCAATATTTAAATTAAGCTTGAAGTCATTTCTACATATCGGAATATACTTTCTCATTTGAAGCAGAAAACTCCTTAAACTGTAACATTTTGGCTCTTACCCCTGCTCAGAAGGAACCATACGTACACAAGACACAAAAGACGAAACCGGACAACATTCCGTTTAAATGTTTCACTTCCGGGTCAATTATTTGAAAATTTTCTTTTAAAATTTGAATTGCATCTAATTATACGACACATTTGAATATTACATCGTGATTTCTGCAATAAACGTAAGATTATAAAAGTTGCACTAATTCTATAGATAATTTAGTAATTTAATAAGTGTGTGACCTCGGTTGCTGTGGTTACGGTTTGAGTCCGGAAGTGGCTCTCTTCAACAAACAGCTTTAGAAACATGGCAGTGCAAAGCTGGATTGATATCCTAAAATCATCAAAGAAAACAGCTTTGATACACGATGGTGAGTAATTTAAAGAAGAGAAGCAAGGTTACAAATAAATTTGCTTTTGTCAACGTGTGAGAATTATATAATTGTCAGTATCGTCTTTCCTGAATTAACTCCGGCTGTTAGCTTCCAAGCTAACATTAGTGTCACTATGCAGCAAGCAGGTGGTACAACTGGTCCTTTAGCACATTACACATGTTAATTTAATGGAAATGAACGGTGAAACACACACAATAAAAGACGTTTAGATAATTTCTCAACAGCCTGTCGCTAGTATAGCACCATTTCTGAAACGTGTCTCAGAAAAAGAGGCACAATGTGACTCACTGCTCTCTGTGTGTCTTTACAGTCTAGTCAAGCGTTTAATTAAAGCATCACCCCAGTTGTAAGATCTCTCTTATCAAGGGGTCTGGTTTACCCTTCTATTAGCATCTCTGCTCACTTTACACTAGTCCATGAAACAGTACCATTTATCTGTTCTTAGTGGTTTTTGGTTACAGCATTTACAGCTATTTTTATTTGACCACAAATGTATTAATATTGTAGTTTGCAAATGGAAAAACATATTTAATATTCTTCTCACCATCCTAGCATCATCACATGTAATGTAGTGTTTGCACTGACACTGGTTTATTTGTTTGTGCTAAACTAGAAACACATTATAGTATCCTGTTTTTTGGGAGTTTATTTTTTGTTTGTTTTTGTCCAGTTTGTACAAAACATCTTTTCAAATTCCACCTCCAGGAAAAAGGAAGATCCACTACCTCTTTACTGATGGAAAAGAAATGGCAGAGGAGTATGACTTACAAACAGATGAGCTCATCGGTAAGCAACAGGTCCTGAGTGTCACACAGCAGCATATCTTCTGGCAGTCTGATTTTAATGGCAACACTTATGTATCTTATAAAAACCTGTGGTACTTTTCAGTGCGAAAGTGGCGTCATAAAAGCACACTTGGAGCTCAGGGCCAATGGCAGGTAGAGGTTGGGGAGCCAATTGCGGGCCCTGTCACTTCTTTGGATTCGGATGTGATCAAGGAGAACTGCTCCAATGTGGGTTTCTTTTACGTTCTTTTGTGACTGTGACTTTAGAATTACAGTTTAACCGCTTCGTTATCTGATGCGCATTTTTGTTTATTTTGGTTCACTTTAATTCATTTTAGAGCAAACACCAGTAAATATCATGTCTGTAAAAATGATTTGAATGCTTCTGCTTCCACAGCCTGTATTCATGCGGAAAGACACAAAGTCCAGCTTTCAGTGGAGAATCCGCAACATCCCCTACCCCAAAGATGTCTTCAGTCTTTCTGTGGAGCCGTCTGAGAGATGCATCATCATAAAAACCTCCAACAAAAAGTAAATATGCATGAGAACACTGGGGTTCCCCTTCCATCTTTTCATTGACTTAACACACTTGTACACTTGTTGCATGTAATCCTTGCATCTTCCCTATAGATGGCACTGTGTACAATACATTGGTCTATACAGTGGCGTGACAAACCTATGACATCCTCTCTGTGTGTTCCCAGGTATTATAAGAAGTTCAGTATTGCTGATTTAGATCGCAGTCAGCTGCCATTGGACAGCTCCGCCCTCAGCTTCACTCACGCCAACAACACTTTAATTGTCAGTGTAAGTCCAACACAACAATGAAAAATAAAAGAATGTATTCCAACTATTGTTGTGTTATCCAGTGCTTTAATTACAAAAATATAAGCATGAATGCTTTTTTTTTTTTTACAATATGTTCTCACCTAAAATGTTGTGTGCAGGTAACCAAACAATGTAATCTCAGCAATCTGAACAGTTGCAAAAGTATCGTAAAAAAAAATAAGATTTTAAGTTTGTCTATTGACGCATTTTATGCAAATCATGAGGATTAGATACAGGTCCAGAGTCTCAATTTTTTCTCTGTGCACCTGTCACTCTCCTAAGTTTTTACATTACAACAATATTTTTATGCCTTCAATAATTTCTCCTTTTGTGATATTTGCTTTATATTTTGCACACTCTTTCAACATGATTACAGTGAAGGATTTGCAGGAGGGAGACTGTTGAAGTAATTATTTTTCTTCTCTCTTGTCCAGTACAAGAAACCTAAGGAGATCTTAACCCTTGAACAGGAGCTACTGAAGGAGCTGAAGAAACTGAAGGGGACCAGCGAAGGGGACGTCGACTGCAAAACTCAGTGAATTCCAACTGTGGGAGCGAGAGGATGATTCTGTGTTGCATTTAAAGCAGAACCTCGCTGCGTTATTTTCCAGTCACATGTGAGCCCTTGTTTATTTTTCTTTCATGGATCCCTTCATTAAGAAGACCTTTGCAAAGTGCCTTGTCAATGGTTTAAAGCTTCTAATTGTGTTTCCTAATTAGAGGGTTCGTTTATTATTAGAGTTGTTAGTGATGAAAGTTGCTGTTTATATTTGATACCATCATATTCTGTAAAACATACTACATGTGTTTTGAAGTCTCATAAACAGATGTAATAACTTTGTAGCTGAACTGTGAAATGATTTCTTTCACAGAAAATGAAGTATGAAAATGAAGTATTTAGATTTTTAAAAAAAGTTGAATTGTATCACAACAGTGTCTATTTTTGCTTCTTGTTACCAAACCTACTAGGGAGCAATTTTGATGGGGGTCACATAACCTACCACCCTCCTTTCATTGATGTCCTTGTAAAACACTCAAAACACACAATGCCTCATCCCTGTTCGTTCCGGGGTCACTGTTACGAGCACAACCCATTTGTGTTAACTGAATACCCTCATGTTCCTTGCATGTAGTGGGCCACCCTGAAAGCCATTACTGAAACTCTGGTTAGCGAGTGAGCTAGTGTTACTGTTTCCCTTTACAACAGAGGGTCACTCTGACTCTGTGGTCTCCGGCTAAAACTACATACACACAAGTTAGAAATATGTGTTCCAAATGGATTTGATTATATTGTCTTAACAGGGACAAATATAAAAAAGGTATTTCATGTTTCTTGATTATTGAGTTCTTCGTATATATGACGTACAGAAGGAAAAGAATCGTACAGATTCTTGCTTCAAAATGGGGTATCTGTCTTCTTCACCAAGTTTATTTAAAAAAACACACTGTCCAGTCAGAAATACTTAGACAGTGGATAAAAAAATAACAGTGCTGTTTAAAAGAGACAATGCCATTTAAATATAGCTTGTTTTAACCGTGTGATTCCTTGCATTTTTTACCACTTGTCCAAACCCAGAGAGCAAGTGCAAAAAGCACAGACAAAACCACAGGTCTCTCTCACCATTGTGCTTTGTCTTCTTCCAGATGGAAAGAACAGGAATACAAGAAAACATTTTGAGCCCAGCCTGTCCTGTTGTTTTGCAAATTCTTGTGCGAGACTGTTTTTTTTAAACCCTTGACAAAAATGCATACTTGATCAGGTAGTGTCTGCCTGTTTGGTTTTTCAAGAGGTGCTGTGTTAATGCTGAATTTAGCTTGTAAGAAGTATTTGCTGTTGAGCTGATGCCCTGAATTCCAAAGCATTCATTCTGAGGTCTTAATTTTTGTTTTTTAGTTTAGTGCTTTACAGTTGTCAGAGCTTGAGCTGCTGTCAAAACAAATTCCCGCGGGCAGCAAACACCAACTAACAAATTGGACATCCAGCTCATGCACTGTGAGAGCAGCCGAGTCCCTCTGTTCAGGGTCTTCTTCCTCCCCTGTCGTTTGGCCTCTGATGGTCATGCTCAACTGCTTCTGGGAAGAGGGTTTCTTTTCTGCCTCCCTTTCATTCCCGAATGCCTCTTCCCAGCCATTCCCCCTCTTTCAGCCGATGCCACATTTTGCCACACAGGCCCCGACGCTTTCTCTGCAACTCCCTCTCCGCAAACCTCCCCCCCTCTCCTCCAACCCCTTACCCCTCCCTGTGTGACTGGCTTCTTTTTGATAACTGACCCCTCCTCGTGTTATTATTCGAACCCACTATTGTATAACATGCCCTTTTATATGAGGTTTCACAAAGGGCCCATTTGATCAGAGGGTTACGGTGTGCGATCGTGAGAAATGCAACTACATGGTGGTAACCTTTGTTTGGGCCAAAATGGTGGGCTGACCTCATCGCTTTTAATGCATAGCTCGGGCCATTCAGGCCCAAGTCTCACTTGCTGAGCACATTGAATTCAGTAGCCTGTCACAGATATTGCCCCTCAGTTATCTGGGTCTCCAGCTTTAAGAAGAAGAAGAAGAAAAAAAAAAAAACAACAGTTTTTGGGGGCAACCAACAATGTATGCTAGCTTTCCGTCCCAAAACAACCACACAAGAGAAAAGCCGAGCAGCTTGTGAACGGATTCTTTAGTGGTTTTAATATACACTCTACAATAAATATTTCCATCATTTGACACAATTTACATTTTTACAGTAAAAATATATTCATATATGTAGAAAAAAACAGGTTAAAAATTCTCCAGAATGGCCTCCTAAAGGCAGGATAGCATGTCAACTGAGACTCAGATGCTGTAACCACAAGAAAATCCACAGATAGCTGCCGTGTCTAGCTTCATTGTACTCATTTCTCTTTTAAACATTCTTTGTTGCAGAGCTGGCTAACGTCTAACCAGAGGTTTTCATTCATGAAAACATTGTTGAGCCGGTCGGTACTTTAA
This sequence comes from Chaetodon striatus, assembly GCA_029783705.1. Lineage (NCBI taxonomy): Eukaryota > Metazoa > Chordata > Actinopteri > Chaetodontiformes > Chaetodontidae > Chaetodon > Chaetodon striatus. Next base: position 27,550,476 of record JAPZEB010000020.1, on the reverse strand, counting down.
CTGCCCCTCGATTTAATAAGTAAAAATCTGTCCTACAGTCTGTCTGAATTGAAAATAACTAGCAGATTAGATAGTCAATGGTTACATACAATCCAGTACAAAGAATTACACAAAGTCCACAAAATGAGGCAAAAAGTGTATGGGCACTTGACTGTAAAAGTTAATTTCTCTGAGAGCACTTGTTTCCCCTTGTAGTGGTTCTTCTGCGCTGGTTCATCCACAGTTCTCCCTCAGTGGTTTAAGTCCTCAGCGGCCCCCTGGGCGCTGGTGATGGGAATGTTTAGTCCGCTTGCTCAAAGGGTGTGCGGGGACACGCAGAGGAAGGACATCAAACGGTCTCCTCTCACTCAGCAAGTGCCCCCTGGGTAGACGCTTCATGAAGTGGGCCTCCCTCTGGTGCTGCTTGGTCTTGGAGGCCTTCCTCGGACGGCCCTTGCGTGTGAAAGCCATGTACCAGCCCTCGTACTTGGCGTTCTGCAGCGCTGTGTAGTTGTTTTCCAGAACAATCTCGGTGAAGATGCAGTCTTTGCCTCGTCCTTTCCGCTGGGAAAGAGAAAAGAAAAGGGGGGGAAGTTGAGGTATCTTGGACAATTTCCAGGAAGCAGAAACATCGTCTTCATTCCAAACAATCAAATACCCTTTGAAACATTGAGAGGGCTGCACAGGCAAACTCAAAATCAAATTTGTTCTGGCTTCGAATGTGTCTCGACAATATGTTGCCATAAGCTGCAAATCTGGAATAACATTTCCAGGGAAGAAACAAACTTCAAGATGTTGCTGCAGTTATAGGAAGCCACAAGGCTATGAATTCCAGATTACCTTGCCGATCAGCTTCCCCCTCTTGTTCATACATATGTAGTATCCTGTCTTCACCCCTTTAATGCGAACACGACTTCCAAAAGAGTCCGTCTCCACCTCCAGTTTAGCTGCACAGACAAAACAGACCACAAATAATGAGATGACACAGTTCTGACATGGTGCAGCGGAGGCAGGTTATGAAGTTACAGTGTGTGAGACAAATGTATTCTTCATGTATGGCGGAGACTGTAATAAAGTGGAGTTACATCATGTCATCATTAAATGTCACTAAACGATTTTGAAACGATCACGAGCAGTGAACCAGAATCATGAAGATGACATATAAATTCCCTCTTAACCCTTTTATGGTCCAGTAGCCGCCTTTAACAAAGCATGCAAGCCTTCCAAAATAGCACCAAATGATAGTGATTTTGCACGGCGCGATTGTTGTCGAACGTCTGTAAATGCTGTGCTGTGATGCAGTTCAGACTGGGGATAAAGGAGAGTGAGAATACTGCGGTCAGGGACACAGCCACAAGCACAGAGCAGCGGTCAGATTTGGGCCGGTTACAAGAGTGACACCCACTTAGGATGTGTGGCCAATGTGTGCATGACTGACTCTCTCTCCCTGTGTGTGTGTGTGTGTGTGTGTGTATGTGTGTGTAGGCCGAGAAATTTAAAAGACAAAAGAGCACACAGGAGAGGCAAGGAGAGGAAAAGGTATAAAGTGAAGATGCTGACTTCACCGCTCCTTATAAATTGAGTCATACATTGAGTTGTAAAGCAATGAAAATTCCTCATAAAATAAGCCTCCAAAAAGCAGGCAGCAGCAGCAGGCATTGAGACGGGGATGGATGGTGGTGGCTGTGGTGGAAAGATGGCTAGACACACCAAAACCCTTTGGTGACAGGATTTAAGTTTAAGACACTTTTTTTTCCCCCTGGTTGCTGCAAAGACTCTCTCCCTCAAGTTCATCATAACAGGTGTCAAGGTCTTTCAAGACTGGCAGCACACTAAAGAAATAAATCATCTTCATAAGGCCATAAAAGATGGCAACACTGATGCCACTAACGATGTTTACAATTGCTACTTCTGTTTCTCCTGGCTCACACATTTTCCTACAGGCTGCCAAAGACGACAGAATTTATACGGCTTTTCAACACCGCCCCGCGCACCGTTGAATTTAAACAATTCCCGTGTTTGTAATGTGCATGTTTCCTTCTTTTATTGTTTTCCTGAGGTTTAAAAAGCATTGAAATGTAAGAAAAGATGGCCTTTAGCTGTCAGCAGGTTTGATAAATCTGGCTATAACACACCGGGGCTTCAAGTAAAGTTGCTTCATCATTTCAAAGACAATAAAAAGTGCTCTCCTTAAATATATTAGCACATGTGGGCATTTGTTCAGCTATTTATAATAGTAGTATTTTTAAATACGCCATTACAGATGAGAGTTTTGCTAGGCTATATTGCTAAATGTTCTAAAGGTAATAATAAGGCGGCGTGTTCTCGCGATATTTTGAATATTTATCATAAATTGAGTTAACTGCCCTCGTCCTGTTGCTTTTTTTTTTTTACACTTGTGCTGCTTAAATTGATTCACCGTTAAAGTTTTTGTCATTTAAAGTGTGTTTTTAATCCTTAAATTATTTCCAATACTCTTTATTTTTCTTACCGTGCACGGCTCCGTCGTCTCCGTTGGCGTTGACCCTCTTGTTGGCCAGGACCTGGACGTGTTTCCCGCTGGTGCGGCTGTACAGCTGGTAGGTTCGAGTCAACCTGCGGCTCATCCGGTCCGACAGCCGGCTCTGCTCGGTTACATGGTGCTTGAAATTAGGAGGGGACTGCACAGAGTTCTGCCGGACAATAGAAAACACATGTCATGAAATATGAAATTACTTTTTAATGTCGCAGTTTTTTTTTTGTTTTTTTTTTTTACTTTGCAACTCAGGAAAGCCTCAACTGTGTGGAGACTAAAACTTGCCAGTCAAACAGCCGAGGCCCAGGCCCACAGTTCATTATGTCATTCATCACATTTAAATAATACATCCTGCTTTTTCTCCTTTCATTTATTTCTTCACGTGGAGGATCTTTTTTGGAGATGCTTTCATGGACCCTCGGGGATGACATTTCCCTCTGATAGGTTGTTTTTACCACCGATGATCTTTCACCCCTTCTTGACTTCTTCTCCTTTTTTTCTCATTTCAGCCCGTTCTCCATCCACATGTGTTTTAACAATTACTTTTTAGGCTGGAGCTTACCTCTTTTCAAGATGTTTGAATTGTTGCCAATTGCCATAGCACTCATAATAAAATGTTTTCATTGTTATTGCAGCCTATTGCAGATGCACAGACGCTGAACTGTAAGCCGCTAAGCACGGCGCCTGCATACCTGTTAACTTTTACCTACTTAATTATAGAATTTACGCAACATTAATGCTTTTTATTGAAGTGAAAATGTGGGTTACCTGTGCGTAAAAGCAAAGCGCCGTGAACTGAAGTAACCTGTGGGGAAAACAGAAAAAAATATTAAACCTGTTGCTCGAATTTGAGTGACACAGGCAGATATATTATCATGACAGCTCTTTACTTACAGATAACCTAACCTCGATGTTCTCAGCCTCATCTTGTAATAGTTCAAATATTGCTTCATGAATACTCCACTGATTCGGTGCTGGAAGCCCTCGGAAATAAAGTTCCTCCTGATGGGGATTTCAGATCGGTTTTATCCCCCTCTTGTGACACATAGAAGGTGATAGCCGTGACAATTAAGAGATCCAAAACTGTCAGGGTCCCATGCAGATACAGGATCAACTCTCCTCTCTGCTGAAACATTAAAAAAAAAAAGTCCAGAAGATTTAAAGGCGCTGCGGTGCCAATCCAAACTGAAAGTCCGGAGAGAAAGTGTCGCTGTCACCAAACTACCTCCATCAAATCCGCTCCGTGTCAATCACTCTTTCAGTAATGAAGCTTTCAAGTCGAAATAAATCCTCTCTGACATCCTATGGCAGAGCAGTGGCGATTATTTTGAGTTTTACGCACGGATCTTTACGCATCAGCGGTTAGATGCGCGCCGTGAATTTCCTGAAAATGAGTGATCAAATTAATATTGAATGAATCCCACGAGCACCGACACGGCTTTATTGGTCAGCTGTGTTGTTACAGCAACGATGCCACAGCTGTCCCTCTATGAGATGCACAGATAGTAAAATCTCCAACGTCAAGCTTCCTCCCACACGTGTATTTCTTGCGGTCGCCTCCAGTCCACATCCAGCATCTGTCTCCCTCTACATTTAAATACTTTAACTTGCGGGAAAGTCAATATCCTCGGCGAGAGCAGGCGGAGCGTTCGAGCTGGAGCCAATTTGAAACTGAATACTTATTAAAACACTTTGCCTGCACCTATTTGCTCACAGATCCACAAACACAAAATCCATCAGTAAGTTAAATGTATAGAATTAAACAATATGAAAGATGAAAATATATAGTCTCTCATAAACTAAGGAGCTTGTTTGTGACTTAACACGCAGGTTAAAAGTCTAATATATCAGCATGTCTTCCAGAATGTTTTTAACCAAGCATTTATTCACACTCACACACATTATTCACGCACATGTCGTGATATTTCTGTATCTTCATCCATGTAAAATCACACAGCACTTGGTTTTCTATAAGCAGAAATGTCCACATGGAAAAATTCCCTGGCATGTACTTAAGAAAATCTACAGTTACATTAACTTATTCCCTGACTGCAGGTTAGAGGTTGTTTGGTGGTCCCCCAGGACAGACCTTGATGTACTTTTTCATCCTACATATGTAAGTAATATGTATTCCATGTGAACACATGACACAGAATGGTTTTCACATAACATCTAAAGCCTTTGCCTTGGATACAAATGCTCTCTCGCTCACAATCATTCTTCCATAACTTCTCACAAACCTGGTTTGATTTTCAAAAGTGTGTCCCGGGCCCTGGGTCTGCTACTTTCACAGCATGGCTTCATACACTACATCATGCAATTATATTGTAATTATTCTTTGTGACAACAAAGCGGCAGGGTTTCCTTCAAGGGAACATGACTGTTACACACTTGTCTGATAGGGAAGGAAGGGGGCGGCTGTAACATGGGACACTTTGAACTCTTGCCTGTCAGGAACAGACTCTTAACTTGATCAACTGTGTAGACGAACCAACACTGGGGGAAAATAGCTGTGAATAAAGATTTTGAAGTGGCCTTTTCTCTGTAAATTAAGTTTTTTTTTTTGAATAACAGCCACACACACTCAGCTACTAAAATAGGTGAAGTACTGCATTTGAAATACTAGTAGTGTAATTTTAATCCAGATTATGTGTACCCCAAAGATGTTAAACCACCTGTGTTAAAGTGCTACACATCTCTTCTGACTCTGAGATGAGCATTATTGTCTTTCTATTTTGTATTGTAACAGAAAAATGTGACGTATTTGCACCGGATTTTAAACGTGACTTAAAGGAATACTTCACCCACAAAATGACCATTTATATATCAATTACTTACCCTGTGTTATCTTGAAATCAGGAAGTAAGCTTTGTTTCTCTTGCATGCCTCCACAGTGAACAAAGAAATTATTGTCATAGGGGTCCATGTTTAACAAAAGCAGAACTATATCAAAACATTCATTTACAAACTCTCACACAACTCCTGCAGTACAGTCCCACTGTGCGTTCCAATAGCCACAATATTAAGTATGCTAGAAAAGACTCTGTATCAATTACTGTCAAATGCAGTATGCCAAAATACCAGGATGTTCTACTGCATCCAGTCACATTTTGCAGTATGTAAGCCAGCATGCTTTTCTGGTTATTCTGACCTACGATCCCGTGTGCAGCGGAAGATACATCCCATTGACTTAGCCGCAAATAGATGACAGGTCACTGACAGCTGTCAGAAGCAGCAATGAGGGATGACAGTCAAATAGTAGTAATAATAGCAATATGTATTGTTTAGGTGAACAACATAATCATAATGATTAATGAGAATAACAATGACAGAGAAATGTATATGTAAGCAAATTTTGCTGTTGTGAATGTAAAAAGTGAGAATTTACAATGTATGCAGTTATAACTTAAAAGTTTAAACTCTCTCCATGTTGACTTCCATCTCTATCTGGTGAGCTCAGCAAACAACGTCTTGTTTTATCTCGAAGATAACGCATTTATGAGCAAGGGAGTCAAAGCTCAGGGCACAATGTCATGATGAAGTAGTATGTCCTTATTTTCAACAGTTCATACTTTGTAAGGGCAGCTGCAGTGCGTACTAAGAGTAAAAGGGATTCAGGACGCACCCAATGGTTCATTTATCCAGTCCTATGCTCCATACTTCGTAAACACTTGCATTTTTTCCTCACTATTTAAAACACTTCAATGTATGATTAGCACACCTGGGCAAGCACATGCATTTGAACTCTGCTCGAGAATGTGAGAGTTTGTATTGTTTGTTAATGGAGTTTTGCTGTTGTTAAACATGGACCCCTATGATTTCAATTCATCACGAATTTTATCTGTTTTTTGATACTTCAATCATCGTGGACGCTTGGAGGAAAAACAAAGTGTTTTTTTTAATGAATTCAACATAACATGGGGTTTGCAATTGATAAACAACTGGTCACTTTGTGGGTGAACTATTCCTTTAAATAAGTGAGGCAATATGGATGGAAATTAGAAAAGAGTGTCACATTGGACACCGCTCTCTCTTAGCATCACCTCCCTGTGTGTGCTGGTGAAATAAACATTTAGAGTTTCATTTACAAATTGTGAAAAATTGTGACTGAACACATAAACACTGAACATCAGCATCCATATGCCAGCTCTCTATCAGAATAGAGGTGCTAATCTACAGTGCTGATTTAAAGAGTCAGATTAGATTATTGTCCTAAAGAGTCAACACTGATTTCTGGACATTGATTCTTACCTGTGATTGTTCACAAAAGCAGGCCCATGTTCTTTGTGTGAACACTATGGGAAACTTTTGCACCCTTCACACAGCACAGCTGTACAACAGTAAAGTATAACATATATATATATATAATTGTGTGAGTTTGGTCAATGTCTTAGCTGTAAATCAGTCATTTCAGCCAATGCAGGGGATTTAGAGGGTGAAAATGGACCTGCCTTATTAGTTCCAGCGGGACACTGTAACAAGTGATTTTGCCACCTGGAACAATTCAGGTCTTTGTTCTTTCATATTTTGACCCCTATGAAGCAATGATTGCACATCCTAAATCTGAAATCCACATGCATGATAATTAAAGAGACTGAGTTTTATGAAGACCACACAATGACTCATCAAACGTGCACGTTTGACTGTCTGAACCCACAGATTAGTTCTGTCACGAGTCATTTACAGAGAATTTGATTAGGAAGAGGAAACCTGGAGAGATGGCTGGTCTTTGTATTAGTCTACTGTACATAACTCAAACTGAACTTCAGCGTCATGTACATTATTTATTCTAGAGTAGACACTTTGCTTTCTATTCTCTGAAATGAATTCAAGCGACAGAGTTTAATCAACATATGCAGATAAATGAATCAATCCCATCCACCGACATGTTCAAATCTGTCAACAGTCCCTCCTCACACAGGCAGCTGAGTTTCATATGCCAGAAACCACGGCAATATTTCATCATAAGATGGCTTTTTTATTTTCTCTAAGATATTTGCCAGCTTGCTTTCTTGTCTACTCTTGTCATGGTCTTGGGTCAGCCAAGAGCAGACAATGAAAGACGTTCTGTGTCTTGATCGTTGGGAAAGCTGTCTATTTCCCACATCTTCAGTGATACTAGACGATAATAGCCAGTGGGGAAATATGAGAGGAATTTAAATATCTAGAAAAAACACTTAGGATATCATTGTAATTTCTGTTACTAATGTATGATGGTGGAAAAAAAGCCAACTTTAGACTTTTTCAGTTCTTTTTTTTAGACAAAATGTGCAAAAACTGGTCTGTGTTTGTGCCTGATGATCCTGTAATCATGGCTTGTTAATTTGTGATTCTGTAAAATCAGTGTTTCATTTTTGTTTGCGTGGCAGTCACTTAGTCTAAACAGCTTTGATAAATATTCTGTTGGAGAGAGACATGTTTGCGACAGCGGGAATTAGCATTAATTTCGTTTAAAAAGTGCCACCGAAACAGAAAATGAATATTGGCGCCTTCACTGATTCATGCCTGACTTATTCTACTGTTCAAAAGTTTGGAAAATGTGATTTTTTGCTTTCTTGCAGAGAGTCAGATGAGAGGATTGATCACACCCCTGACACACCAAGCAGACAGTTAGCCGTCAGTCAATATTTGGAAATTGGTGAGCATCTGTTAGCCTAGTTTTTGTAGTGTGTCTTGCACCTCTGGCACTAGTTGTTTTTTTTTGGAGGGGGCAGATTCAGCATGTTGAATTAGTGCCGGCGATAGTGGAGCTCGTTGGTGAGAGAAGTCACTCTGTTGATGAGTTTAGCTCAGTGCACGAGAGGAGACGCAGATGTGAGGACAGCAAGCAAACAGCTAAAGAGGTCGTGAGATCACAAACTTGTTATATTGGGTAAGAGGTCATTGATTAGCAGAGGAGGTTTATAATTATTTGTTATTTTTTTTACCAACGCTCAGTGAATCTTATCTATTTTTTCAACATCAGGTTGTTTTGCTAATGTGCTAACTGGCTAAGTAGTGTCTTGAATCCATCTTGTCGCTCTTCTGGTGCTGGTATGGAGGGTTATTTCCTCTTGCGTAGGTGCAGAATGTACATGCTAGTTGGCTGCTGGCTGTAGTCTTTGCGATGTGTCCGAGTACAATTTTTGGCTGAGTCACAGGCAACATGAGGTGATGCAACAGTCGGCCTTTGTTGCTACTAGTCCCTTGACGTTGGTTTGGTATGATTTGGTCTCAAGTCTACACTCGTTGCTGAGTTGTGATTCCCAGTAAAACCATAACATGTAGTTTTTGTATGCATCAAAGAAATGAGTTATAATGTGCTAATTAGCGAGCTTTAGAAATGGCTGTAGGCATGTTTTTTGTTTGTTTGTTTTTACCCTTGGACAGAGGCAGGCTAGCTGGTTCCAAGTCTTTATGCTAAGCTAAGCTAATCGACTGCTTGTTGTAGCTTCATATTTAGCGTATGGATGTGAGAGTGCCAGCAATCTTCTCATCTAATTCAAGGCAAAAAAAAGCAAATAAGCGTATTTCCCAAAACTTTGAACTGCTCCTTTAATTACACTCAGCATCTTAGCTAGTTATTATCACAAACTGTACCTGCCCCACAGTCTTTATTGCTTAAAAAACTTGACTGAGAACATTTTGTCCAGGACTGCACAGTCAATCCGTCTCTTTTACTCCACTACAGTCTCTACAGCAGCCACTTACAATTTAGAAACAATTCTGTCTCTGCAAACGTAAATGGCATTCGGTTAAGGTGACCTGTCAGACATATTTGCCTAAAATTCTCCAGACTTTACATGAAAGGTTTTTCTGAAACATGATCAAAAGCTATCATTTTTTATTCTAGTTTTTTACATACCTAACTGTCTGCCGCCTCACTCCCGAGATTCTCTAGTGACCAGCTTTTCTGGCCTTTTAATGAGTTTGAGAAGACTTGACACGGGTCCAAGTTTTGCCCCAGATCCCGACTCTTTTGCCTTTTCTCCTGGTCTCCCAATGCTGCTTTTCTCATTTGGATCACAGTTTGCTAACTAATACAAAGCCCCGGTATCAGCGAATGAGGCACAAAAACAGCAATCACAGGACGCTGTGAAAAAGAAATCACAGAGAGGAACTGTTTGGCAAAGATGCACATTGGTTATTCTTAGAAGAAGAGTGACTGAATGTCTGAAAAGGCCCCAGAGCAGACTACCATTCAGTGAGAGGTATTATTCCCCCTAGCTAATGTGAGACATAAAAATACACACTCTTGCATAAGGCAGAGCCAATGGAAAGGTAGACACCATAGAGCAAGAGAAAAAACAGAGCCAGTAAGGAAGACGGACAGAATATGAGAGAGTGTGTGTGTATGCAGGAGTGTGGAAAGAAAATGTGGGATGTTGTGATTCCCAGTGTCATCTGGTAGCAGTGTCGCTCACTGCCCAAACCTCAGAGGCTTTTTAGAAGAAAAACTCTTCAATCACCTGTTGTAATTATGCACTGCTGCTTCGTTGCAACAACGTGAACCACATAATGTGCCTGTAACCACTTCACCACACTTACCTTAAACTGGCTGGAGAGTGTGCTGACAGTTTGTTCCTGGTGCGTTTGCAGGATGTCAGGGAGGATTAACAGCACACATTGAACTAATGGTTTTAAAATGACATTTAAAAATGAGATGAAAAATTAACAGACAATGACAAGTGACAGAAAAATGGAAATCACTCTTAAGAAGTTATCCTTCATAGAGGATTTACAAGTTGCAGCTAACACCTTTATTAACGTTGGCTAATCATAGCGATATAATAAGAACAGCTTTTGGGTTGCCAGATTGTGGCTGATGTTTGTCATCAAGTCGCACTTGCTTTGTCTCCTTTGCACTTAAGCTCATCATTAACACTCCTCCAATGGACCATTTGACCTCTGACCTTCTAGAAAAAGGCGCTGGATGTGGACCAGTGGGTATTTGTAAACAGCTTATTAGCATTTAACTGCAGACTTGACTTATTGTAGAAAAACTTAGAGACACATAACCATTTAAACCTATACATGACTTAGTTAGTTTTACTATAAGCCTATCACAAAATTTAAAACACCTGACCTGTTATTAATGACTTGCTAACATTTATAACTGCAGACTTAATGCTTTATTACCATCTAATAATGACTTACTAACATGGCTGAATAAACCCGATAGAGGCCACTGTTCGGCTCCACCTATCGTCTACCTCCCACTGCGCAGCGTGTACGTCCATATAACAACAGATAAAATAATTATATCAATAGACGTAATGGTTTATTACTGTTTATTAATGACTTCCTAACATTTCTAACAGCAGACGTGATGTTTTTTTACTTTTATTAATGCCCTAACTATATTTATAACTGCACACTATATGGTTTAGTAGACATGTGAAACTTCGGGCCCTTTATTAATGACTTGATTTTATGAAGGAGACTTGTTACGATCTAATAACACAAAAGTTGATGCCATTAATGTATTATAAATGATCTGTAAAGCATTAATAAATGATTAATTAACATTAATTACAACCTATAAACCCCTTATAAACTGTGACTTATTAGAAAGTGGTCTGACTGTCCTCCCCCAAAAATGACACCACACAGTGTAGTGTGGGTTGTTTGTACCAGCTGCTTATTACAACCTATAATAACGTTTATTGTAGGTGGTGACCTTACGTGGCTGTAGTAATTGTGACAGGCGCAGAGGAGATAGTCAGGTGATGTAGTATAAAGAGCAATACAGTCAAAACAAGTACAAGACTTTGATCCGGGATTGTTGTCACGTGTGAAACTAAATGTAAATCTTGAGCTATTTTAACTGACGTTTGTAACGTCACACTACTGACTAATCTGTAAAGCACCTTGGGTCGCCTTTGGGTATGAACTGTGTTAAATAAATAAATTTGCCTTGCCTTTGCCTTGCTTTAACGTCACATAGTCACATAACATCATGTAACGTCATGTAATGTGTGGTTGTAACGTTACCTTAAGTAGCCTACGTAACATGACAACGTGATGTTAAGTACAGATATATATTAGGTTGCGTAACAAACATACTTATCATAACCCAAGCCATGATTTTTTTCCCTAAACCTAATCTAACCAGTAGGGGCGCTAATTAGCAGTCATATGAGGGGGTAGGAACAAACAACTTATGTGATCGTATGAGGTGGAGGACTTGCTATGTAGACATATTCTTGACTCAACTAATTAGAATTGTTAAATGAATTACATAATGCACTTGCATGCAATGCCCATACAGGTTGATTTAAGCTCCATGTTAGATACACGTACAGACAGGGACATAGCCCTCTGTCCCTACTCTGCGTTCTTTTAGTACCAAAAAAATCGTGGCAGTGTAGCGTAGGTCAAGCCAGGACATGGAGAGACATTTTAAAAATGGCAGAACAGAATGCTTCAGTGAAAAGAATTCTCCACCCCATGTCTCGATGTATTTAATGTCCTCACAGACCACCGCTACGATGCTGCCTCCATTTAAAGGTACATTATCACAACCGCTGCCACCATTTTTTGTTGACAGACACTTTTGGCTCTGCACTCTACATGCCATCAAGGGGCTGTATCTATGCCAACATGAAGGATGCATGAAAGCATGTGGGTGTTGACTGATGTACCATATGAAAAAAGTATCTGTTTTAGTACGTAAAGGGAGTATAAATGAGTGTTAAGTGCCCATTTTGTTTTAATTCATTTAAAGGAAGAAGTTGCCTATGCTATACCTTCTAGAGTTTCTTCCAGGGTCTAATTTTTTGTTGTCATCTTAGAAATTAATTTGGACTGATGGAAAGACAGCGTGAGAGGGACAGTAATTGCCCCTTGCTGAATGAAAGGACTGTAAAGATTTGATGGGTTGTGTTACTGTGAGTCGGAGAGAGGGGAAGGTGAATCTCTGGTGGATTGTAATGGACTGGAAACGAGCTCTAAGTTGGAAATGAGAGTCCAGGCGAGGGGGGAAGAGAATGGCAAATTTCCCGAGTTATACACACGCACATGCAAACCTAAGCTTATAACAGGTAACTATAACCCACTAGAGAAATTATAAACACTACTTACCTCAATAAGGGCCTCAGGGTTACTTTAATATACGTACAGAATTACTCTTCAATCGCCTTAAGTCAAACCAAGAACCGACAATAGAAATAACTTAGTTTTACAGTTTATATTTTTAAAGGAGTGATCATTTAACCTCAAAGTAAATGCTGTTTGTAGAGGGATGGCAAACCGATCACCAGAGTAAATGTTGGCATATTATGTTTCTGCAAACTACGAATTTGTAACATTTGTATGTTAATGTGTAAGGGATAGATTGAAACTTTATGTTTTAACAATGGTTAGAAATAGATCATTTTTGGCTTAAAGGTCCAGTGTATTGGATTTAAGGCTGATGTATTGGCAGAAATTAAATATAATGTAATGAGTATGTTTTTTTTTAATGTAAAATCACTCGAAAATAAGAATTGTTTTGTCTTAGTTACCTTAAACTGAAAACACACTGGTGCCTCCAGTGTGTGTTGTTTCGAGTCGTGTTGAGTCGTGTCGTGTCGTGTCACGTCATGAGACATGAGACACAGCAACATTTTCATCTATATTTTTAGAATAGAATTCTCTTTGCATCCAAGGTGAGGAGAGGAGTCTAGCTGCTATAGGAGCAGAGAAAAAGAGCTGCTGGTATGTACAAGCAGAGAGCGCCGACATGTGTCTAGCCACCGCCGGTATGGGGTTGTACACTGAGAATAATAGGGGCAAATTTTTTGACGTGCGCCGTTCATCGCCCGTGTGTGTTGGACTTTAGAATTTATATCTACTCAGCAAGAAGTTTGTCACCCACAGAGTAATGTTGCACCGCCATGTTTCTACGATAGTCCTAAACAGACAAACCAAACACTGACTCCAGATGGGGCCATTCGTGTTTTTTCACATTTTGTGTCAGCCACCGTAGTTAGCAGCCCCTCCGCAACCTCAGTGTCAGAAAAACACTTATTTTTTTAGCGTGACATTACTTAATTTAATGTCTTTACCTGTTAAAGTCAGCGGGTCTGCTTTGGAAAGGAAGAAGGTAAAAACCACCTGAACAATGAACACTGAAGGAATTCTTACTGGGAAGAGTTTCTTTAAAATACACAATTTTGGTGCCATAATATGCGGTGGAAACACAGGGATGTCTTGCCAAAAAACAACAGGTGTCTCAAACAGTGGTCTGCAGTTGTCTCCCCAACAGCGCCTGATGACAATGTCAGCTCATATACATGCAATCACAACGACATCACTGATACGCTGATATGATCCGTATGAAACGTACAAGTGTAACATATTCACAGTCTGCAGAAACATACAATGCCAGTATTTTCTTCTGATGAGTGGGCCGAGGATAGATACTTGGATTATTAATAGTAGTTAGGAATTTATTTAGTCCCCCCTAAATGCTCCCTGTGTAGCTTAAGTTTGACAGGACTGGAAGGAGAAAAGATACACAGACCTCAATCTGACTTAAATGTGACATTGAGGATATTTTAGCTAAGCCCAAAGAAAGAGCTGTTTCCATATTAATAATGTGTTTTATTACTGATTGGTCTGGATCAGCATGTTTGTTTGGACTGTTCAAAGCTGCCAACTGCAGTCTAATAGCCTCCTCTTTTCAGATGACTGGATTTGGACACAATCTCCCAAAACTTGGCCAGTACGTCTTAGTCATAATTAAGGCTGAAGTGGCAATGCCAGGAATGTTTGCCATTTCTCCTCTTTTATTTCCGATGGATTCCCATTTTATTATTACTCTCGCAAAGTAATAATTGCTGCACATATTTCTGAAATGGATGGAATGTGAGGCAATTAGTTTTAATGATGTGCAAGACAAATCTGCATGACAGCAATTACTGCGACAATGTGTTTAACAGCCCAGAGGCAGGGCCCAGGGACAACACAGACAGGCAGTGACAGTGTATGCCCCGGCCACGCAACAGGCTTCATGTGGGGCACATGTCAGGCCCAGTGTCACTGACCTGTCCACTTTGTCGTGACTCGTGAGCACGGGCGACATGTTTGTCTGGTGTCAGCTCTGTGCCTCACAGCTGAATACGGGTCACACGTCACGCAATTGAACACATATGCCATCGTAAGCCAGCCGTGAACCTCCATTTATTGGGTTATTTTTCTGCCGCGCACTGCTTCTCATTTCAATTCAAATGGTTTATTTGAAGAATGCACTTTCACACATTACCGGGCTCCCCCCTCTGCAGCATAATGTCACTGGAATCTGTGGCCTTTTTGATCCACCGCTTCATCCCCAAACTTGAGGTTAAACAGACTCCGGACAAGGAGGTGGCACCCAGCCAGCCTGTACTTTAGTTAGATGATGGATTTAACTCCTTGCCAAACAGAGCTCAGGCGATTCCTATTTTATCCCCTGATGGAAAATTCGGATCACATACCAAGTTATACAAATCCACAACCACATTTCTCTAAATGTGTACGCTTCATCAAAAAAAGTGGTTACGTTTTCTTCAGAGTACTTAAAACGAAACGCTTGAGTGAATGGTTGGTCTAAATAAAATTTGCTTCACCATAAAGCAGAAGAGAGTAGTGATTGTCTGTTATTCAATCCTCAATTTGTTAGTCTTTCTCACTATACCACAGACTGGACGATGCGTAATGCAGTGGTCTTTTAATTAGCACGCATCAGCATCTGAGAAAACTCAAATACAGAGCTTGATTTGGCTTATTATGTTGGAATGTGTCTGTGGAAATGGAAGTCTGACGCTACAGTTGTTACACACCGCTGTCATGTTTCCCCCTATTACTTCAGTTTTGAGCTCATGTCATCAGGAACAGCGATTTCAGGGTCCAGTGTGCTTTCACTCAAAAGAAAGTGGCCCCAGAGTCTGAGCAGTAAGGCAATAACAGGAAGCGTGCAGCAGGTAGAGCGCTGTTCGCACCCAGTGGGGCCCTTCTCGACTGCCAGCACTCCTCGCTGCCAAGAGCTGTGGCAGCGTTCCTGCCTGCGATCTGTCAGTGTCCACAGCATCTGTGTCAATAGCATTCCACAGCCCTGTTGACAGAGCGCCGCTGTTTGCTTTAGCCACCACAGACCAGTGGCCTGATTTACTGTTTGAGGACAATGTCATAAATCCTCAAGTGCCGTCTACGACATACATTTGTGTCACAAGATCGAGAGCTTGTTTACTTTAAACGTCAGTGGTTCGCTGTCTCTGTCAAGTCACTCACTCTGCAGCAGAAAACGGCACTTCAGAATAAAAGCTCTGCTGGAAATTCACTGTACTTCAAAATAAAATGTGTATTTTGCCATTTTTGCGTGTCACTTGCGGGTCCATTCAGAATGGACCTGCGACCCACTCTTGGACTGCAAGCCACCAGCTGGGAACCACTGTTTTGCCCATAAATAACATTTCTGTAGCTAGGCTAACAGTTTCCTCCTGCGTCCACTCTTTGTGCTAAGCTAGGCTAAAGGATGTCTCTCTGTAGAGGACACTTGGAGATGAAACTGATTCTGGAGACGACAGAACAAGTTTCACTAAATGTCCCTTTAAACCAACATCTGTCTGTCTGTCTGTCTGTCTGTCTGTCTGTGCAGTTTAATGTCGGGTCTGTCGTCGATGGAGTCGAAGGCCTGCTGTCGGATGGGCGTCCTCACCGTCACCTACTACCTGTGGACCACCTTCATCGCCGTGGTGGTCGGCATCATGCTCGTCATCATCATCAAACCAGGCGTGGGGACGGAGATGGAGAGTAACCGTCTGGGAGGGGGGCCCGTCATGACCTCAGCCGACGCCCTGCTTGACCTCATCAGGTGAGGAGGAGGGGCACAGGTGAAGGGTCAGACCTGGGCTGTCTGTCTGTCTGTCTGTCTGTCTGTCTGTCTGTCTGTCTCAGTGGATCAGACGGTCTCTGACGTGTTCTTCTGTCTGGTTCAAACGTTACAGTGGACACAAACACATAAACAGGAACAGAAAGCACAAAGACAGACAAAAGAAACTGAAACCATTAAACACTGAAAATATGTTTGATGAAAAACGGTCAGCAGACTTTTATCTTCTGATCATTACAAACAGAGAAGGTGAAAATGAGGAGAGGCAGCTTCAAACAGGTGAAAGCTGCATGACTAATAGAAACTAACGCTTCCTACAGAGAGATTTGATCAGTCTGATGAGTTTAGTGCAGCCACACTGAGCCACATGGATCTAAGAAACGTGGGTACGACATCATGTTTGATGTCTGCAGACTGTACGATGACAGAGGTGGATGCTGCAGGAGTTATGTCTCCATCTGTGAAGCACAACATAGGGGGTCACATTCATAAAATGAATACAATTATTTTTACCATAATAAAATTCATGAAACAAAAAGATGTTAATAAAATGTTGGGGAAAAAAATGTTGATAAAATGTCTGAAAAATATTATTAAATTATCCAAAATGTTTTTTTAAAACAATGTTAATAAAATGTCCAAAAATTAGTTGATAAAATGTCTAAAAAATATTAAATCTCCAAAAAGTTTTTTTAAAATGTCCCTAAAACGATGTTGATAAAATGTGAAAAAAAAAAAAAATTAAAGTGTCTTAAAATGTTATTTAAATGTCTGAATAATGTTATTAAATTGTCCAAAAAAAAAGACATATTAAATCCTGAAAAAAATGTCAGAAAAATATTAATAAAATGTCCCAAAAAAATTTGATAAAAGGTTTGAAAAACATTATCGGATAAGAATATTCTGACTTGTAACACATGTTTAGGTTTATGTAGCTACTTTTAGGTTACTGCACTGTGCTCCAGGCGGGTCTGGTGGGAGTTAGCTAGCTGTGCTGCTCATTCTGCAGTTAGTAACACCATCACTGCCCAATAGCGTTGCTGCAGAAACATTGTGCCCGCCCACCAGTCTCCTCCCAAGTCTCTCCCAAGGAGACACAAAGGGCAAATTCATAAAGGATTGTGCAGCTTTTGCAGCAACCTGCACAAATAAAACGGTGTGATTCTTAGTTGCACCCTCAAAGGATGAGACGCACGCCTGACTGTGCTGCCGAGCAGACAGCGTCTCAATGCTCTTTGAATAAAGTAATCTGATTACATCTGGTGCAAAACTGACCCCTTTTTATGCAAAAACAGCCACATCACAAACACAGCTCACAAAGATCAGCGCTAACAGCCACAGTAGGGATGTTGGTTTGGCCACGTTTCAAAGCTCTTTGGTGAAATTTAAATGTTTCGCCTTTTACTTTATTTTCTGTCGACTTTGCTGCCAGTGGAAACACTGGTGCACCGTGCACCAGCTGGGTCGGTTTGGAGCTCGCGACCCCACGTCCACTCCCCGCTGTTGCTGTTGTCGCTGATCTTTGTGAAATTGTACAATGTGAAATTTATGCCAAATGTTTGCAAATTACCTCATTTAAATATGTGCAAATAGCACAGGAGCGCTGGGACGCTGTCGGCGGCACAGTTTGGGGTGAAATTCACTATCA
>JAPZEB010000020.1:27504946-27523889 GCA_029783705.1 Chaetodon striatus | reverse complement strand
GACCCCTCTGTCTGCTTCTCTCTGGAAGCACTGCATCATTTTTCCAAAGATATGATCATATTCCTTCAGGGAGTGCAGTTAGTTACAGTGTGGGCTCCATGCTTACTGCGACAGCTTGTCTGACCATCACAAAGGGGCGGGGCTTTGCGAAAGGTCAATTAGCTTAGCTTAGCATGAAGACAGGAAAAAGCTTTTTCCGGCTATGTCCAAAGGTAACATAAAATTCTGCTCACCAGCATCTGTAAAGCTCACTAATGAACACATTATTTCTTGTTTGTTAACTCTGTACAAAAAGTGTAAAAAAACACATTGTGATTTTACGGGAGGTCAGAGTAGATATACCCTTTTAATAAGTGAACTTCAGAGGTGCTGGTAAGCAAATTTATTTTACTTCCTTAACAAAACTGACAAAATTTGTGCCATTTTTGCCAGCAAATAGTAACAAAACAATAAACGTAGGGCTGGGCAAAATAGACAATGTAGGTACGCTAAGTAATTTACTGTCACGTACAACACAAGCAGGATTCTAGGTAATATACAAATACTATATTAACTGTTTCTATTTAAAGATAGTGTTGCTGCTAATAGATTTCACTTAATCTGTACATGCTTATGTGTGCATTATATGTTCTTAAAATAACATTTACGATACACAAGTTGTTCCAGTGTCATGTCATTCATTACAATGACCGGGGACCCCAAACCAAATCCTGCTTAGGGCCCCAAAAGTCTAAGGCTCTCCTGACTAAGCACCATAATGTGGTGTAGGAGGTATAACTGAGTCAAAACAGACAGAGCGGCCTTCTCACTGATGTCTAAATCTGTAATTTCTGACTTTGTTTCTGTTAAAGTTAACAGCCTAAGTTAGCCATCTGTCTTGCTATCCAACCCAGTTGCAGTGTTGCTCTCATTACTCTGTTGAATCGCTGGATGGGTTCGGGCTCTATAAATGTGTCGGGATAGATTCCAATAACCCGTTTAAAGTCCTGACACGTAGTTGAGAAACCAGATTTTACACTATTTTAAGTAGTTTTTAATTTAAAAGACGTGGTGAGGGCTTACATTTACTAGATATTTGACACGTTCATAACACATCTATGAATACACCATTTAACATCTGTGATACATACTTTTCAATACATCTGGACCCTAATAGTTTGTCCATGACATTACTGGACTGCAGCTGTACTGTAACTTGGCTGAAGGTGTGTGTGCTCAGAAAACTGACCATTTCACAGCTTTAGAGATAAGAAAAGGACCAAAGGAAGTTTGGTCTGGTTGTGATGGGATGTTTCAGTAGGTTAAGGCTGGGAGGCACTCCATAGATGCTTTTAAATGACATAAGAGCTTTTCAGTCCATTTTTACAGCTGCAGTATCATGTACAAAAGCCCAAGGATTTTGAACATTCAAATGTAGTGACTCCTTCAAATAAATTGTCTAAGAGGAATAGTGTCAGTGATCTTGTTCACTCAGTCCTGGCAAGCACACAGCAGATCACTTTACATCAAATGGGAATGCCAGTCACTTTAGGAATTTATATGTGTTATTACTATGGTCTAGACAGTGGAGGACAGATGTCACGGAGATGTAAAATTGGACCTGTTCCATAAAAGAAATGAACTATGCAGGATGGTGACGGTGTCTGCAATAAAACGGTATATCATCATGTTTTTCTTAATAAATGTGAAATATAAAAGTCAGGTAATTCCACTTATTCCCAGCTCGGTATCAGGTGTCTCGGAGATTTAGCTAAAACAAAAAATACTGTAAAACAAGGCAGATTGCTCCAGTAGTATCATAAAGGCATTCACTTAAAGAAACTCTTGAAGAAATTTCAAGTATTTTCTACCTGTATTTGCATTGAAAGTATGTTAAATTACTTCTCCCCAATGGCAGATTTTTCTCAACCGTCTTTTTAAGAAAAATAATATTTTAAGAGCCCTAACTAGATTAAATGACTTGTAAGATTTCCTGCGGTGTGACAGCACCCAGGGTGATTTTTCTGGGAATACCATTTTCTGCTCCATAACTACCAATAATACAGACTAAAGCTCGTTGGGGTATAAAAAGAAATAAATACTCCGAGGACTCACAAAGTCACTCCCTCGTCTGCTGAACAGTTCCAGATTTTACTTCTCAGTGGCATTACAGCTTTGAGGCTTTGTGCTCTGGCTCTCTGGCCATTCAGGTGACTTGTTCATTGTCACATAGACTGAAAATTAACATATAATATATATATATATATTTATATTTAACAAATAAAATTCAACATAATAGACAAACAAATGTCACACACAGGCCTTGCCTGAGAGACTGTCTGCTGTTCAAGCTTTGCATCTCCCTACAGATTAAAGCAAAGTTATAAAATGTGACAGAATTCCAACTCTAATTAGGCAGAATAGATTTTCAGACAGTGTTACCTTCAATCCAAAGACCTATGTTCAAGCCTCCACAAATGACAACAAGTAGTTGTCCTGCTGCAGGGCTGCCAGTCCCAGGGATCTGTTTCTGACGCTGCTATCTGATCTCCAGCAAGTTCCCCTGTGGGACTGACATGTGATCACAAAAAAACCAAGCAAACAAACAAACAAAAAACCTCATCACTTCACCCATAATTACTAGACAACTTAGAAGTCTTTGCTGGACAGGGAGCATGTGGAGCATCACACGCCACTGAGAATACAAGATGCTTTTTTTATACATGGGATGATCTATAAACATGATTAATAAGGACACTGAACAAACTGGTGCACAAAAGTTAGGCTAAAAGGCCTCTAATATCAGACTCTCCTCCAGACTGAAACGCCTATTGGATGAAATTCTATGACTGTCTTTACACATATTCATGATCCCCAGAAGACAATTGCGACTGACTTGTGATGCTTTCACTTTTCCTCTATTGTACCTAACATAAGATCGTCACTTTTTTAGCGCTCTCTTTACAATTATTTGATGGATATCCATAATATTTTGTTACAAACATTCATGTCCTCCTCACGATGAATTGTAATAATATGGAGATTCCTTTACTTCTATCTTGTGCCATCGAGAGGTCTATTTTTTATTATGTCCAGTTCCTTGGTTTATAAACAATTAGACATTCCCATCAGCCTCAGATGATCTCAGTGCTAATTAGCAAATGTTAGCATGCAAGCAAGCTAAGCTAACATGGTAAACATTGTAAAGATTGACCTATTGCTCCCTGATCCAGTACTGAAAACCTGATTTGTTCTATGCATGTGCAAAGATAGCTGGGGTTAGACACTGACCTCGAATAGTAAGTGTCAGGATCATAAAGAGATTTGGATACAGCTTTGAAAGCAGCCTTGTTCATTCTATGAAAGTTGCTCAGCGACACATGAAGCCAAAAGAAGTTTGATTTCCACAGTATAAAAATTACTTGAACCTTTTGTATCATAGGCATCAAGTGCATTAGAGACTCTCACCGGCCGTGTGGCTAACTTATGATTTAGCCCTCTGCTACTTTGAATAGGGATAAAATTGACTGGTCCAGACGTTGTAATGCCACCTTTGGCCACTCTGTGAACTTGGCTTCAAAGCCTAGTGCTGCTCTTTGGGGGCTTGGTTAGAATAGCTGATTGGTTGGGGGATAGGCCATGAACAGATCTAGTTTCAGATCTAGTATGGATTTGGAAGTGACAGTGCCTCTAAAGATCAGCATGTAATTACATTGTATACATGTGCATATGCTGATTTTAGCATTTAGCTCAAAGCTCCACTATGCCAAAGTACAACCTTGCAGAGGGCTGTAGATTCGTAGTCTCGTTGACCTGTGTTAGATCTCATGTCATCATTGCTTATTGACCAGAAGGCAGTAAATACATGAGGTTTGATTGTCTAATTCCAGTTTTATTTAACATGTCTCCTTTGCCATGTGTGCGTATGCCATTTTATTTTGATGTGTCATTTTTATTGTGTTTTAAAGGTACACTCAAACAGTATTGTCAGTAAAAGTATCCATCTCTCTATCTATCTATCTAAAATATTGGACTATGTGATCAGTGTTTTGGTGGTGCACCTGGGGTTTAAATCTGCCATCCTAATCCAGCTCTCGCTGATGAAACAAGTCTCAATACTGCAGTAAAAGTCAGTGTAAAATCCAACTGTTGCATCATGGAAACAGGACCCCTCCGCTCCCGTCCCCATCCTCCCACTTCACCTTTCGATCTTTCCCTTCTTCCTCATGCCCTCCCTACCCCTCCTTGCTTTGTCTCTCTTCTGTCTTTTCCATCTTACTGATCTAATTTTCTATCTGTGCTCTACGTTTCCCCCCACGGCTCGCTCTGCTCTCCGTGCGGGCCTCTGCCCGGTTTCTCCTTCCTGTACCTTCCTCTATCTCTCTTTCTCTCCTCCTAACATTTATCTGTCTCTCCCTCCCTGCTGTTACTCCTCGCTCCCTCACCCTCCTCTTCTTGCCTGCTCCCCTTTTTCCTCTGTAGTCTGCAACCTGTGGAACCAATTAGACCTTGTAAGCGGGGGGCTTTTGCCACTGTCGTGTGGTCGGTTTAACCTGCCGCTCCAATAGGACCTCGCCTCATAGCACGACCACCACCACCTTGCTTTCCTCAGTGGGTGGGTTTGGGATGGTGGGGTGGGGGTGTATGTGACCACGGGAGCTCAGGGACCACCAAGGCTCTTTTGAACCCCTGTCCTCAGTAAAATCCCAAATGTAGGCTTGACTTGCTTTAAAAGAGAAAGAATGGTTAGACTTTTGTGCTTTTTGAAACATCATGGAGATACTGCGAAACAAGCTGAAAAGTTATCATGAAATGAATCCCTTTCTCCTTCTCCATCTCTATCTTTTGTGTGTGATTATGTTGCAGGCCTGTTAAGATAGGTTCATCCTCTTTAGGGGTAAACAAACTCCTCTTTTAGCACCAGACCGTCTCCTTTCACCCTCTTTTCACCCTCACCCCAACTGCCAGGAATGCTTTTAACAATTCACTGTCGGACGCAGAGCAACATGGGACGCTGGGAGATTGTCGCATTCCAAAGGGGAGCATTTTTTAGTCGCTCTTCACGTGTCAATCAGCGACACTATCGCCTTGTCGCCCCTTTAAAGCCCCCCCTCCAAGACACACAAACACACATACACTAACTGTGTGAGCCTCGAGGCCGCTTTGCTGCGTCTCAGTTTAAGGACACAGTCGTCGATGTGTTAAGCACCTAAGAATGCGGGCCTTATGGCGGGTGTAGGACACACAAACACAGTTTTCTCAGACTTCACACAAAGGAGTCCTCCACCTCCAACATCTGTGATGTGGGTCACTGAGGAGCACCTCTCCTCTGGTGAAATGTGGAGAGTAGCAGGTCTCTTTTAACAAGGAGTCCCTGAAAAAAAAAAGTGTAGGTTTCCAGCCTCATAACTCATCTCAACTAGTCAGTTTTTTTCCACATATGAGGATTTCTTGCAGGTTTGGATCAAGACACGAAACTTTCTTCGACACTCAGAAAACGTACGAAATGCTGTAAAACCAATCAAAACATGCAGCTGAATCCTAACCTTTTGTAGCTTGATCTGAAATGATAAGCAGAAAATAGGGTCATGAAGGGCAAACACACACAAACACAAACACACACACACACTGTCACATAATACAGGTCAGCTTTCAACAGCTCTCCTCCCAACACACACATTCTCCCCCCTTACAGTTGGGATAACAGTCCTGGTGAAATTCCTTGGCACATTATCAGTGCGTTGAAAGCACCTGACTGGTATGTGACAGTGGCAGTTAGTGACAGTTCTCCTTTAAAGTGGGGGGTGGGCAGTGGTGGGTGGGTTAGGAGGGGGGGTAAAGGGTTGATCCATTTGATACGCGTCCTGCTGGATACTTGACAGGAGCTGTCAGTGAGCCGAGGGGAGGGTGGTGCTTATCGATCAAACACCCCTCCTATCTGCCACGCTGACCTTCATGTCCTGAGGAGGGGTGTTTGGGTGGGGAGGCTGTAACGGGAGACGCAGGGTGGGGGATTTGTCTTGTGGTTGCAAAAGTAAATTCATTACAATATCAGAGTTCAGATGCAGAGAAATCAGTCAGCAGTGTGTTTATGTGAGTTTCTGTTTATGAATTTAAAGAATGAGGATAAAGACAGGAGCTCCCGCACAATGTCTCGCTTAGTGCTGCAAGTTTTATTTCATTAAGGGAACATTTTGTTCAGATGAAGGTCTGGAGGACCACAACGTTACTTTTATAAGATAAAAATTCCACCAATAAGGGAGACAGTGTGCAGGAGCTTTTCTCTTTGTCATTAAGATTGCACCTCCTCTGATGCACCTGTTGTACATTCAGATGTGCAGAGATTTTTTCAAAATAATTTCGAGGATCACTCACTTTAAATATTAAAAAATAAGCGCTGGTGCTTTAACTTTATGTATTTGTTTAGCCAGTTATTACTTCTGTTTGTCCAAGGTAAGTTGGATGACAATGCACTGCAGGCCTTTACTTATGAACTGTAAATTGTGAATAACACATTGAGTAGTAAATTATTAAGTAGTGAGTAAAAAGCTCTCCATTCAAATACAGAATTTACAGTAAGCCGTTTTTAATGATCAAAAAGTGAAAGTAGTGAAGCTTTACATAATGTTTCTGTTTGGAAACCCAATATATTACTAAATCAGATGTAATAAAATTGTGCCCACAAATGCAGCTAATGATATTTTCATCATCAATTAATGTGTTGATTATTTTTGTAATTAATCAATTAATCATTTAGACTCTGAAATGTTAATTTAAAAAGCAAAAAACACCCATTACAATTTCTCACAATCCATGCTGACATCTTTAAATAGCTTCCTCTGTCTGACCAGCAGTTCAAAATTAAGTAAATAACAAAAGTAATTACATTAAAATAATATAACTACGAGAAAAGCCACAAATCCTCCTAACTTTTAAGGAGCTAAAACCAGAAAATATTTGTTATTTATTCAAACGGATAATTGATTATCAAAAGTTTTGTCAATTAATTTTCACTTAGTTGACATGAATCAAATGGTAGTTTCAGCACTAATCACCACAAATCCAGCTCTGATTTTACAAACTAACATAAACTTGCACTACTTACTCTATGCAGCGTAATGGAGACAAGATGTTTAGGAATATAGTTTAGTAAAATACTCATATTTTCAGTATTTTAAAAGTGTACAGTAGCTCAGTAAAGGTACTTAATTGCACTCTACTGTTTTTCTCAAACCCGGCAAATTTGGATTTGAACCAATCACAGTCCTGCGTCTCTGACCTCAGAGCTCCTGCTGCCTCTGTTTACACCGTCTGTTTACTTCAGAGGACATTATACTGACTTACGTCCAAATCCTGGAGACTCACCGTAAACCTAAACTGAACCCCTTCTTGCCTAACCCTAATCTAACCTAAACCTAACTTTACCCTAACCTTAACTCAAGTCTTCCCACTAAAATTCAATGATCACCTTGTGGGGACCTGCGTTTGTCCCCAAAAGGATGGGTACTATCCACAACACGAGCAATACACGTCGCACACAGACATTGCACATGAAACTCCCTTCACAGTTAGTTAAGTCATGCAGATTTTCAGATTGTTTGTCAACATTCAAATCACTATCCCACCACACATGAGCACTGACAGGGCGAATGATCCTGAAAACCATCTTTTTTAAGCGATTCTTTCTTCAAAATCTGGCGCGGCGTCACAGTTTATTTTTGCTGGAGAGGTGGACGCCATGCATCACACCAGCAGCATGCGAAAAAGTGAGACTGAGGGACAACCAGTCATCTTGTGGTTAACCATAACCAGTGTTTAGCCTGAACGATCCTTTGGCCACTGGTCATTACAGCACCATGCGGGGCCCACTGTACTGCTGTCAAAACACTGTGCTTGGCAGGGGCCGCTTACAGCAGAATGTGACTGGAGAAAATATGTGTTTGAAATTGTGGATTTTATGTGGAAGTTTTGAACTTCTGATCATTTTTGATGTGTTGGTGACTTGCAGGTTGGTTGTCATGTGTTTTTGTGAAGCATTGAGGCAAAGATGAAAGGCAGTTTTGCTGTTATGAGCTGAGTTAAAGTGTGTAAGTGAGAAGGAAGCAGCTATCTCAACATATAGGGTCTGATGTGTGGTTAATGGGCTCCCCCTGCTGTCTCCCGACTTCCTCACAACTCTGTGACGTCTGCACTGATTGACTTTACATTACTGCAGAGGAACACCTCAGCTAATCTGCTAAAACGTACTTTGCGATAAGCGCTGAAGCACAAGTGGATTGGATCGCATTTAGATTCATATTTTCCATCTTAACTGTATTTCTGTGGGCACACTTCTTCATAAGCCACTTAGACACACATCCTTCCTCTTCCTCCCTCCCTCCTGATCTATAAATACTCTCTCATCAGCAGAGGCTGGCTGCGAGAGGCGTCGACCCCGGCCTCTCTCCGTCCAGCAGAGCAGTGATTTATGGTGGCTCAGGCTGGCGCTAACCTTGCACTTGGGCCTTGGCAGTATAAATGATGGCAGGTCAGTGGCACCGCGGATGGAGGGGAGCGACTCTCTTTCTCCACCTCCGTCTCTCTCCCCTCTCTGTCCTGTTATCATCAGGGTGATGGAGACATCATCATCATCTCCCGGGAGTATAAATAGTGCTGGATCAGGTGACAGTGCCGGCCCTGGCCTTTGATGGGAGCTTTAATTTCATGCCTAATTTCTCTCGGCACAGAGAGGATCGATGCTGCCCTGCTCGTGCTCCCCATCCCTCTGCTTCCCTCTGCTGCAAAGACAAGAGAGCAAAGAAGGACAAATGTTCACTGCTGAGTGATGTGCATGCACCAAGACATTTAGCTTACCTGTAAACACACATGCGCGCAGACATCCTTCACGGGGGTGCAAACGCATTGACAAATAAATGCCAAGTCAAGGCACACATGCAGAGATCCATTTCTGCAGCCACAGACGACTCCGACAATCGATACAGCTGGAACAGATAGCTTTGGAAATAAGGACAACAGGCGGAATATAACTACACAGCTACCCACCTGTGTGTTGTGTGTGTTACACATTGCCATGGTGATAAATTTAAGCCCTCTGTCCCCGCTCGCAGCCCCAGGGAGGCATTGAACTCTAGCCCCTCCATAATGACTTTGTCTACCTATCGATCCGGCTATGATCCATGTACTGTAATTCTTATATCATCAGCCCCGGCCCCAGCAATAACTCCAAGTCATATTTCGGGGCCTCCCGTCCACTTGACAACTTAATGATGCAGGGGTCCTTGCCGAGTTTGGACTTTCACCCCCCCTTCCCTTCTTCTCTCCCTTCCTTTCCTCCTGCAGGGCTCTAATTTCTCCTTGTTCTTTCAGACTAATATCAGCAAAGGCACAGAGAGGCTGTTCTCTCCAAGGACTCCCCTCTCTGAACCACATATCTTCTCCTTTTCACCTCTGTGTGCTTGCAGTATAGCACAGGGTTAGTGTCTGGGACTGCTGTGCATCTGTCTCCGATTTGGAGCACAGCCCCTGCAGGCTCCCGAGGAGACTCAGCCGTCCCTCTTTAGACCCTGTTCTTTTTCTCCCTTTGAGCCTGGGCTATATTTCATTGTCATTTCAACCCTCTCTTCCTAGCCTGGGTGTAATAGCGGGAGATATATGGCCCCCTCGCTCCTGCAGTCTTCAGAGCTTCCTCAGCCTTTTATAAAACACTGTCAGAGTGACAAAACAGCGGCCCTTGGGTTTTCGGGCACAGATGCCCCCCTCATCCCGAGGCAATTTCTCAATATCCTACGCTGATCCTTTTAGCACAGAGATAACATCTGGGTCCTTGGACAGGATGAGTTGGAACAGTCATCCTGGACAGAGTCGTAGCTCATCTCTATAGCTCTGTCTGCCTATCAGCCATAGGCTGTCTGTCAGCTCTGTTTTTATAAGAGCTGATTTAGGGAGCAGCCCTTGAATCCCGAGCCAATAGAGAACCACGGGAGCATGCAGGACTTCTTCGATCCAGTCCTGACACACCTGATACTGCTAATCAAGAGGCTTCAACCTGTCGAAGCCAGAATAAAGAGAGCGAGAGAGAGGTTTTGTTCATTACTGTCGAGGTTTGAAAGGCTCTAATGGTGTTCCACCTGGCCGCAGAGACACATAACAACCCTGTACCTCTGAGGCATGGCCCTGATTGAGATGTGAGTAAAAGAGGGGAGGAGGAGGAGGAGGGGGAGGGGAGCAGATGGGCTCTGCAGACAATTAAAGCTGCATCTTCTGTTGTGGTTCCCCCACTTTGTCCCTGTCACTCCTGCCTCATCCTTAGTGACATCCATCCTCTTCATATGCCACCGCATCTACCCTTCCCTTCCTGTCCTCACACTTCTAGGGCCTTCCTCGTCCTCCTCCTCCTCTTCATGCCTGTCTCAGTCTCCCCTCCTCACACCATCCCTCTCCTTCCTCTCACACTCTCATCTACAAGACACACAATCTCTATCTCCTCTCCTCTCCTCTCTCCTGCACTCCACATCTCTCTCCCCTCTCCCCACCACCCCTCCTTCCCTCCCAGCCTTAATTGGGAGTCAGGGAGAGCAGTGGAAATCGCATTAACGCGGGCCCTGCCTGGGTGTGCCATCCATCTTCTTTTTTATTACGCCGCGCCGGGGCTGCCTGGGCGCTGCCGTTCGATTTGTCACCGGCCTCGTTCGCTGATAACAGGCATTTGTCATCGCCTTGCCTCCCTGTTAATGTTATCATCTCCTCCCTGACAGCCGCCCTCCGCCGGGGAGCGCCGGCGACAAAGCACATCCGTCAAGCGAATATTTCCACGGCTAAGGGGACCGCACACTGCAATAAGCCACATTAAAGCACTTATGAAGGGTGCAGGCCGAGTGTGTGTGTGTGTATGTGTGTGTCTACGCACCGGTGCCATGATGCGCACTGGAGTGTGCGCCGCGTGCGCATAGACACCAGCGAGCGCACGCGCGCAGGAGCGTGTAGTGCGCTTGTCAGTGCCGTAAAAGAGGCGAGGTGGGGGCCGACAGGGAGAGGAAGAGGTAATTTGTTGCAATTAATTACGCAGTGAGTGTGGCTTTGTTGTGTGGGAGAGCATTTTATCTGTTGGAATGCTTCCTTCGCCAGGCTGTGATGCTATTTGTTTGATTTATAGCTTCTGCCTGCCCGAGGCGGAGTGAGCTTGCGCGCGTGTGAGTGAGTGTGTTTTCACATGTGCACAACGCTGTGGCATTATCCACAGAAATATACTGTAGTCTCAGTGACAAGGAGCCCTTTGTTTGGGAGTGACGTTACATATGAACAGCCACACGGCCCCTGTTTGTCCTCTCTCAGGACTGAAACTCTGCTGTCCATTTGTCATTCAGCAGCAAATCAACAACTCCAAAGGTTGACTCTCAATCACCCAGCTTGCCTCACCTTTTTCCCTTCCCTGTCTGTGACGGGAAGCCGTGTCTGAAACTGCTGTGACACTCTGCATCCCTCCAAAACTCAAAACAGTCCAGATGTGGTGCTGATGTTTCTAACTCTGGCCTGGTCTACGCTCTTCTCTCTCCTCTCTGTGATGTGACAACGTGTATCCATTCTGCCTCAGTTGGGGGTTTGCAGGGCCCTCGTGCAGGGGCTGACAGATGGATCAGCCAGCCTAAAGGCAGAGAGAAGAGATGAGAGAGAGAGGAGCGCCACTTCCCATCCTTCAACATACTGTATGACTCCCAAATTTACCATACAGCGTCACATGGTATGGCACATTTGCAACCCAGGCTGGCAGAGCACTGCAGTCAGGATGATGGCAGTTTTACACACTGAGACAACGCTGCTGTTTGTATGATTCTTCACAGGATGATCACACCACACAGTTTGAAGTGAATGACATTAATATCAGGAGATGGTCACGTTCACTTAAAAGTCTCACTTACATGTTGAGGACAGAATGGCAGATCTTCAGTAACTAATCATGTAGTCTTACTCCCTGTAGGAACCAGAGGCAGAAAACAAGATTGTGTTAATTACACAGTATCATCGGTCTAAATACTGAAGAGATGAAATCACGTTTGTTGGTTGTTTCTCACAACAGAAGATATCTAAGGAACTTTTCTCTCCTTGATGCTCTCAGAGATCCCATGTCATCTGTTCTTGAGTTATCAGCCTTACATCGGCCCTTTCAAGAGTGAATGCTTCTTTTATATTTAAGTCACCCTTTAGAAAGAGTTTATCAGTTGTAATTAATGGCTTTATTAATGGCTTATAAATAATTTACTAACGCTTTATAAATCACTCATAAGCAGAGCTGGCCCTCCCAATTAAGTGATTTCAGCAGTTGCATAGTCTAGATTTTTCTATATTTTATTTGTTTTTTGCCAAAAAATAGTGACAAAACCATAAGCTCAGAGACATACGAGATGGTACACTAAGTAAATAAATGATTGTCCCCCAAAAAACAAGCACTCCCAGAATTCTGTGGTTAAAATAATGACATAAAAAATAAACACTGCTAGGGTTAGGGGGTCACAGACAAATACTACACTGTATCTACTGTAGTGTATTCAAAGATGGTGTTGCTGCTAACAGGTCATGCTTATTTGAACATTATGTATGCTTAAGAAAATATTTACAGTACGCATGTGACTCAGTGCCATGTGAAGTGGCAACAAAGTCTGAGGCTGACCCTGATTATGAGCCCTCAATAAGGATAACATTTGTGTTGCCAGGTTATGTAAAAACCCATGTGGCCAGTTTTTAAGTCTTCAGCACAACACTTGCTTTGTCTTTTTAGCTCTTAGAGTTCATCAGGAAAGAATGAACAATTTAACCTCTGACCTTCTGCTAAAAGAGCTGGAGAGCATGGGCAATGTCAATTTTTTTATTCACTCAGGGGCATCATCTTTTAATTTGATTTTGCAGACTATTATAAAAGATATTTATGACAGCAGCTTTAACGTTTACAACTGCAAACTTGATAAACTGTTGTTAAAAGCTTTAATTGGCATTTTTAAGTGCAGGCTTTGTGGGTTATTGGAAAGCAAGAAACCAATGAACATTAAGTACTTTTAAGATTTTCTGAGCACTTTATAGGCTTCTTGTTCTTGTTGGACAATCTACAAATATGACTGAAAGCTCCATATAACCTTATGAAGGTGCACTGTGTAGGATTTAGGAGCATCTATTGGCAGAAATGGTATATAATGTTCAGTATATGATCACCTGAAACTAAGGATTGTTGTGTTTTTGTTAGCTTAAAATGAGCCATTCTTTTATCTACATATGGAGCATGGGTCTGCCATGTTGTGTCTACAGCATCCCAAAACAAACACTGGCTGTAGATAGGGTCATTCTTGTTTTTGTATCACCCACTGCAGTTCTCCTCCACACCTTGCACATGGAAGATGTTTCAGTTCTGCAACCTCACCACTAGATGTCACTGTGTCCTACACACTGGACCTTTAAACTGACCTCCAGGAGAGGTTATTTCTCTCAACTTCTGTTTCCAAGGTCAAGACTAAACTTCAAACTTACTTGTAAACTATTTATTAACCAATAATAAAGCCATTAGTCACGACTTATAAACCCATGATACAGTAAAGGGTGCCATATTGGTGCTTTTCAGGCTACAGTTTTAGCTCCACTGTTGAAATACAAAGATTTCACTGCTTCTTCTACATTTATTTTCAATTATGTCCTTGTTGGGAATCATTATGGTAGTGCTTATGGTACCCACATTTTATTTAGGCATTTGTTTCATGATACATGTGGATTTCTGCTGTGATTGCAAATGTTCTTTTGTTATGTTTATGGTTGTTTTTGGCGAGATACAATAATGCCAGATAATGATTTCTCTCTCGATTGTAATTTTATATGTACGGGGACATCTTCCAGTCACCACAGCGAAATGAATGTGAAGTAAACATTGGCCCCGAATGAAACTAAAGTATTGTGGTAGCACGGGAGAGCTGCTCTGCATTTGATGGTACAGTGGGGTAAACTAGCTTATTGTATATGAATCTGATTTTTTTTTTTTTGCTTTTATTTTTGAATGTTTGTTATGATTATGAGGCTCAATCAGCAAAGCAGTTTACAATACAGCAGTATAATAAAGAAGACATATTTGAATGTTTCTCTATAGTTTTTGAACAGTCTTCATTTTATTTTCACCACATTTTATACAAAGAGGTCTTGTAAAACAGGCCAGTTTAAAAACGACTGAACAAACTTTAACAGCTACTTTGTTGTGATATAATGATAAATTATAACTTGTTAACAAGTTTTACATATATGTGCATATATTTGGACAAGATGTAAGAAATGATCAGCAGCCACAACATCCATCTCTCTTAAAATAGACACAAAATCACAAACTGAACGGCAGACGAAACAAGCTCAAGTTTTTGGTCAAGACATTCTCCTTGAGCTGAACACTGTAAACATACAGTAACAGTATACAATATTTTATTATACACACTATGTCTTGTGACGTTTGAACCACTGTGTGAAATATCAGAGAAATGGCTTTCATACCGTCCTTTAGTTCACTGATAGAAGCGCTGCCTCGGAGGTGTTGTTGTGTCACTGAATAAACATATTGAGTCTTTATTGAGCATCAGAGAGACAGCATTCAACGCTGAGTATGAACAATGACGTGATCATGGGATGTCTTCAAAGACACTGAGGCTAATGTGGAGATTAAAACTTCTGAGAGCACTGTGAGAAACCAACTGGGCTCCCGTAAAAATGTGTTAAGATGCTGAGAAACGGATTAAAATGTCACTGATGGTTGATTTGAAACGCCTGACCGCGTGACTCCTGTCTCACGTCATGTACAGGAGCTACACTTTGACCGGGAATTAACCATTAAAACAGGAACTACTGTGTGTGCACGCATTGGTCCTTGTAGTTTTCACATGAAGCAGCAGATCTCCTCGTGGCCACAGAAGTTTTACCTTTTTATTTCTGCTACAGTTACTTCAGTCCTTACAAACCAAGAAGCCACATGGAGAGAAGTCATTTACATGTAGGTCCACCTCCTCACTCCTGTCTTATTTTTCGCCAAGGCCAACAGTTCCATAGCCGTTCATCAGAGCCATCTTGAGATGACTGTTGGAAATCAGCTCTTCTTTGGGGATCTTGTTCTTATTGGCGAACATCTGGCTGATCTCCATAAAGGTTTTGTTCCTGGTCTCAGGAATAATGAAGACAGTGTAGACAGCCACTCCCAAACAGATCATACAGAAGATGAGGTAACAGTAAGGGCCCATAGCAATCTGTGGTGGGGAGACACACAATGTAACTTTGAATAAAAGAGCACATATGCATGAACAAATAAAACTGTTCTGACTTTCTTCAGGAAACACTGTCTAAGGAAAGCAAAGGACGACTAATTTGGAGCCATACTGTTACAGCTCAATGACAGTTTCTACCTCAAAACAGCTACTGCATTCTGCAAGGAGACACAAAATCTGGGCAGTAATATGATCTTTAGACAGAAACATGCCACAGAGACGATAATAAAAGCTGGTTGACATAAATTTGATCCAAAACACAATGAGAGAACACACAAAGTAGGCTACTGTAGATTTTCTGAAAACTACCTAAAGTTATATTAATGGATTAGTTAGCTTTGAAACAAGAGACTTGGAATTGTTAAAGAAACAATGATTCTTTTGGTATGTTTTTTGCCAATAAAGTCAGCAGACAGCACTTTACATATATTTGCTGTATTTGTGATTTGTCACGTGTATATTTTTTTTGTAAACTTGCAAACTAAAAATGTTATAAACCTTTTTCTAAATAAAAACTATAAACACAACATCGACATATCATCTCCTTTATGAAGTTTTTGGGGTGAACATATTGGCAAACAGTTGATTGTTTACAGGTTCTAACTACGCAACATCACCTGGTAAATGTTCATGTAAGTTAATTATTAGCTGGCTAACAAGGGAGGACGTCAAACAAAATATGTCACATCCTAATGTTACCCGAAGCTTGGTGTATTCTGGCCATTCTAGCTAGCAGCATCAGCAGCAGCAGGTTGAACTGTTGAAGGACCTATCAAACACAGGAGGACAGCACTAAAGCCATCAGTGGTGGATGAATCATCATCCTCCACCATAACTCCAAAACCATGATGGTTAGCATTATGTAAATGGTTCAGTTAACAGTGGTTACAGTTCAACAAGAGTCTATGAAGATGAGGACTTGACATACACCAATAGTAAGACTAAAATTGGATTATTTATAACTGCTGATGACACTGTGTACTGTGTTTGTGTGACCTGTGTTTTAAACTATCTAACTACATAAGTCGATGTATAAAAATACCTTTTGACCATCACTTAGAAGATGCCATGTGTAATCATGGTATAGAGGCAAGTTTTACCCACGGTAACAACAACAGCGTGGTGGTGGCAAACACAGTGCTTCAGTACATTAACTGCATCAGGCTCAGGTCGGGTTCGGATGTTAAAAACAATATTTGTCGAGTTTGGGTGAAGATCAGTTACTGCTCTCTCTGGCTTGGGTCAAGTTCAGAGAGGAATATGCAGCCTGAGCCACACTGTAGTCACCAACAACTCCGGAGAGAAATACCTGGCTCAAGTCTTTGCTCATAGTTTTCTTTTTTTTTTGCTCCTAGCTTAGCACAAAGACTGGATTCAAGAGCAAAATGTTATTATGGCTCCAAATTAAAATATACATCTATGGACAGCTTAAGGACCACATAGTGTCACAGACAGCCCATGTGTTGTTAACATTTGTGGCCAGAATTCATGCAGAATATCATGCCTCTCCACGGGGCAGATTATTGTCCTCTT
Source organism: Chaetodon striatus (assembly GCA_029783705.1). Classification (NCBI taxonomy): domain Eukaryota; kingdom Metazoa; phylum Chordata; class Actinopteri; order Chaetodontiformes; family Chaetodontidae; genus Chaetodon; species Chaetodon striatus. Next base: position 27,507,105 of record JAPZEB010000020.1, on the reverse strand, counting down.
TACTTTGTGTCTGTTCAACTAGACCAACACTGAGGACGATGATAGACAGCAAGGTCGCTTTTAATGGCTAATTTTTATTGGTATTTGGGGAGTCGCCTATATTCAAACAAAACCAGACAGCCCATATCATAATTGGTATGTGTCTGACACTGAGAGCAGAGCCATGACAGATCCTGAATGCAAAGTCAAGATGATCTTGAGATTCTCAACGCCAACTAGACTTAAGATGGAAGATAAAACACAAGAGGCACTTCATACAACGAGACTGACTGTACTTCAGGCAGCAAACCCATGAGACCTGCTATATATTCTGGTTTTAAAATCAAAAACCAATGGTAGCGTTTGTGTTTGCTCTGACCTCTAGGAAGGGAAAGATGAAGCCGATGGTGAAGTTGGACATCCAGTTGAGGCATCCGGCCACGGTGTATGCAGCCGGTCGATGTGACTGCTTAAACAGCTCTGCAGTGATCAGGAAAGGCACACCAGCTACACAGAAGAGACAAAAATACACATTTATATCATTTTAAAGGACACATTTTGACAACACGGTTCACTCCACATCTACTGGTCTGATCTAACCAGGCATCCTATCAAGCTGTCATAATACAAATCACATTTAACCACTCAGAGCAGCAGTATGAATCTATTGGGTGTTGTGAGATTAACACCAGCATCTTCATTCATCAATTAGTTTATCAATATTCACACTAAGGACTATTCTTTGGCAGTCATTCAAAAGAAACAGAACATAATATAACAAAAAATAAACATTCCTCAAGCCCCACTTGCTATTACATTACAATCTCTTACTGCATGTACTTCATTATGTGTTCATTAATACTCTGTGATCATAGATTGACAAGAGAGGAGGATGTTTGTCAGCCTGGCAGAAGTCCAACTCAGAACCACAAGAAACAGAAAAGCTTAGCCAGGACTTGTACAAGTCATTAGTTTGATACGCAGGATCTATGAGATGTTGTCCGGGCTTTAAACACATAATTCTTCATTGTTAGAGGTGAAAGCTATGAAGGAGAAATATGCATTAGTAAAAGCTCCAATGATGAGTTTTTCGAATGATGTCCTCATTATCTGTGCATGATAATTGCGTAGAGGAAGGTTTAATATCGTCAAACCAATAACGAGGCCATAATTTGTCAACATCTGCGGTATGTATGGGGGGCGTCACTGTGCATGCGAGGTTTTCGTCTGAAGGAAACCGTATTCATCACGGCTAGCTTATGAACAATGAGCCATTAAAAGTCTAATTGCAGCAACAGAAATCCTCGTCCGCGTGCAGAGGTATGGATTTTGCCGGCTTGACGAATGACATCATGTAAACCAGATTTGTTCTAATTCATCATCCTCGCAGGTCCACTCAACGTGGCTCCCAAAGTTGTAAACTATTGCCTCTTAATTCACTTCACTCAACTCATCCGGTGTACAAATGGCTGTGGGAATGGATGTAGTGTGGCAGTTATGATTTCCTAATTTACAAGACTAATGAAATACAATATCTCTTCACAGTCAGAGGAGGAGCAGGGAGGGAGCACTGCTTGCTTTTCAAGATTTGGTGCCTGCTATTGTGCAAGCCTCCAGCAGGGAGCAGTGTTATCTTACACACAGGGCAGCCCAAATCTAGTGCAGCATGTACGGACTGGAGATGTTCTTTTTTAAGAGGAGGTTTCAAGTGAGATGCTCAGTGTTTACCTGGACCTATGCAGAAGCCAGCGATGATCCCAACAACACAGCCCACACTGATGTAGCGCATGAAGGACAGCTCCGCCTGTGATTGGTCAAACACAAGTCATGAGTGTGAAGTCACGAGTTGTAAACATATGTAAACAATTTGCACAGTGTTTCATGATTTTCCATTTGACTATATTTAAGTGATATTAGACAGTGGGTTTTCAGTTTACTAGTGTTTAATGAGGAGAACAAATGTTTGTAATTTAATGTTAAATGGATATTAAAACAATAATGTGAACATTGTCCTGATCATACAGACCTTGAAGAGATCTCTCCCTCAGGTGTCATGTGATTGCAATGTAAACAATTAAGGACAAAAAAGTTTATCTGATGCTAATGTGAGGCCTCATCTTTTTTAGTTTAGTCTCCCACACCAGATCTATCTCCACAGCATTAGAGAAAGGTCTGGAAAC
>JAPZEB010000020.1:27493922-27504846 GCA_029783705.1 Chaetodon striatus | reverse complement strand
GGAAACACATGATCATGGGGAATGGGGATGATGGGGAAAAAGGCTCATGCTTGTTTGTATTTCTATAAACCAATCACAATCATCCTGAGTGGCGCTAAAACTGGGATGCAGTTGTGGTGCCCTTGCAAAATAGTGTCAAGGGGGAATTAGTTTTGGTGGAACATTTGCACTTGGGGAGGTGAACCTTTTCAGTAAAATGGCTAATTATCGCAAAATAAAACAAAAAACAGATGTGTGTCGACTGTGTGCTTCAACTTTTACTTAAAAAAAAAAACATAGCTTGATAGTCTATCTGACTATGCTCGTCGGCCACGAGAGTCTTGTAAGACAGAATCTGAGCTTTTCCAAGGTGCATTCACAAGTTGTTTTATTCATTGTGGATGTTAATCAGGGCAACAAAGCAGGCATGCTTTATTACCCAGTCCAAATCTTCACCATCACTTGCCATTCTCAGCATGTAGGTTGTTAGCTCAGAGGCTGTTGAACAGGAACATGTAGCCTTATAGCAACGCTCTACATCCGGTGAGTCGGACTAGTTTGAGTTAGACAAATCAAGTTAATTTCTTCCAAATGTAAGAGCCTTTTTAGTATAAAAGTCCCTCTTTCTGTTATTATGCTACCATTGCAGCTCAACAGGGAAATAAAAGGAAGAAATTCAACTCTAAAAAGACTTTAATTTTGCAAGATATCCACTTGATTTATTTACCTCAGACTGCTGAAGCCTCACATAAGCTTGAGATAAACTTTTTCAATATTCATATTGGCACCTATTCTTATATAATGCTATTATGCAAAAAAACCCACCATAAATTAGACACAGTTTTTAGTTTATGTAAATGATTATGTAAATTCGGCATTGTCCTTAGCCCCATTAAAAACAATGTACTGTATGCCCTACGCCTCCATCTGCAAGTTAATGTTGATATATTCTGAGCAGGGCATCAGATGACACTCTCTGTACCTGGAAGAGGACAGACACTGTGATCCCAGCACAGCAGAGTCCCATGAAGAGGAAGCCGCCAATCATCAGAGGTCTCCTGCCCAGACGCTCGATTGTAAAACACTGTAAAACAGACACAGGGGCGAGAACTGTTGTGATTGGCTCGCAACATGAGACATCAAGGCAAGAAACAGTTTACTTTTATGCTCTGATCTTTCATTTCAGCCCATTTTATGTTTACTGGTGCACCACAGAAAATAAATGGAGTATGTGTTTTTCATGTAACATGTAAGGCAACAATAACTAGCCATTTGGCTAAAGCTGGCACATTTGTATCACAGTCATTGGAGGCCCAACAAATGCATGATTTTGCTGATAAATTAAAGTAAAAATTAAGTCATGAAGCTCTAAAAAAGTCAATAATATGAGCTGTGTCAGCAATTTTAACTTTATTTAAGGTGTATTTTTATATGGAAAAGTATATAGCATGAAACCGTGCCACATACTACAATATCATAGGAATTTCTCACAGCAGACATTTTGACTTGTTATGGCATAAAGGCACAGGTGAGACCCGGTTCGTTAAATGATCCATCAAGTGCTCCTGTAAGTCATGGCAGTGAGCCAGCATGCACAATATCAGAAACCTGGAAGCAGCTCACCTAAATGAAAAGCAGTCACTTTTAATGTTATCAATTACGTCTGTGCTTTTCCTGCCGTGACAAACCAAAATGTTTGCTGTTAAAATGGTCTATAGCCTAAATGGCCCTAAACTACACAACTCAATAGGACCACACAACAGAAAAGTGAAAATAATAAAAAAAAGTAGCTATAATTTATGATTACATGACTGATTTACCTTTAAACAGCTACAACTTGAGTTAAAAAGACATAATCCTATAATCCATATACTGGTAGACTTTGAAAAGACTTTTAAAAGACTTAAGTCCACACCCTTTAATTCTTAAAGACAATCTGAGTTTTTGGTCACACGTTTTAAGATTTTGCAAAGAGTGGGGAGTCACTGTTTACACTATTTGTCATAGACTTTAAGGTATATGACATACCCTTTTAACATTTCTGTACTTGTACCCACATAACTCTGGAAACTCTGTTTCCACTCTGTTATTTATGTTTTAGTGCCTCCCCGGAGTCCCCTCCATTTCTTCTGTGATTCTGTGGTGATCTCACCGAGGTACATTCTGTGATTTTGCTGCCAAAATCAGAAAACAAACAGTATTTCTCAGGGTACTCCGGCTTCCTCCCACAGTCCAAAGATATGCAGGCTAATTGGTGACTCTAAATTGTCCGTAGGTGTGAAGGTGAGTGTGAATGGTTGTCTGTCTCTGTGTGTTAGCCCTGCGATAGTCTGGCGACCTCTCCAGGGTGTACCCCGCCTCTCGCCCAATGTCAGCTGGGATAGGTGATAGGCTCCAGCCCCCTCTTGAACAGGATAAGCAGTTACAGAAAATGAATGAATAGGAAATAAGTTTAAGTTCTATGGTAAAGACTTCAACATACTGATTCCCCAAACAAAGGACGACATATTGAGATAAACAATGGTAAATTGAGCAATTAATTTTGTTTTAATTTACAACATATAGATAATAATGACTATTTCATAGCTTATCATTAGAGCTGAAACTAACAATTAGCTCCATCGTATATTAATTGATTGATTAAATTAGCCTACATTATTCCGATTAAGCGACTATTCAGTCTATAAAATGTGAACATTGAAGTTTTCAGCCACAAGTTACCAGAGAAAAGTCACATTTTTAATGTTTATTGTGTGTCATTTTGTGTCACCAACAGTCAAAAAGTACATTAGAAAGATATTAATTTATAATACAAAATAGAGAAAAGCAGCTCATTTTCACATTATAATGTTTTGTATTTTTACTTGATTAATGGCTGAAACTATCAGTTGATTATCTAAACTGTCATTTAAATTCAGCTGTTAAAGTACTCCATGAATTTCAATTAGGGTTGTGACTAATGGTTATTTTTCCATTATGAATTAATCAGTTGATATTTTTTATGATTAATTGATTAACTGTCAAGTCTATAAAAATGCTCATCACAAGTTCACAGAGCCAAAGGTGACTTTTGCACCAACTTGTTTTGTTTAAATAATACACTATAACAAAAGATGTTCAATTTATTGTTATATAAAATGTAGAAAAGCAACAAATCCTCACTTTGGATCCACTAATCAATTTTGTCATGTAGTCGTGATATAATAATGTAATTTTACTGTGTTTGAAGTGTGATAATGTCGACTCACCCCCAGCATCCCAGAGATGACCTCAATGGCTCCAGTCCCCACGGTCGTGTACTGAATATAAGGTTCTGGGATTCCTGCGTTCTTAAATATGTCATTTGTGTAAAACCAGATCTGAAATTGAAGAGTGACATGAAGTTTATTAACATGATGAATATGTCAGACCACAGACAGACACACACCCACACACAGACAGATGCTTTGAGACTCAAAGTTTTTCTTTTTTTTTTTCACAAGGAGCCAAAAAGTCGCTCTGCTTATTTGCTGTTTCCACGTGATTCATCATAGCAATCATTATCATCACGCCGACCATCACTCATGCATTTGAGATACAGCGTTTCATCAGTATGGACTTCTGACAAGTGCTCCCCTTGAAATTAATTTGTGTATTCTCATTAATCACACTTTGCTGATGCAACATCCATCATTGATGAGGTGTGGACAAGATCATGATTGGTGCAGTTAAATGCTGTCTTGTTGATTTAGTAACCATACGTATACTATTTCATCACCATCGCAGCTCTGGAGTATGCATACACATGCCTGTACTACAGCAGAAAACATACACAAACACAAACTATTTGGAAAAAGAAAAAGAATTGGGAGCTATCACATTAGATATTTTGCTTTTATACACATTGACAGTTCTTTTACAAAAGCACTAGACTCTGCTCAGCCAATAAAACACTGGTTACTCTAAGGACCGGACTGTTGCTTGACTATTTATATCCATACATGCTAGGAATAATTATCTTCTTTTTCCCAGTAGTCTTCTTCATCCATCCATCCAGAGACATATTCAAGACAGGCAGAGTAAGCAGAGCAGCCCAGCCATATTTCCCGCTGAGACTTCCTCCAGCTCTTCCAGGCCAAACCCAAGCTGTTCCTAAACCAGCTGACTGATGTAATCCCTCTGGTGCATCTAAGTGTACAACAAGGTCTTTTCCCAATTACACAGCCAGAGGGAGGCACCTTAAGGGCGCTCCGCACCTGTCTGAACCGTCTAATCTAAATCCTCTAAACTCAGAGGTCTTCTTGGATCATTTAGCTCCTTGCCCTGTTTGAGAGCGAGCTGTATAATGCTGTGTTAAAATCACTTCTTTAGGTCACTACCTCAGTGATGGTGAGAATGAAGACTGGCTCATAAATCAAGAGCCTTGCTTTGTGGTTCCACTTTTTAGAGCAGAGTCTACCTGCAATGACCTGGTGGTTATCATCATGATTATTTCTACCTTTACGTGTAATACCTGAACTTCCCAGTAGCGTCCCATTTTCCACCTGAAATTAACCAGACACCTTAAGCCAAAGAGAGGACCATGATGTTAATGACCTTGTCTCTGATCATGTCACATTCCACTACAGATTTCTCTGGTTTTTATTACAGTCTATTAAACGACAAAAGGACAACATCATCTGCAAAAGTGCAGACATACCACTCTAATATCACTAAACTTGAGTGTTAACTTGATGAACTGTCATGCAAAAGGAGAAAGCGGAACAAGTGTCAGGAGTTTTACTTTATGCCAACAGTACAACAAACCTTCATTGGCTGGGAGAAAATACAAACGGCGAAGTATGTTGACCTTACTAAACACTGACATATTGGCCTCATATTTCTGCATGTATGTATCTAAATTTTTAAAGTTAAAAGCATGCTGCCCTCCACTTTTTTAATACTGTTTGGCTGGCTCCTTTTCACCTCAATAGCTAGAAAATGATGCAGAAAACATGGTAGTCCTTATGGTTTGGCTTATCACAGCCTGAAATAATATATTAAGATAGGCTCCTGTTCTCTCATTGATAGAGGAATAATTCTGTACAACTGGAAGCACCCACTACCACCAGTATACGGACATTTGGTTAATAAGGTCATGCAATACATTGGATAGAAAGGATTTGCTTTTTTAAAACATGGAAGTAGAGAAATGTAATTTGTAGCTTATGTATTTACCTATTTATTTCTTATCGTTACAGTTTCTTTTTCTCCATGTTGATTTACTTGTGGTTTGATTTATCTGTATTTATTAACATTTCTGTTTATTGCAATTTGTCTTGCTTAGTTGTTCTTGTGTGTGTGTGACAAAAAGCAAAACAAAAAATCTGTGTTTATGTTGTCAGGCTGTTCTCATACACAGTTCTTATGTATACCTACAAAAAGTTATATACCACAATTCGTATGTAACCCAAATAATCATGAGCCAGTAATTCTTGTTTATAGCTACAGTTGGTAACTTTTTGAAAAATTACTTTTTACATATTTGCTGAAACTGTCACAATAATCACGCATCAGTGACTATCTGTGTACTCTATTGCCTTGTAGTACTTTAATTGGGTTCACTGCATGTGACAAATAGGCAATGCAGTAACAGAATCTTAATTCCTATTTGATCAGCACTGCCATGTTTGACAGTTTGACTGCAGTTTACGAGCAGTGATTGGCATGATTGACAGCTCGTCTCTGATTGGTTGTTGCTGCCACACCACAGTCTGAGCCCAGCAAATGACATAACAGCCATTAGGAGGTAAGACAAGACATGAATATTTTCACAAACTATCTGCCTCATGTACTTATTTAGAAATCTAATTACAGCAAATGTGACACAAAGTTACTTTCAGAAAATACCAACTGTAGCTTTAACCCATGTAAACAGGAAGGCTGCGATCACGTGATCAATGCACTGACATAAGTAAAGATTAAAGTAATATAAAAAGTGAAAGTCCACGTAAGGTGGTAGGCAGGGGTAGTGGATGGGTCAAACAAACACAGGACTTTCCCTCAGGAGACTGGTGCCTGGGAACATGTCAGACCAAATGAACTTTGAGTTATTTTAAGGTATGTCGTCATCACGTTACATTTAGGTACGTAACTTCATGCTAAGCACATAATGCCATTCATGGGACGCCTATGTCTTAGATATCATACAAACCTTTATATGAGGATAAACTGATGTTGTATATGCTTGGTTTAAATGGTGTCTGTTAATAAAAAAAGAATGTTGATTGAAAGAAAGAAAGTAAGAAAGAATCAGGCATGTGTGGTTGCTGCTTTATGATCTGAGTGCCCTGACAGGTATAGTAGTATCGTAAAGACTGGCGGATGGGCAAATGGAGGCGTAAGAAGGAGGCGTAAGATTTCAAGATGATTCTGTCCTTGGATGAGTGGTTACAGATGTGCAGGACCCCACATAACTTCGCAAAGTCAGTGTTACAAATACTATGGAAGGATCAGACCATTTTTTGGAGACATAATTTTGTAACATCTCCGGATGTCAAAGATGTGGTTTGTATAAATACAATTATAAATGTCCAAGATATCTGAAACAATAAGCACATTTCTCTTGAAATGTTTGATTCAGCATTTTGTGTCACAGTTTTATGGCACACAGCGTTTGAACACATGGATTCATATGGATGTTTCAAGCCCTCCAGTGTTCCTGGGACAGCAGGAGCCAGCGGGGTGTATTCCTGCTGGGAAATGGTACTAGCGTATGAGCCAGCATGTAAAGAGCTTCTATCCAATGAGTATTCAGATGTGTTTGACTTGTGTGTGGATGGTTGGACCTTCTCATGTGGGGTAGCACTAACAGAGAAGCCCAGGAGATAATGAGGCGTGGTCCTGTTGCCCCCTGCTTAGTCACTCAGTGGCTGCATGTGGGACTGTGATGTATGGACAGGAGGAGGTGCAGATGGGTGGAGCACAGCTGGGAACTATACAATATGAGCTCTCACTCTCATATAATAACTGTGCAGTCTTTTTACGTCCAAAATGTGAGCACACACACACAAAGATTGACAGGACACACAATGTTTACACACTTACTGCATCAATGCCAGACAGCTGCATGCCGATGTTGACCACTACAATGGTGATGACCTGCCAGCGCACACAGTGGTCCATGAGCAAGCCGCGGACAGAGATGGTCTGGATGGAGGACAGAGAGCGCTGCTCCTCCTGCATCTCATCAACCTCCGCCTGGATGTTTCCTTTAGGACGGTACCACTTCAGGGCTACAGGATAGAAGGGAGAGATTTTACCAGCCTGCAGAAACACCAGTAGATATCAAAGTCTGACAAAAGAGTGAGGTGCAGGTCCAATCATCCCAGTACAGTGACTTCAATACCTTATTGCACATCATGTAATCAAAGAACCTGCAATGCAGAAATGTCTGGCAACCTATACTGTATTAGCAATGTGCTGTTACTGCTTTCGGGTCGGACTGTAAACGTTTTACAGTAACAATAAAGATGGGATTTTATGTCATAAACTCTGAATGATGATCACGTTAAAGAAGAAAGAAACAGAACAAGAGCTGCAGGTACTGAAGAGAATCTATGACAGTGTATAATTATTATATAATCAAACATTTAAAACACATTTAGGAGAGCATAAAACATCCACTTTCTGACCTGCGATGGTGGCGTGAATATTTCCCTTCTCTATCAACAGGTACCGTGGACTCTCTGGAAACCATGGCAACAGCATCAGCTGGATGGTGGTAGGAAACACCATCAGGGACAGGAGCAGAGGCCAGTGCTCTTCCTGTGTGGAAAAAAAAAATCATCTCAATCTCATGTCATCTCTCAATTACTAATCATCTCCGTCAAGTATGTACTGTAGAAAAGATGTAAAAGTGAGATGGGATAAACCAAAAAGCAGGAAAGGGGATGGGAAGAAACATTTTTTAGCTTTCTGTGCAGTTGTTCCATACATCCGCAATCACTACTGTATCAGACAGAACATCCCCTCATATGATTCTAACAGATACAGGAAGAAAAAACAGAAATGACGTGCTCTATGAATAATTGATGTCTAACTAATTATAGCACAACTCATACTGTATCGCGCCACTTATTCGTGCCAATAATTGATTATAGATGAGCAATTATTTTATTCTATTTCATATTATTTTGGCTTATTTTGCCAGGTAAAATAAATCTGGAAACAAACCTAACATTGCCACCCACATGACCTGTGTAGTGTCTGAACATCATGATGTTGGTACCTTTCCCAGCAGCTCGTGGAGTCCCAGCACTTGCGCGATGAAGACTCCAAGACAAATGTGAATGCTGGGGACGAGGCCCAGGAAGCCTCGCAGGTTCTTGGGGGCGATCTCACCGAGGTACATGGGCACCACACTGAGAGAGATCCCTGTGGAAAAGGAGAGCGATTACCATGGGTAGATTTAATTTTCATGAAAATTCTTAAGATTATGATGTGATTTCTTTTTCAGGGGTCTACAATAGCTCTAGAAAAATTACAGAATTTTTATTCATATGATTAAATGTTCTAGTTTTCTGTTCCAATTATGTAATATTTGTTATTATTACACAGCTTTGTTATATACTTGATTCAGATTGGTCATTTTAAAGTCTGTTATTTCTGAATAATGGAATGCTGCTATGAGTAATAACTAAATATGGACACTGCTCTGATAATAGATGCTTAGCCAAAGCAATAAAATCATTTTTTAATCAATATTTTGTTTCATTTTATTGGTTTCTTTAGTAAGTGACTGTGCAATACACTTGATAATGTATGGCGAGCAGGTCATTATTGTGAATAAACCTAGAGAGGGTGATTCAAGAGCCCTCTGCCTTGTCTCGGGCTCACTGTACATTGTCAAATATTAAATGCTCTTATCCAGTGTGATAAAGGTTGGTGGACTGTGAAGAAGTCCAATATGCTGTCAATCAACTAAAAAAACCAAAACAAAGCAAATTCTCCTCATGTGTCAAAATTTTGCTAACTATTTTTCCACAGGCATGTCTGTAGTTTGGGTGGCTTATATTTAGTTGTTATTCAGTGGATAAAAAATGGGGGAATGGATCCATGTGACACTTTGTAATTCATCACGGTCATTCAGGGACTAGGCAGGCCTACAATACCTGAGTGTACTCCTGTGACGAAGCGTCCAATAATGACCATTGCGGGCATCCTGCACCCTCTGCTGAAGCCCATCAGAGCTCCTCCTATAAACACCAGCACAGCGGATCTCACCAGCGTCCCTTTCCTGTTTGAGAATGTTGAATAAACAGGGATCACAGGAGCACAGGCTGATGGCATTTTACAAACCCAAACAAGCACTGAGTATACACCCAAAAATCATCCACACACACTAACCTTCCATATTTGGTTACAAGTCTGCCCACCAGCAGAGCCCCGGTCATTCCACCAATAGCAAAGATGGACACAGTGAGGGAGTACAAGACAGTGAGGAGCTCCTCATCTGGATTCCAGTTGTAACTTTCTACCAGCGTCTCATTGTAGAAATCTTTGATGTACTGATGGAAGACAAAAAAGGTAATTTAATCTAGGAAAAATTAAAAATAAATTGATTAAAGTAAACATAAACCATGTGGACACACAAGATGTTGTCCCATTTTCCTGCACTTCCTATTATATTTTTCCAATAAATCCCATTTTGCCTTTACAACAGACCAAAATAAACTTGCAAGATTTATTTTGTATACCCCACCACTGCAATACAATTGGAGCATAAAAATGGTGGCCATGAAATTTGACATCATCACATGAGTAACTATTTCCCACAGTGCCGTGCATCCAAATGTCAACATTAGTCTTGCCATTTTCACAGCGTTGGTCGTATGCTGCAGTGGGGGATGGGATGAAGAGATGTTTGAATCAGCAGGAGAGGCAGCCATATTAAGTAGACAGGAAGCTCATCGAGCCCCCACAGTCAAAGTCAAATCAAATTTGACGATTAGGGATCATAAACTGCATGCTTGATAAAATGACAGTGGTTATTCTCGTGGTGTGACAAAAAATTTACAGCAAAGGCCAACAACATCCCTCAGATTTCATTCAGGTTTATCTGACAGTGAAGACTCCGCTGAGATCAGGCTGTCCTGGAGAAACCATTACATTAAACCCAATTCATCTCAAGAGACACCATTCAGTCACTGTCTGCGAAATGAGACATCAGAAAAATGGGAGACTGAAAAATAAGAGTTCATTTTAATTTGTGTGAGTAGTTTTAGTGTTAACAGCAGATTAAAAGATGATTTATTTTGTTTTTGTAAAATAGTGAGGATGCAGAGTGATCATTTGAAGGAATGGGTGGTCCTGCGGGAGTTGAGCGATGAAATGAAGGGAGAGACATTTTAATTTGTCAATTTGTCATGGAACTCTGGACAGTGTGTGTCCAATTTGTCCAAGAATGTCTCCAACACGTGGAGAACTGTATAAACTGGCAGTCTGTGTACATTTCTGACATACAGCCTAGCAACTGTCAGTTTGTTGATTAACCATTGCAACTACTGGGGACAGTAACTGCAAAGACCTTACACTGATACTCTTTGGTAACTGTGGATAGCTGCTGAAAGCTACCACGGGAAAAAAGGACTATCCTCTTTCTATTTTTGTTGCACAGTGGTTGATGCACTCCCTCTGCGGTGTGAACTGAACCTCCATTTTACTGGAACATTGTACCCAGTGGTAGACAGAAATGCACAGTAGAAAGCAAACTAATCTAAACACTGATGGTCATTATTCTACAGCCATTACACTGTGCAATCAGCATTTACTTCATAATGACAAGTTAAAGCAATGAACTTGTCAACTTCCACTTTACACTACAACTACAGTTTAAGTCACGGACCTTTTATGAAAATAACTTTGTGTTTATTTGCTAAAACTGTCACTATATTCTGAAGGAAGCATGAGGCGGTCTGGTGGCATT
>JAPZEB010000020.1:27477852-27488143 GCA_029783705.1 Chaetodon striatus | reverse complement strand
AGTATTCTTTTGTCCCTGCTGCCATAGGTCTTCTAAATAAGTGATTGATTAATCTGTTTTGTTTATTGTTTGTTTATTACTATTTATTGTTGTCTGTGCTATACGTTGTTGTTACCCAGCGATTGTTGTTGACTGTTTTTGTTACTGCTGGCTGTAGAGCGATTTGCACCACGGGGACAATAAAGACTCCTTGAACCTTGAACCTATATGAGATTTCCATGATAGCTTATTTAGTTATTGTTATTATTATCTATGTGTTGAATTTAACAGCGATGAAGATCAGAAACATTCATTTGGATATCAGAACCAATGTGGTGCTAATGGGATGATTTCATAATTTGCTCCTTCCTTAAAATAGTGTGGGCATTTCTTAGAGCAGGTTTTATTCAATCAGCTGTGATCCTCTCGGTTGCTTTAGTAATAACGACGTGTGTCAGTTCCAGATATATATAGAGTGATTTAATTTACCCACAGGCTCTTCCTCCTGATTCATATAAACACTCTTGCTGTATAATTTAGCAGATATCTTTCACCGATAGGCTGAATACTTGTTAATTATACAAGATAAGTACGTCGCAGTGGCCTATGAGAAATGTTTGGACATACACGGTACATGCAAGTACAGTAATTCATTCAGTCATTTAAGTAGATTAATGCAAGCCCATGGGGCTGTAAGATGATTACTGTGGCAGGAAAAAAGAACTCTGTTTGACAAAAATCTGTCTCTTTTTGGACTTTTCTCAAATTAAGTCTTTTTTTTTATCATGAAATGCTGTAAAGTTTGACCTCCCCAGCTTTTTAGATATGACTTAAATGAAACAGTCTGCTCAGAAATCTTTGCCACAGAGGGATGCACCCTGTGATGAGGGCTCGTTTGTGTGAAGGGGTCCCAAGAATAACAGGCTGGGGATCATTAGAGCAACATGGCCAAAGCTAATGTACAAGTTAGGTGTCTCAGGTGCACATCCAAGGGCCCAGGACAGGTGGGCAGGGGAATTTTAAACTGGATTTCAACCATTGTGCAGCAATACAGCAGAGACACTTAGTCAACACCCAGTAAGACTGCACGATTGCTTTATTGGTCAACATGGACTCTACACAGTGGTTTTAAATTTTAGTAAGTAAGTGATATGTAAGGTTTTTTTCTCTGCTTGATTTGTAAAGATACAGGTTGTGAGAAGACAACCCTCCACTCACTGGGGCTAAAAAAAAAAAGCATTTTACCTGTATGTGTGGGGGAAAAAGTTAAGGGTGATCATTTTTCAGCTGTGATGTCATTGCTTGTTTCTACATATATTTTCATCTTAAATAACGTCACTTTAATAAACGTTAACATCTTTTAATAAGTAAGATTTTTCTTGAATGTTGTTTACAGTCAATTAAAGCTGCAACTAATGATGATTTTCATTATTGATTTATTTGTCAATTGTTTTCTCGATTAACTGATTTGTTGTTTGATCAAGAAAATGTCAGAAAGCAGTGAAAAAGGTTTTTCCCAAAGCCTGACATGATGTCCTCAAATGTCTTATTTTGTCCACAACCCAAAGATATTCAGTTCACTGTCATGGAGGATTAATCGGTTATCAAATTTGTTGGCGAATAATTTAATAGGTGACAAGTAATCAGTTAGTCAATCAATAAATCACTGTAGCTCTGTAGTCAGTCTGTGGGCCTATTCCCTTAATTATACAAAACTATCACACTGTTACAGAACCCTTTGCACATCAACCGATTTTACTGAGTCCAGTTTAAGTTAATATATTTTGTCGGCACCATGTTGCTAGTTTTTTTCCTGAAAGATCTTTATGTCACTCAATAGTGACCTTGTGTGAATGAATTCACAAACCTGATCTGCTCTGCATCAGTTCCTTACACATGACTGTCTTGCATGCTCTCCTGAATCTGTTCACCTCCTAATGGGCTTTGGTCACAGTGTCTCCTGCTTCACATCTGATTTCATAGTAAAATATTTTAGTTTTCTATAAAGCAACTGCGTGACCTCTTGAGGGGAAAGGTCACAACATGGAAAAGACAGCTTTTCATTTGCTTTAAAATAACAGAGATTTCAAAGTTGCATTATTAAATCTGAACATTGCACCCAGCAAACTGAGCTTTTTCCACACAGTACTTGTGGAGATGTTTAAGTTCAGTATAAACAATGTGTAAATTAGTGATTGTTCTCTCTTGGTGTGACCACAGAAGTCCTCAAACAATCCATGAAGAATATTTGCATCTTTTATATTTCACCTGCTTTGTGCTGCCTTCATCAAACTTCTCCTCCCCGCTGCTATTTCCTGCTACACTATATGTTCCTACAGTCTCCTCTGATACACAACCAATGAACCTTCACACTTGTGCTCCTAACTTTAACCCAACGAGCCAAGTTGAGACTATCAAGTCAAATGGCTTGTGTCATATGACTCCCATCACTGTGAAATGTCGGCGGCATCATGCTGTTTTTGTGTAAAAAATCAATTATGCTGCGAAGAGGAACGCAACTCACACGGCTGACACCATAAAAGAAGAGAAGTAGACAAACTTCTTTGCTATGACATCAAATACTCTGAGGACAGGAAGAGGAGACACGGCGGAAAGATTTACTCATTGCACAAATAATGACAATGTTTTTGCTATTAGGTAAATAATTACATGATAATCTAACCACATGCTTTGTAACTCAAACAGACTGAATATTAGAAACGCATATGAATTTCATGAACTAAGACCTCAAACATTAGTTTAATCGACCTCTCAGAGACAATATGAGGTAAGGTAAGGTAAAACTTTAATGTCCCCGGGGGCAATCTGGAATACAGACTGTAGTCCTAAGTAAAACAAAACAGACAGTCCAATACATAACACACAGTGTGTTAACAGTGGAAAGATTGGTTGCATTTATAATGCTGGATTACACTGCATTGCACAGGTGTATTTAATATATATATGTATATAATAATAATTTAATTTTTATAATCGCTTTATTTTATTTCACAGTTTATGATTTATCTTATTCTAAACCTTATTTATGGGGTTATACTTCGGCCTACCTAGGTCTTCAAAAATAGCATTACATGTTTTTGCTTTTTGTTTTGAGATTCTTCCACTTGGAGTGGGGCAATATATTGAATTATACTGATACTGTGATATGAGACTTGATATTGTTTAAGACTTTGGATATTGTAATGTCATAAAATGTTGTCTTTTCCTTGTTTTAAAGGCTGCATAACAGTGAGGGGATGTAATATTCTGAAATAACTGTTATTTGCCTTTATCCATGTGGTCATTACATCCACATTACTGATCATTATTTATCAAAATCTCATTGTGATAATATTTTGTGAAAGCACTGATAGTCAACCCTACAATATCACTACAATATCAGTGTCAAGGTATTTAGTAAAAGTATAGTGATATTTAATTTTCTTCTTATCTTCCAGCCCTGGCTTTTAAGTATTTTTCTCATTTTTCTACCTTCTTTCTTTCATTCATTAATTTAGCATAGACTAAGATTCTACTTCAACGAAAAGAGCACTGGATTGTGCTGCCTTACAGTATCCACACAGGTCCACACAGCATTGCATTTGGACGTGTCGTTAATTTGCTGTATCTTTCAAGTAGCTGTACATTAGTCACTCAATCTGCAGCAGGAAATGACACCTCACTGTAAACCTTTGTGTCGTAAATTCACTGTACTTCAAAATAAAGCGTGTTTTTTTTTTACAAACTTGACATGTTTGCAAGTCAGTTGCAGTCCATTCAGAATGGACCCGTGACCCACTTTTGGACCGTGACCCACCAGTTGGGAACCACTGGTATGTATCACAGAAATTAATCATAAATGCTGTAATATGCTTAATATGCCATTTTTGCATTGAGTAATTCCAAAAGCACAAAATAAAACTTAAGTAATTCCAGTAATGAAGAACACACTACAGATCTTCACCATACATACTTGTGTAGGATAGGTACAGATATAGAAATACAACAGTGCCAGTCAAGTCTGTCCTCTGCATTTGGCCACAAGCTGTCATTGACATCACACCTTCTGTTGCAATACACCTGGGAAAGAATCTTATTGCATGTCTGATGCATTTAATCTTCTGCACATATGTGATGCAGAATTGTGGAAAAAAAACAAACAAACCTGTAATTATATTTTATTTTTGTTCTTTGGCCACTTGGGGGCAGTGCAACAAGCTTTAAACACAACACTGACATATTATCACTGTAGAGGCTAATGCTGCTGTGTTGAGCGTGTCAGCAAACAGTTCTTATTATATGAGGGATTTACACATCCAACTGAAATACCAACATTCACTTGGAGCCATGTTTCTGTCCTCCTGGGGTAAGCCCAAAATTCACTGTTTTTGGTCTCTCCCAACTCCTGAGGTAAGCACATGGCTGGTAGCATGGTAGCTGCTAAATGCTCCAGTATAATTTCCTGCTATTAGCTAACTTTGTCTGCTTTAAGTGTGTGGTTTTATAAGAGGTTTTTTACTTAAAACAGCTGCCTGCCTGCGGCTGGAAAAGAGGTTCATGACAATAATATGATAATAATAATAATCTTTATTCATAGAGCACTTAACAAAATGTTGCACAGTGTTTTACAAGGCAGCAGAATAAAGCAGACAAGTCATGAAATCAACAGGTTTTAAAAGAAAACAAAATATTTGCTAAATAAAAAGGGATTAAAAGAAGATCGAAGGAAATTCAAGCCCAAATAAAATAGTAAGGCTGTCTGATAAAAGTTTGTTTTAAGAAGGGACTTTAAAGAGTTGTTGGCAGTAAAACCAAAATAATGAGCTAAAAGATGCTAAAATGCCACGACGAGCTGAGAGGAACTCAGGTCTCACATTATGCCTAGGTTACACAAATTGTGTATGTAAACATTTGCCATTGTTGCTGGTCAGGTGGTTGTGTACAGGGGACTGTCATGAGCTACAGGTAAAATATGTCACCCTTAACTCTAGTTTTCTTGCATGTATGTTACCATGCACTTATTCCTTCACTTTAGGGTTGTCATCTATCTTCTCAAGAGTACAAAAAACCTTTTATAACTTATTCCACCTCAATATTAAGATTTGTAAGTATAGCAATCTAAAGTGTTGACCTTTCCATCACAAAGAAGTTCTTCCAGCCTTTCCTGCCTTGATTACCATCCTCAGTAACTGATTGTATCTGCTAATTAACACGATGATTAGGTTAAAAACCAGAGCGAGACTTTGCAAAGCTGTGAAAAGAAATGAACATCTCACTGACATAATTTACAAGAGGGACACCTCATGATCATAATTTGGGATCTGGAACTACATGATTTAATTTCCTCTCAACAGTGAATGAGATGTCATTTGATAAATTACCCATCAATACCAGACAGTATGAGGATGCCGTGCTGGGAAACATGGTGTGTGCATGTGTGTGAAAATTAGACTGTGTGCGTTTGTGAGTCAATTTTTGTGTGCACAGCAAAGACATGTTGCCACAATGAGTACCCTCACAAGCACTGATGTGTGTGTGTGTGTGTGCTCCAGAATAACCTCACATTAGCAGCCCATTATTTCAATAAACCTCCTCTTGCATCCCGTTGACAGATCATCTGCCTAGAAAAGCAGATATTGTGGCCTTTAATCAGTCAGCCCCCTCCGAGCCGCCGTAGTCTCTTGTGCAGTATTTAAATTCCTCATTTACTCAGTTGCAGGCGGGACGTGCCTGTCCCCCATTGTTCGCTCTGAATAAACTGGGGAGCTGATCGTGTTAAGTGCGGCCATGATTGATGGCTGCTGATGAAATCTAATATACTCGCCCCATGCCATCGTTTGCCAGAAATAGGATTAGAGAGAAAGACTCCAACATGAGCTGATAAAAGGTGAAAATGTACTTAATGTTGCTGTTTCTGATTTTTTAAAACTGAGGACTTTTGGCTGTGGTCGAGTAACTCCAACAGGAGTCTGGGAGATTAAGTGTTGAGCGATGGCTGTGCTTCTTGGTGTGTGTGATGAAAGTGGGTTAGGGAAATGAAGTGTGCATCTGTGCGAGCGTGTGTGAGGTCACTCATCACAGTTTTACACATTTAAAAACCATGAAGTGGAGTGACTGTCATCAACTCAGCCTCCACGCCATGCTAATTATTTTCAAATTGTTACCACAGCCTGTTATTTTCTCCTTGTGCTCGTGGAAAAGTCAGCAGCCAGTGGCAGAAAATTGAGAATTTTTATTTTTGCATGCATATTGAGCTACTGCATTTACTCTGTGTGGTTGCAGATGGGAAATAATTTGGTGACAGCTTTATTGTGCTGATGAACATTTGCGAGACAGAGCTCTGGAGGATTGTAGGGAGGTGAGATATTAGTGACCCCTTGTGGGACTCGTGCTGCACTTCATGATGACTGTGACTGTGATTATGGACTGAAAAAAGGTGGCTTTTTTGTGTTAGCTTTGTTTTAGCATTTCAGTGGATTAATTGTGAATTATCAGCAGTTCTAGCTAAAGGATGCACAGACACACTGGCAGGTAAATAGACATATCCTTGGGCACAATGCACACACGCTCAAGAGCCCACTTGAACCAGTCATAAGTCTCAGCGTCATCCCCTCTCTCCTCTCTTCCCTCCTCTGCTCCTTTACCCACTTCACAGCTACATTAGCACTTGATTTGGGTGTAATGGATCTCCCTCCTCCCCTCCGCGCCCGTTCTCATTGGCTGCGGCTGGCCTCCAGCCCAGCCCACCTGCTCCACGGCGCTCTCCTTAATGTGACTGGCCGAGGATGATGGATCACCCCCTGTCACTTCCACCTCCTCCTCCAATCAACAACCAGCCATGGAAATTGATTGTTCTAATTTGCTCTCATTATTATTATGATATTAAGCACAATATACAGACACAGCTCACTGTCAGATCTGGGCAACGGCGTCATTAGTTACAGGGGCTGGAGAATACGCCTCGGCGGGGTTTTCTCCCACAGACGCCAAGATGTAAAGGAATCAGCGAGTGCTGGAGAAACACACTGCTTTTTCTTAATAAGATTTGCCATGCAGCCCCTCACTGAGGTGATGTAGCATCTAATTAAGTTCAATTCGGTGCATCTGGGAAAGAGAAAAAAGAAGATATGATTAAGTTCCTCCGCGTCAGATGCAGCGCGTTCTCGCGCAGCTGCTGGATCGGAGGAAATGGGAGGTGCCAGTGTGAGAAAACACTTGTCCTTACATCTGCAATGACTGCAAATGTTACAAATCTACAGTTATTAAATGCTGCTTAGAAAATGCAATTAAGATGCACGACTGTACATCTACGCAGGGAATGGGGCTGAATAACAATGAGAGCACACAATCAAGCAACCATCCCACCCAGTTTTCTGGGGTCTACATGCGTCCTCACTTCAGAAAATACTGCTAACAAACGACATACTCTCACAGTACATATTGTGTAGGTATGACTTTGTGGATGACCTTTTTTGTTCTCCATCTCCTAAAACCTCTTTTGTCTTCGTCATCATGCTTGAAGAAGAGCAACCAAAGGTCAGCAGTATTATCATTCTGGGTGCTATAGGCCTCCCACCCTCCCCTGCTGCGTTCACAAGCCTGGTTTGAGATGCTATCCTGATATTACCGCAGCAGCCCCTCCAGCTGTATACTACTCCTATGTTCCGTGGACCAAAGTGTATCCCCAGTCATGCTGTTACCAGCCCAGAGTATATTGGATAGTGCTTACATTAACACACAGTGTCTAACAAACCGCTTACGCTCCTTTAATTGGATTACAAGGAGTGCTGCATTCCCATTGGTGAGATTAGGAGGGTCCGGGCACGGAGCCGACTCCCCTCCCCTGCGCGAGCAAGGGATCTGATTCGCCGTCCTCCCTAACGACCTGCAAAATGCCAGGTGTTTGATTGGTGGAGTGGCGCTGGCATGGGTGTTTATTGGTCCATGACAGTGTAATAAGGGGGGATGCCAAGTCGACTGTCGGGGCGTTAAAGTGTCTACTCTGATCTAGTTGTGATTAATGAGGCTATTTATTTATTTACTGGCCTTAAATACAGTTTGTGGAGATACTTTTCTCTAAGTAGATTTAAAGGTCAGCCTTGAAATGTAGTAGAAAGGTTTCAAACATCGACTCTTGGTTCTTAGTTGACTTTAAAAAATATGAAAAAAGGTCTCAGAAGTAAAAGCTGTATAGCAGCCCTGTTTGGTTTAGCTTGTAAATTCGCCAGATGGCATATAAACAGCTTTGTTGTTAAAGGATCAGTTCAACCATATTATAGAAAAAACTCCTTACTTCTGCTGATATCTAGCCATGCAGATAGCAGGGACGTAAGCTGTTGAGATACTGACATCTTGCTCTCTAAATTTGTTCTGATTTTGGGGGAATTTAAGTAACCTTGAGGGAGTTTTTTTAGCCAGCTCGACTGTTATCAGGTTATTAAATGGCTGTTATCAATGGTCAAAAATGTCATAAATATGGCTTAGATGGGGCCTGTCACACCTACTGTGAGGTTCAGTAGGCTGTTATCAGGCCATGAAATGGCTGTTTGCGTTTATTATTAGGCAGCAATGTTGGAGAAGCTACTTTATACTGTAAGATGTTGAACTACAGCAAAGCTACCCTCAGGAGAAATCTATCTTGGTTAGCTAAATCTACTTAGAAAAAATAGTTAAAGCTATTTTGTGAAGAAAGATCAAATTGTACATGTGACACAAAATTATAACAAATATAACGCAATTGTGTTTAATGCAAATATGCCCATTTGTTCACAGGTAATACATAAACCAAAAAAAAAAAAAAAAAGATGGAAATGGGAAAGTGCAAGACTTATCTTTGTTTTTGCATACAGTGTGCATCAGTCAGACACCTGCCTTCACAAACTAGCAGGACGACTCAGTTTACCAGGTAACTTCCCAAATAGTGAAGACTAAAAATAGCAATAATCAATACTTCTGACTCATTGCGGTCAAAGGGGGGTCAGTTACAGTAGAGGCAATGTTAAAATAAAATAGAAACCATTCTTTTCCTTTTATGGCCCAAATTTTTTGTAATTTCAGTAATTAACTATTCAAAAATTGGCCAAAAAGTAATTTAACTACTTGAATCACAATGCAAATGTGAATGTTGTTAAACTACCAGCAAGCTACTGCAAAATGTAGTTAAACTACTAGTTTAATTACATATAGTTCACTACTCCTGCTTTAAGGTGGCAACCTCTTGTGTTATAATAATTATAACGGGAGCAAAGGAGGAATTAATGTGACGTAGTACAAAGAGCAAGACAGACCGTGTCCTATCTGCGAAGCTAAAAAGCCACAGATAGCAGCCATTTAATGGGCTGATAAGTTTTGAATTGGGTAGGAGTTAATGTCGTACAGGTAAAAACTTGTGCATGTTTCAGCTTATTCCATTATTTATGACTCAGTATATTTACATTTCACAATTTTTTTGGTCAGCAAAATAGACAAATTGATGTATGTTCCATTTGAGACTGGTTTATTTTACAGGTATATTGTATTCTAACAGTTTCCAAGGAAGATAGTAGCGCCTGCTGAAGGGAATTTCATGATACAGATGCAACATTTAAAGGTGTGTAGGACTTGGTCTGCCATGTTTCTCTGCTACAGCCCAAAGTAACAACTTTAACACTTGCTTTAGATCTAGGACCTTTAAATGAGTCTAGCAAAAAATATATTTAAACAGATAAAAAATATCCATATGAAATATCCAAATAATAAACCATTTTTTAAACTTTGTTTTCGCAGTGGGGTGGTGGTTATGAGGAATATTTAGGCTACAGCCCTGGAAAGCTTTGGTTTCATTTGAGAGGGTTTTAAGAAAGATTTTTGCCTATACCCCCGTCAAACCAAAATTATCCGGATGATAACATTAACCAGAGGTACGTGAGGAAAAGCATTAATGTCTTCCTGTAGATCGGGGGGACTGACCTTTTAAGGTTAAATTAAAGCATCGTTTCCCATTAGCTTTCATGAGTGCTGTGAAGTGTGTATGTGTGCGTGCAAGAGAGAAAGAAAGTGCACCTTCTGACCTTCCACACTTTGACCTCCGCCCTTAGACCTCCGCTGTAAATCTTGTGGTTTTCGGCCTTTTCATCACACATTACCACAAACCTCTGACCACTAACTTATGTGGAGTCCTCTGCACAAGCTGCTGAAAACCTGGCAGCTGCTGGCCTCCTGTGAAGGAGGACCCTCTCCATCATGGCGGTGACACCTTAACTGTCCTGCTCTCGCTCAGTGAGGAAGGCCCCCTGCCACCGCACACACACACACACACCCACACACACACTCA
>JAPZEB010000020.1:27437335-27455776 GCA_029783705.1 Chaetodon striatus | reverse complement strand
ATAAGGTATTTTTGTGTCCTTTGCTTTCTAGTGTCCCCTCATGGTTATTCTGAGTCTCTTTCCTTGTTGCTAAGTGTAACTTTGACTGACATGTTGCAGGTGAAGGCCACGGGGGCCCTGACACTATAGGCCCCTGGGTCTGCGACCAGCAGGGCCGTTCAGTGATCCATCCATGCTCGTAACAGTGTGCACTGAGGTCTGTTCTAACCGTCTGACACCACTGGTGATGTCACTGTCAAATAACAAACATCATCATTTTAATTGTCTCAGCGTGGGACACATCATCAGGTTTATGACTTTAATGCAAAGGTTTTAGTGAGGATTCAGTTTTTAAATCATTTCATGAGGTTTTTTTTCTCAGTAAATTTCCGAACGCAGGGCTTTAACCTGTAACAGAGAATAACAGACACTGTATGAGGACCTTTACTGAAGTATAAGATCTGAGCACGTCAGAGTTTATCTGACAGCTGGTTATTATTTTAGTGCGATGCTTTGAGAGCAACAAACTGTCCTCAGTCTGGAGGACTTTTACTCGTCTGTCTTTCCTTGCAGAACATTCTGGCCTCTTCAGGGTAAAATACAAAACCTCTCAGTTTGAACTCGCTGAATGTAAATTCATCTGTGCAAACTCCAAACTGTTTGTTCTTTTGTTCTATTTCCAGTTCAGTCCAAACACTCTCTGCCCTGAATTTAAATAATTATCTGCAGTGTGTAATCACAGCCGACGCTGCAGACTAAACTCTGATGTTTCACTCGAGGTAAACTTTGCCGTGTGATTCCAGCAAGAAAACTCCCTCTGCAGGATTTATGATGAACTCTGACCCGCGAGAGGACGCCGCGCTCCAACACACACTCATCCATAAAGATCCGATATCAGCCTACACACACATCTACATCCAGCCTGAAAGTGAACACTGCAGGTTGCTCTCATCTTTCCTCCAGTCTCAACACGTCAATCAGCACACTGCAATTAGCCCAACACACACAGAGACACACACACACTGCTAAAACAGAGATGTCATCGCACGGCCAGCGTTCACACCAGCGACCAAAAACAGGATCAAAACCTTCAACTGACACCTGAACAAAGAAACACAGTCAAGTCAAATTAAAGTTCGTCTTTATGTTCAGACTCAAACCATCAGATGGAACCAGGATGGAGATGATTGTTTGAACAAACTTGGTTTCTTCCATTTGATTTTGTTTTTAAATTTTATTGACTGTATATATTTGAACTAATCATTTCTAATAATAATTTGATCACTTGCATTTCCTTGCAACCTAAACAGTGTTTATGCTGTGCTAATTTATGCTAATATATCAGTGGGAGTAAAGTCTATTTAGCGTCTCACTTATTGATCAGATGTGTGTATATAGTAATATAAATACTGATCACCACAAGACTGAGTCAGAGTTTTTTTCTTCTGATTGAAACCACCAGGGGTCTCATAATGAAATGTACGTATGGACAAAAGGAAAAAATGCTGCGCACCGAACAATATTTGACCACTTCTACAATCAGGCTCCACCTCACCATCTGCGTCACCAATTTCCTGTCTCCAAAATGTTTGTAAGCACAAGTCAAAGTTTCTCCCATCACGTCTGTTTTTATCGATCACAACTTTCACGTGGGAAGTGGCGTACGCCTCTTTCAGGCCGTGTTCTGTGCGTACGCAGCGTTTGTAACTGAGACCCAGGGTTATCTTGACCGGTAAAAACACTGAATGAAACAGCCTCACGTTACAAATCTGTGTTTCTTCAACGCTGTTAGTCTTATCAGAGACAGGCCATTAGCACAGCACCTGCTGATGTGTGCTCACCTGATTTCTGTCCCAGACGCTCAGGAGGTTTTTACTGACCAGCTGATTTAAACTATGGAGGGTCATTTTAAGTAACTTCCATGTCTGAGTGCTACAAACAATTCATGTAGGAATAGGAATGTCATTTGGCCCACAAGGTTCATTAATTTATTGAACAACCAGGCTTCAGTTTGTTCATTAAACCAATTCAAAGTTAACATGAGAAAAATCAGCCATCTCTCTGTTTCTGTCGTTAACATGACACAGGTCAGATGAAGCACTGAAGGACTGTCAGCAGCTCTCCTCAGACTCAGTTCACCGTCTTCCCGGTAGCACGAGCTGACACAGCAGCAGCGGCTAACATCCGACAGCGAGGAGTTTAATGTTCCCAACAAACTCACACCAACACCCAAATTGTTTAAATCACCAGGGGTCTCATTTATACACACTGGGTATGCACAACATGAGGCCTGACAGAGGCGAACACCACTGAGCACGAAGAGTTATGATTTATAGAAAGTGATTCCCTGAACAATGAACTCTGAAGGAATTGTCATCTGGAGAAGTTTCATCTGTTGGCAAACTGCAGTCCAGTCCTCACCTCTAGATGCAACTAAATCGCCCCCAGATCTTACACACTGCTGCTTTCAGAAGGCCCAAGAGAAGTTATTCAAATTTAATCTGAAGTGTAAAAAAGGATCAACATATATTTAACCTTTGAGCAAAAACCTCCACTGACCAAAACACCACGAGTCACCTGACAGACAAAAAGAATGGTTATCTAAAGGTTCATGTGCACTTCATGCTCCTGAGTCCACCTGTAAAACTCAAACATGTACATTTGTGTGTGTGTGTGTGTATGTGTGTGTATGTGATCTTCGCATGTTGCTATGGAGACGTAAACACAAACACAGTTTCAGCAGCTTGCAGAGTTGAGTGGCTACATATGTTCTAATTATATCTCCTCCGTGATGTTTCAGCGGTCAGCAGCTATCAGTCATATATTTTATATGTTTGTTTTTTTGTGAGTGTGTGTGTGTGTGTGTGTGTGTGTGTGTATGTGTGTGTGTGTTACTGGCTGCAGCCAATCTGTTAAAAAAGCAAACGTTGCTAATTCCTGGTCGTTCTCCATTACCTCAGATGTTTCCCCCGGGACGATGAACACTGACGGATGGATGGAGAGTGTGTGTGTTTATATATGTGTGTGTTTGTGTGTGTGTGTGTGTCTGTGCTTTTGTAACTGTGATGCATTGGTGGCTGTAGTCTTAAGTCACCCAAGGTTGTGGCCCTTCTCTCTCAATGAGGATGTAGTGGCCAATAACGGCGCTTTGTCAGTCCAAAGACGGAGAGAGTTGAAGGAGACAGAGGAGAAAAGACAAGTAGAGGAAGAATGAAAAGTAGTAAACAAGAGAAAGGAGGCAAAAAGAGGAAGAGGAGGAGTGGATTGAGTCTGCTATTGTCTCTGCTTCATCAATATCCTCTTATATAAATGTCAGCTGTACCATTTCCCTCATCACTGTTTCACCACCCCACTGGCTTTATCCTCTGGTACAAGGGGAGGGACATCACTCTCTCTCATCTCTCTTTATCGTTTTTCTCCCTCCCCACTCCCTAAATCGCTTTACTCTTTCTCCCCCCTTTTCCCCCTCTTCTTCTCTTCACCGTGTTCCTTTCCCTCCTTTTTCCCTCTCCATGTGCCTTCTCTCTTTATCATTCTTTATCTCTCCTTCCCTCCCTCCCTCCCTCCCTCTTGTCTCTTTGCCTCTCATGGCGATGCGTCACTAGCCTGCCCCCATGAAACAAGTCAATTTTCTGCCAGCTCGGCGGATGAATAAATCTCCCTGGCTCTGCTCAGAGCGATGGGGATATTTATCTAAGTGGAGTGTGTCCTCCTCGGCTCAACGCCACCGACTTCTCGTCTAAGGCCCCCCTTCTTTTTTCTTTTTTTTTTACAGGAGGAGAAGAAAGAGATGGAGAAAGCAAAAGGAGGGATGTTAGAGGTAAATGAAAGCACAAGAGAAAAGGGGAGAAAGTAGGTGATGAGAGGACAGAAACAAAGAGATCACAGCGAGGAGAGAGAAAGGGAGAGAATTAGGAGGTGAAAAATATGAAAAAGGTGGATGGAGGGGGAAATAAAGGAGCCGCCTCGAACAAAGCCTATAAAGCAGCAGCGCGGCGGAGGAGTGAGGCAGGGGCATTAGTCGAGCCTGCTCGGGTTTAAACGGCAGGAACAGGCACAGATCTGGATGAATGGCAGCCCTCTTCCTTCAGGCCACACTCATCTGTTGGGGGGAAAGAGAGAGAAGCAGGTTATTGGGCTCGCCTGTGAAAAACACTGCACTGTGAGACGAAGAGGAAGACTAACACAGAAAAGAGGGGGAATCATGATTGATAGATGAGGATGTATTTTTCCCTTCATAATAATAAAAAAAGAGTGAGGGTGTGTGACAGGCAGCAGCAGCAGAAAGCAGATGCTGTGTTGCACTGATTAGCAGGATAATCAGCACGAGGTGAATCCGTCTGGGCTCGACTCATACCTCTTAAATTTTTAATGCAGTGTTGTATTTTGCAGTGTAACAAGTCTGAAGATTTAAAAAGCTTTGGGCAGCAGCGGGGGTATTTGCAGGAAGGAGGGGGGTCATGCTAGCTACTTGCCACAGCATTAAAGCAAAGTAAATAGCTGTTGTGTCTCATTACCATTCATTTTTAAAGGGGACTGTTAGTATAATGAATGCCTGTGCTATCTTCTCGGGGTCCTCCTCCTCCTTCAATATTAAGAAGAGTGATATTATCTTTCACGCTAGATAAAGTGCAAGCAAATATTTCCTTTGCAATTAAAATGGTCAATTTTGCTTATGCACAACGGGCACCGTATAACACCAAGTTTTTGGACTTAATTACCCACAATAACAGTGTGATATATTGGGTATATGGTTCTTTGCTGGGAGAGCATGATACAAAACAAGACGCTTTTAATAAACTCATAAAGACAAGCCCAGGCCCCGCGGAGCATGTAATGTGTGAGTGTGTGTGGGAGTGTGCAGTCTTTAATTTGTTTGCACACAAAGATGAGCACCTGCACCCACAGTCACACACACAGAAAGTCTCAAAAAGGAGATTTTGGATTGTGAAACAAGCTCTGCATGTTCTCATGTCATTTTTTTATATCTTAGTGTCAATTTAAAACAACAACCAACCATTTTGAATTCTTGTGTAACCAACCAACACGGACATGTTTTTCAATTATGTCAGGGTCAAAGGTTGAGGACCCGCCTCACCCGTCTTGCCCCAGGTTTTCTGTTCTTTATGTTCTCACCAATTGTTATTACCATCAACACCTTTATGGAGGATGCCATCAAATCCTTTTAAAGTGGTTGTAAAATTAGTGCTGATTCTGTTGATTCTGTCATGGCAAATGCCGAATTAAGCTGTCATTTCACACAAATCAGATTTCACAACAGAAAGAAGCATACTTCCCTCTAACTGTTTAAAGGGCCTGTTCGCCTCAATTACAATAAGACATATTTTCGCGTTTATTTCTAAGGGAATCTCGCCCTGCAGATAGTTTTATCTGTTCAAGGTTTGAATGAGACATTTTTAAATTTCAGTGTCTACACCAATAAAATGAGGGTGTATGGAATTTTGTTTGTGGTGCTTAGAGCAACAAAAAAAATTACGACATTGAAATTTTTTTCAGCAGCAATATGCTGCAGCAGCAGAAACAATAGAGTGCTGCAGGGATGATGTTTTTTGTAGGCTGACACAGAAGTTATCGTTGCGTTCCCTCATCAAAAATCCAATGGGATTGTACCCATTGGATTTTCAGTTACTGCAGAATATAAGCTCTGTGCCAAGAAATGTAGGTGATACTTGTACGTTTGTTCAGTAGGATAATCTTAACAAATTGATCCCACTTTTATGATTTTTGAAGCCTAAGCGTAATCACTAGAAGTAAAAAGCTAATGTTAGGCTATAAATGAACTACACTACAGCCGCATGACTCAACGTTGCCACCATAACGAGGCTGTAAAGCTGTGTTCGGCTTGATCATGTCATGTAGTTTGTGTAGCCACTTGTTACAAACCATCTTTTTTAAGACACATAAACAACCCGGGCTCGTTCCTAAGTTGTTAAATACCACGCTTATGCAGTGACTTCTGCATCGGACATCAACATTAAAAGCCGTCCTTTCACATCTGTATGATACGCGGCTGGGCCCCGTCAGAGTATAATGGCGCGGCCTGACAGCAACCTAAGTTCAGGGGGTGAAAAGTCTGAGTAGGGTGAGCGGGAGGTGAATTGGATGAGTCCAACAATCACCAGCTTTCAACTTAGAGGCCGGTATTCGCTTCTTGTAAGATTATAAAGCCAAACCCTGTTGTATTTTTCTAAACCTAACCATGTGCATGTGATGGCTAAACGTAACCATGTGCGGTTTTTGGTGAAGGAAAAAATGTCAATACGCTGTGTGTACTGGCGTAGTGCATTTATTCTGAAAGAGACTCTATGCAAACTGTACATTTCCTGTAAAACAGAAGTGTATTTTGAAAGGACACAATGCATGTAACAGGCTGAAGTTGACATGGCATCCCAGAACATCAACAACAACCGCACTCAATCATACTTTGCATGTTACATATAGAGGTGGAAAGTCCACAACTAGGCAGTGATATGTGACGAGGTCGCAGTGAGAATGTGTTACATTTTACAACATAAAAGCTTCAAAGCTCACAAGTGTGGTATTTACTGACATATTTGATGTTGTAGAACAAAACATGAAAGTCTCTTAAGGCATCTAACCAAAACCCATTAAAAAAAACCAACTGATTTCGAGACGAGGGAACAAGAAGTGCTAAAATGCTAAGTGATTTCTGAGTTTTAAGACCACTCTATTCATGGACCTTAATTTGGAAAATTTTCATTGGAACTTCTTTCGACCAAAAAAATTGTCCCTATGAAAAGTGTTGAAAGTTTGTGTGGCTGATTATATAGACTGATGGAGACACTGTTTCTTGAAATGAACATTGCTTTTAATTTCTTAAATGTAATTTCCCCATGCTCTGATCATCACTTAAGTTCCATACAACTCCACTTTATTGGATGGCAGCAGAAACCTTTAACATATACTTAAAAACCTGGAAAAATAAAACCATAACTATCTATCCATAACTAACTCTTTTATTTTTTCTACATATTAAAGTGAAATTAGATAATTTATTATCACTCAGGCACAAGCTGGCAGCACATATGTTCCTCTCATGTTTTAAATGTTTAAGAAGGCGCTATATGTTGCCAAGTGTGATATTTATGTTGTCACTGCATTAGCATGATGAATGCAGACACTTTTCATTAGAGACAAATGAAAGCTATTCTGACACAATTATGGCAAAAACAATAACAGCTCTGTGTGAGCCACTCCATGATTGATAATACTGCAGGGGGGATTCAGTGGTGCTGGGCTTAACCAGGCTTTCCCTGAGGGGTTTTCCCTTGGCATTAGTCAGACAAATCCCTTTGTCAACCTCTCCCCTTGCCATTTTTATTCATAAGCATTTGGCCCTAAGAAAGACATCAAACCAAGAATACAACGAGAGGTCAACATCGTCTTTGCGCAATGTTAACCTCTGCATTGATGAAGCTAATTCACATTTCCTCAGTCCAGCCTACGGGGGTTCAGGAGTGGAGGGGGAGGAGGAGCAGAGGGAGGCAGCAGGGAGTGTGTGTGTGTGTATATAAATTCATGCATGTGTGTGTGCTTGTGCCTCTCTGTGTGTCAGCGGCCACTTTGTAGTGAGTCTTCCTCTTGACCCGGGCCCCTCCACATGGGGTTTGCATTGATAGCGTTTGCTGAAAGGAGGGTAAAGTGAATGTTGTCCGAGCTCATTGGAATGACAATGGGGGCATATGGTTGTGTGTGTGTTGGGGTATGGTCATGGCAGCCACCATATTCCTCTGTGCAGGGTTGCCAGGTGCTTCATGAACGGACCCACTGAGAGTCGACAAATCATACACAAATGCAACAGACTGGCTCGTGGCTCCTCTGCCCACTGGGGGGTTCTCTGTAGCTGTCATCCTCTTTCTCTTTCTGTCACTGCTTTCTCCTCTCTACCATCAAAATTATAAAACAAACCATAAATACTTAAAGGATAGCTTTTTCAACCTGGACCCCATTTACCCATAGCTTTGTGTCTAAGTGACCACTTGGAACAATTTTTTTTTGAAAGTGGTCCAGTATTGAGTGAGAGTACTGCAGCCAGCAGCTGCAAAACAGGCTGCAGTATAACCATTCAGGGCATGTTTGCACTGTCAATTAACGTCCACTAAAAGTGTTTGTTTTTGTCACTGACAGGTTCAGATTGTTATTGTAAGTGTCCCACAACATTATGGAAAAGATCACTGCGGACATAAAACTTTTTATTAAGAAATAAAATCCTTTTTGTTTCACCAGAAACAGCCCAAAATCACCACCAGCAAAGCCACCAGACTCCATTTAAATAAATACTAATTTTAGAATCTTGAAACACACTTTGTTTAAAGTTAGTAAAAACAAAATAAAAATTACAAGGACTGCCTTGGTTCATGTTTCCACTGTTCCAACAATCACTAACTCTGGTTCAGTTGAAATAAACCTTTAATTCACTCAGTAAGATTTGAAAAAATGCTGTTTTTTTCAAGCTAAAATTACTATTTATTTAAATGGAGTCTGGTGGAATTGGCAATGGCAATGGGGATTTTGGGGCTGTCTGGTTAAACAAAAAAGATCTTTCTCTTTATCAAAAATATCTTTCGCTGTCGGGATCCTTTCCATATTGTTGTCACACACTTAAAATAATAATCTGAGCCTATCAGTGGCAAAAACAAACACTTCATTTAAATAAATAGTGATTTTAGCATGTATAGAGCCAGCGTATTTTCACATATAACCGGGTTAATTAAAGGTTTATTTAAACCAAACCAGAGTTGGTGATTGCTTGAACAGTGGAGGCATGAAACAACACAGCTTTTATGAGTTTTGTGTGTTTGGGTGGTGTGTGTTTTATGATGATAAAATTACTGTTTATTTAAATGGAGTCTGGTGGCTTTGGCAACAGTGATTTTGGGCTGTTTTTGGTTAAACAAAAACCATCTTCCTCTTTAGAAAAAAAGTCTATCTCTGTAGGTATCCTTTCCATAATGTTGTCAGACACTTATTTCAAAATCTGAGCCTGTCTGTGACTAAAACAAGCCTTTCAATGGACGTAAATCGTTGTTGGTTGTTACATTGCAGCCCTCTCGCTCAGTACAGGACAAGTTTTTAAAAAATGTAGTTTTTCATCACATAGACACAAAAACATGAAAAAATAAGGTCCAGGTTGACAAATACCAAAGTTAACTTTTCACAATTAAAACATCTGAGACAATTGTCAACCAGAGTCCCCATTCATCATCTGTCCTCGTAATCAAAACCTCCTACTTTGAACATTGTTAAAAAAAAAAACAGAGAACAAGAGAATAAAGATAACCTGATGTAGTAGCATCCCCTCCCACACAAAGCCACTTCTTCTGTCATGAATAGTCAGCTCCACCCTAATGACTATTCAATACAGTCTGCAGGCTGCAGATGAACGGCCAATCCACAGCAGCATCTGCTGCGGGCCTAACTCGCCAGACGCCAGCCTTGTAAGAGGGCCATTGCAGGCTAATTGAAAGACAGAGGCCATCTCTCAAAGACAATGTTTGTGTGTGTATGTGTGTGTGTGTGTGTGTGCTGGGAGGGGAGACCTGACAGAAAGAAGAGTGAGAGAAAGAAAAGAAAAGAGAAGGAAATAATTGACAAAGGATGGAGAGAATGAAGAAGAGGGAGCTAGGAGTAGAAATAGAGACATTCCTCTCCTCACATAGAGAACAGCTGACCTGTCAGCATTTGTTCCCATGCGGCCATATTGGAAAAGCCCCTATGGGCATTGAATTAACACAACCCAAACCCACTTTATGTAATTAGAGTGGCCTGGTGGTCTTATCTTATTTTAAATACATGTTTGAATTATATAAGCTGCGATTTGGTTTTAAAAAGCAGACAGTAGACATACCTCTGCACAGCTGAAGATATCTCGAATGGATCACAGGTTAGAAAATGTTGATAATTGCGGCCTGCAATAAACAGCAAGTAATGAGTAAT
Organism: Chaetodon striatus; assembly: GCA_029783705.1. Classification (NCBI taxonomy): domain Eukaryota; kingdom Metazoa; phylum Chordata; class Actinopteri; order Chaetodontiformes; family Chaetodontidae; genus Chaetodon; species Chaetodon striatus. Next base: position 27,445,819 of record JAPZEB010000020.1, on the reverse strand, counting down.
AAAATCCAGTTTGATCTATAATTTTACATATGAGTAATCAACAGAAATGCAGCTGGTGTTTACACTTCTGAATGTGACAAATTGGATTTGCTGTTGTTTTTCACCTCAAGGTCTCTTTATCCTCTTTGCATCAAAAAAAAACAAAAAAAAAAACAGCCTCCACAAACGAAAAACTAAAGGATTGCTGTCATAATTCTCCCCAGTTCTCCTCCGGCAGTTTTTATTACCAAAGGCGGTGAATAATCTTTTCCACCCTGGCCATCCCAAATAACACAATCCTTCAGCATCGCTGCTTACTGTGTTATGGTGAAGTGTAGATGAGAAAGGAAGAACATTCAAATGAAGCACTATTTAGTGCTGCGCTGTGGCATTCATAGTGCAGAGGAGGGATTCATCAGCAGCCTGTGAATATAGAGAAGCAAAGGGGAAAACTGTTTACTGAGAGCAGTGACTCCTGAACAGATTGTGAGAGGATGAGTAAAAACGAGGTGAAACACATTTTCAGAGGCGGGTTAATGGTCAACACACTCATATCCGATGGCCACATATGTGCCGTTTCAAAGTGTGCTTTCTGTAAATTAGGACTGCTTATGTTCAGGCTGCGCCAACAACAAGTGTACAGGCCCCAAACCACACCAGTATGATCAGGGGCGTGCAGCCAGTCTGTTACTGGTTGGCAGAGGAGTGTGAGAGGAGAAACTGCTCCACCAGGTATACGACACAGTGAGCAGATCTCATGGGGTTCAGCTTCAGTTTTTGTTGTCATCATTAGGAGAAAAAACATGGGTGTCAGCCTATTTATTGAGTGAATGAGTGCGTAGCAGTGAGAATATTGTGTTTTACTTCAGCCACAGAGCCATGAAAGGTTCCTTTAAGGAGAGAGTAGCTCTGCATTATACACTCCCCATGGGGTAACTTCAGCACTTCTTGTATTTCTTGGGAGGCTGTGCACCTGTTTTTGCTTTTCCTTGCACGGGGATCATGTCATGACATGTTAATTTATTGAGTGTTGAGTTCAACTCAATTTCTCAGTTTCTTTTTATTTATTTGTGCAGTTTGTCTGCGTGAGTGGAAACTTTGAGCAGTGAGTTAAGCTTTTTATCTTATTTTAGTTTATTTTTTATTACCAAACCTTATGAATGACAAGTACTTTTCAGTTTGGTGAGAGGCAGAGTAGAGCTGAGCCTTCATTTTTAAAGGGGTAGTTCACTCAAATAAAAAATGAATATATTTCAAATACATTTACAGTAGTGTTTCTATTTTCCTCTGCTTTACATACTCCACTTTAGAGAGAATATTATAGTCCTCACTCCACTGCATTTATGTGGCAGCTGCTGTTGCTAATTACTTTTCAGATTAAGATTTTATAAACAAAACATATGATTAGATTATAAAATATGAAGCATTTTATGGAAAATTTACCAAACAAAGCAGTTAAAATTATCTCCACCTCGACCAGTATATGGAGTACTTTTACTTTTAATATTCTAAGCACAGTTTGCTGATGAGACTGCTTACATTCTTGCAGTTAAGAACATTTTTGAATGCAAGTTTGTACTATTTTTTTTTTTTGCATTATGGAATTCATACTTTTACTTAAGTAAAAGATCTGAATACTTCTTCCACCACTTACATGTTCACACCTACAGAGGTATCCAGATATGCTGATAGATCATCCTCTGAGATTGTTTCAGAGATTTCTGCCTCCTACTCAATACAATAGAGCTGTATGAAATGTTATTTATGGTGCTCAAAATAGTAAAAGTCAGTACAGAAACAGTCCCTGACTCTGACGTCACTCTGACTCTGTTTTTACTGTGACTATTTCTTTGGTTGGATATTGCATCAGAATCAGAATCACCTTTTTTCCCATGAATGTGAACACATACAGGGATTTTTTTCTGTATTTCTCTCAATGTGCTCACACATAAGAGGACATAACAGCTGGGAACAAGGAAAACTAAGGTAACAAATAAAGGTAAAACACTTACAAGACTAATATGTGTACAGCAATGTACAAGAATAGCCTATATGACTAATGATAAAAATTAAATTAAAAAAAAAAAGTCTATATGCAATTTAAGTGTTGTGCAAGTTGTAAACTATACAATTAGTGTAGCGCAAAGTAATAAATACTGAATGGCTGTACATAGACAGGATGATACGGCCTAAAGCATGTGCATGTGTACATGTTTATATATGCAGAATTTAGATTGACAGTGACAGATGATATGTACAGTAAACCTATGATATATAGCAGTGATAATAACAGGGAGATGTTTTTACCAGAGCACCGTTTAAACTGTTCCTCTATGTTTAAGCTAATTTAAGCCCAAAGTTATGTTTTGCCTCCGTTAAACAGTAGCCATTGTAGCCACAAGGCACAATTATGAGATGATGATAAATGCCAAACGATATCACTAAATATCTATCTAATTTTTGCCACTAACATTAGCCACCATAAGCTACTGGTCGTACCAGACCAAGTGAGGCTGTAGCGGCAAAACCCCTGAGTCTGTTAAATTGAGCAGGAGTGTGTTTTATTGCTTATGAGTTCAACTTTTCATTTGTAAGAAGGAGACTGTGTCACTTCTTCTTTCAAAAGTCACACAGTCTTGCTTTAAGGCATTTTTTGTTGCACTCAGTTGCTGGGTGCCATTGTTTTGCCATTATTGTTTTAACTGTAATTATGGTCTTGAGTCAATAAAAATCTTGATCTGAATCTGAACTCTCAGAGGTGAATATTTGGGCACATAAAAGCACGGCTGCATGACTAGATACCACTAAAGGTAAATGAGAGAATTATTTATTATGATTTGGTTGAACTAACCCTTTAACAAGACCCCTGTGAAAGTCACAGCAAAGAGCTCCCAGCCCTGGAGAATACAGTTTGCTTGGCGGCACAGTGCAGTCCACGTGTATCACAGTGATAATGGTGCTGCTTATGATCCGCTGCTCCAGCAGCAGCACTGGCACTGCACTGCACTGCGAGGCAGGAGAAGCCGGGCCGTCAGGGATTTGTCAGAGGCCTGTTATTACATCTCTAGTCACATAAAATATGGCTGCCTCTCCAGAGATCCCACTGCTAGATAAATCCACTCTCCTCCAACCAGACTGGCCCTCGCGACGAAACCATCCAATGGTGTACCTCAGCCAGTGACCTCTGGTAATGACGTGTGATTTATACAGTACATGTTTTAAACTGAGAGACACATCCGAGCCAGGCTATCTCTCCCCTCTCTCTGTATCTATATCTGGTGTCATGTGAGATAACAGGCAGGCCTTTGGGAGAAGGGAGACATGACACCCATCTTTGGGGTCTCACAAAATGGCTACAATGTGGATAGTTTCCCCTGCAGCTGTCTAATCGCAGTCTAAGCCTGCAGTGAATGCTGTGTCTCCTCCTGCATGAGGTCACTAACACATATTGCAGGGTGGCCACTTTAAGCTAACAGACCGCAGTGTGGAAGGCCTAAATCAACACCTGGTTGGGAAGAAAAAGGGCTCTTGTGTTCTGTAAATGCTTTTAAGTGGCAGATTACAGGAGTGTTGTGAAAATATTCTACATTAACACTACTAGATTATTAATAACCAGGGCTTTTGTGGGTTTGGTACAAATATAAATTTAATACACGTCCATCAACATAAGGAAAAAAACATGCACCCCACCTTCCAGAGCAAAAATTACACCAGGAGATGTTAGTACATGAGTGAATAGTGTATCAGAGAGTCATCTTCCAGACAGTCAGTGATGTGGTGTGTACTGTCCCCTGCCAGGGAACGTCCCCTGCACAGTCTAGTAGCTTAAGAGATTAAGTTCTGTGGCTAAAGGAGAGCTGAGAGGCAGGCCCGTGTCGTTGACCTTGGCAAGCCGGACGCAGAGATGATGACACACCACTACAAATATCAGTCTTTAATAAACAGGCACCGAACACCAGGATCACATCAGCTGGCTGGAAACACACAAACATTTGATTTTTTTTGAATTATTATTTTTTCTTTAACATTTTAAAATGTATGTTCCCACAGTGGAACATTTAATGCATTTTAGAGTTTGTTTATTTTAAATATTTGCCAAATAGTAATATCATATTATAATGTATTGTGTTTTTTCATTTGTTATTTTATTTTTAATCATGCTTTATTGTGTTATAAATGTGTATATAATGAAACTGCCTGCTTGTTAGGTTCAGTTAGGTAGCCTGCTTTACTGGTGTTTTATTTTTGGTTTGTTCGTTTTTGTTGTCGTTGATTATCATGTCACTTTTTATTTTTTATTTTTTTACATCTAGCTTAATTTTGTGTGCTAATTAAACCCTTTTTTAAAAGGCAGTTTTAGTCTGGCTTCTTTAAGTTGCCTGCATTTTAAAATTATTTTTGTTATATTTTCTTTTTATAGGTAAACCTTGATGTCCATTTTTGAAAATGGTTTTGTGAAAATAATTTTGAGGCTAAGAGAAACTCCCGAGAAATGTGAGAGAAACGTGTTCAGAGGTTTTAGGCAATATTTCAACACAACATCCAAAGAACAGTTACCTCTGAAATCAGATCTCACCCCCCACCAGCAGCACATATAAACTGCCTGCCTTTTTTTTTTTTCCTCTTTCATAACCTGATAAAGTTTAACTGGACATATAACTTGAGAAGCCTTTGGCAAACTGACGGACAAAGATCTATATTAGTACTATTTTTTACATTTAAAAATGAAAAAAAGAACATTTGATTTAAATTTCTGCTTTTTTGTTTTGTTTTTCCTGTTGTTTTCAGTCCTGTCTCTCCACTGAAACTAAACCCTGTATATAATGTTACAACTAAATGGCCTTTGTAACAAGCTATGTGACACCAGTGTGCAAGCCTTGGCTTATTAAATACGGTCATCTAATGTTTCAATAAAATAATATAGAAAAAACAAAATAAAATAAAATAAAATAAATTAAAATAACACATAACTACGCTAAATACAAATATTAAAATGCAAACATGCATTCAGCCTATATCCTTATCCCCCCGCACCCTCATCATCATCATCATCATCACCATCATCATCCCTGTTGATGTTTAATTTTTACTCGCGCGTCCATCAGTGTCGTGACAAGAAGCTATTCATTGCAATATTTACTCAAAGCATCCTGAACAAACAATTTTAATCTAAATAAATATAATAATCATAAAATAACAGTAATGTTATATTGACATCGACGACAACAAACACAAACAATAATAATAAGAATAATAACAGTAGACTAAGAATAATAATGATGATACTTTGCTATTAAGAGTGCCTCACAATTTCCTTTTTCTGCAATAAAATTATCGGCAACTTTGTTAAAGTAAAGATAAAATCAAAACTGAAATGTCATAAATTTAAAAACTACCACTTCCTTTCTTTTGATCCGCATTTAATTGTTTTCAGTTTTGATGGGGAGCAAAATCATATATTTCGTCCTGCTGCGTAAAATCGTTTTCCTATGCAAATAGCCTGTCGCCCATTCTTCAGACCAGCAGCACCAAAATAAACTCATCATGTCAAACCTGGAGGACGCGGGGAAATTTGAGAGGAGATGAAATATTTCTCGGATGATATAAAAGGAGCCCTTTCGCCTGAGTTATGGCCCGGATTTGGCGTTGCTGAGAGGGATGCATGCTGCTCCTTCTCTCCCGCCCCAGAGGAGGTATCATCAGAGCTGATATATGGCCCAGCTCTACATTACCTTTACAAAACAAAGGATCATCCACGCTTTGGGTCGAGGAAAAATATCCTTCTGACTATCTGCGACAACTAAGATAACACCTGAGTCGACTTGTCTTTTTAGCAGCATCCGGATAATCCAAATACTTTTTGAATAAAAACCTAGAAACTCCTGCTGAACTGAAACTTAAGTTTTACGCATAAAAGGCTTAAATAGGCTACGGATTGTGATCTCTACCCCCATCTTTCTTTCTCCCTCTCCCTCTCTCTCTGCTTCCCCTCATTTACCCCATATACCTATTCTGGTATCTCACCACACGACTAAATTAGACCAAAGATGATAAGAGCACAAAGCATTATAATAATTCCGCCGGGCTCCTCCTCCTTCCAGCCATGCGTCCTAATTAATGGGACACCCCCAGTCGCAAAAAGCCCCGCACTGGACTGCAACATAGTCAAAGAGTGAAAGGGAAGAGGGCGAAAGTGCCACTGGAGATAATTGATTACCTACCAATCAATGATAACTTGTTAGTAATCGTCAACTCTTTGGACCTCGCCATTTTCAGGGAGGCATCTCACTCCTGCGGACTTGCTGCTCCCGAGGATCGACACTTTGAAGACATCCCGTTTTGGAATAAGATTTTCTTTTCTTCAGTATCCCCTCCGTATCTCTGGTGTTTTTTCACCCCCTAACTGTTATGTGACTTTTTTCCCTCTGTAGCATCGCTCGTTTTAACCGCTAGAATATTTCAACCAAGTCCTTTATAAACTCTGCGCACAACCAATGATGACATCCAAAGAAGTGGCCAAATGTGATGCAGTGGAAAACAGGAGGCGAAGTCCGCTGGACCACTTGCCGCCTCCTGCCAACTCCAACAAGCCGCTGACCCCCTTCAGCATCGAGGACATCCTGAACAAACAGTCTGTGAAACGAAGTTACACAATTTGCGGCACAGCTCATCTAATTTCGTCCTCTGAGAAGCACCGTCCGTCCAGCATCCCTCTGTCCAGCCGGGCTCTCCTCAACCAAACCTCCCCGCTCTGCGCGCTAGAGGAGCTGGCCAGCAAGACCTTCAAGGGGCTGGAAGTCAGCGTTTTACAGGCTGCGGAAGGTAAACCTCCCTCCCGAAAAAATACAGTTCAAACACACCTTTTTAGAATGAAACATGAGGCGTTTTCAGTTTTGTTCTCACTGAATGGCCTGCAGAGGACAGAAAATATTTGGGTGCACATTTTGCAGCCTGTCATGCAGAACATTCATGAAATGTGCTTGTTTAAAAGCCAAAGCAGTCATTTCATTTTCTGTTCTCCAGTGCATATTTTTCCTCTAAAAATGTCCTATCGAACAAAGGCGTGTTAATTTCCTGGGCTGGGCAGGACGAAATAAATCGCCACCGCTTTTCTTTAATATTAGGGTCTCGTGTGTGTGGTGCTCAATATTTCCCAGTGGTGTCTGTGTAATATTCTTGTAATTACCTCTTCCCACAAGAGCTAAAGGCTTTACTGTTTCACATATAGGATCACTTCCATTGTTATTTTTGCGTTGGGGTCACTTTTACGCGCACACTGCAGCGGTGCAGAGGAGGACCTGCACCTGCAGGATTCAATGATTTTCACTCGGCCTCTGTCTCTCCCTCACAGGCCGGGACGGGATGACTCTGTTCGGCCAGAGAAGCACCCCGAAGAAGCGTCGGAAGTCTCGGACGGCGTTCACCAATCACCAAATCTACGAGCTGGAGAAGCGCTTCCTGTACCAGAAGTACCTGTCCCCGGCCGACCGGGACCAGATCGCGCAGCAGCTGGGCCTGACGAACGCGCAGGTCATCACGTGGTTTCAGAACCGGAGAGCCAAGCTAAAACGGGACCTGGAGGAGATGAAGGCCGACGTGGAGTCGGCAAAGGCCATCGGCCAGGTCCCCTTGGACAAGCTCGCCAAGCTGGCGGACCTGGAGAAATGCGCCAATGGCACGCTGGGCCACCCGCGTGCCGATTCACCCGCGCGGGGCGGCCAGCAGGAGCTCGAGCTCGCTCAGAAACTGCGGAACTCGCCGCTGTCTCCGTTCTCAGACCACACAACTAGTAAAGAGTGCTCAGAGGACGAGGACGTGGAGATTGATGTGGATGACTGATGGCGCAGCGTGGGGGCTGGAAGGTCGAGACAAACACAGAAAGACGATTTAAAAAAATCCCACCGAGGACTTGTAACTTACTGCTTATATTGTATACCATATCTCAGAACATGTACCAAAATGTAATGACTTTTATATCGGCACAGATAGACTATTCATAGTGAAGCATGAACACAGAACAAGAAATATGCAGTGGTATTTTACAATGTATTCATTAGCAAACTGTTACTTCTTGCAATCAAAGCAATATGGTCTAAAATGACATGAGTAACTTATTATTTTTTTACACTATAGGCCAACACACACACACACACACACACACACACATAAACACACACACTTACACTTAAACACACCAACACACACACCTGTTCCATCGCTTCTCCTGTACGGCCTACCCTCACACACACCACAATGAAAGTGCTCCAGTTTCTCATATTTTTTGCATGTAAATGCATGATTTGATTTGTGATCATTATCTATTTATTTTTACTTTTTTTTAATTTTTTTATTTAATTGTTTTTGTGTTTTCTGTGAGCCAAATCGCCATTGAGTCACTTTGTCACTGCCGGCTCTCCTCCTCCTCCTCCTCCTCCTCCTCCTCCTCTTCTTCTTCTTCTTCTTCATCATCTGACTGGACCCCCATGACTTCAGTTCATATTTGGC
>JAPZEB010000020.1:27399528-27421885 GCA_029783705.1 Chaetodon striatus | reverse complement strand
TTTCAATCAGTCAATCAATTTTATTTATAAAGCCCAATATCACAAATCACCATTTGCCTCAGAGGGCTTTGCAGCATACGACATCCCTCTACCCTTTGGACCCTCACAACAGATAAGGAAAAAAGCCCCCCCAAAAAACCCTTTAACAGGGAAAAAAAATTGGTGAGACATTGTTGCAATTTTTTGTTGTTGTATGGGACATAAGGAGATTGTGTTCAGCATCCTTTTACTTGGGCATATCTGTCCTTGATTGACACCCAGCCTCTCCATTTCAGTGTCATAGACCTGTCAAAGTATGTCATATTTCCATTATAAAGTTGTACTCTCAATGATTTAGCACTGCACCTCAATAAAATTGGCAGACTTGCAAGAGACACAAAGAGAATGGTCAAAATCTGTTCAGCAGAGCTTGAGAGAGCCTAACTTTGAGTCCATAATAGGGCTGGGTGTCGATACTTGATACCTTTAAGGTGTTGACCAAAAATATTCCAGCATCAAGTAATAGCAGAACTTCTCCGGTCAAACAATATTTGCATTTTATCCTTTTGTACCCAGATGTAGTAAAAACGTACTATTGTCCTGTATATTTGCTTGCAGCCAATCATCATAGTGTTCTTCAATGTAATTCAGTGTGATTTCCCCACTACTGTAGCAGCTACAGCACTAACAATATGTGGTGAAGCTGAGCTCAGTATTTGTCAATGTTGACAGTTCAGGATGCCGAGATGCCACCACAATGTTTGCTCGTGTGTGGTGGCATTTAAATCAACTGAATGCACCTATTTACCATCCAATAAAGTAGAAAAAAAGGTATCAGTTGAAGTACTCTGTTGGTATCGGTAAGACTTAAAGGGTACTGGTATTGGTCTTGGAATCGTAATTTTTTAATACTCAGCCCAGTTCCCTAGTGTGGATCAGGTTTCAAACATACTGGCTCCTACACTTCCCATATTGCAAATTGATAGAGTCTGAGAGCATGCCTCGTTTTGTCATTTGGAAATTACCAAAATTAACAGTTTTAAACTTGCAAATTACCGTTAACGTGAACATCCGTCCATCCATAATCTCAACTGGAAAACACTTTTTGGAAAGCTCCAATATATGCGACCTGGTATTCTTTTATTCAAATATGCCTTAAAAGTAAAATAAATATGGAGCATTAGTTCGTTGCACAGGCTTGGTATTAAAAGTTCAAGCTCTTAAGGGGTTGTTTTCTCATCTGTGAAAAAAAGCTCCACTAGCACCATAGAAGACTGTATACCACTGTTTTCACAGGTTGAGTAGTACTCTTAGCATAATAATTGTCCTGTAAATTCAGTAGAGTGCCCTTTGTAATATTTCAGCATGCTTCTGTTTTCTATTTACCCCTCCGTCCTCTCTTGTTTCAGAGTATACAGGATATGGGTAACACCAAGGCCAGGCAGCTTTATGAGGCCAACCTTCCAGAAAGCTTCAGAAGACCTCAAACAGACCAGTATCCTTCACTATCAGCAGACACGCTTCAAAGAACTTTAACAAACCATACTGTTTATGTTAAAGCTCTTCATTTCACGGCTTGTTTGCTGCCTGTTTTTCTCTTAACTTTGACCTAAGAGCTGTGGAATTCTTCATCAGGGATAAATATGAGAAGAAGAAATACTACAGCAAGAATGTGACCAATGGGAGCAGTGTATGTATCATTTTTAAAATAATGTGTAGCTCTTATGCAAATGCTTTCAAAGGCAGTGTGCACATTTTTACAGAGGTGGCTGAAGCTGTTGTTCATGTTGAGTCTTTGTTTTGTTGTTTAGCCAAAGGATGCTAAGAAAGAGAGGGAGCCAGACAGAGGCAGCAAGGTGTCATCCTACACCAAGGTAAGTATCTCAAACACATTCCTCCATGAGTAGAGCTGTTGAAACATGGCCTGCTCCTCATCACCTCTTTTGTGCTGTATGGATTTTGCCCTACTTATGACACTTATATGTTGTTTTAAAGAGTGAAGAGCCCAGGCCGGTTCCCAAAATCAGCCCTGCTAAGACTTCAGAACCCTCTGTGAACCTACTAGGCCTTGGTGAGTATCTCTGCACTTTTCGTGTTACTGGAAATTAAAAATGGTCTGAAATTTGTCTCATGAATGTGCTGTCTGAGATATTTATGGAATCAGGCTAAATAAGGCTTCAGCTTGTAATTGTTTTCTTTTTATTGCCAGTTCTGCAGATCTAATAAATGATTGGATGGCTATAAACTCATTGAGCCTGCAGTTTGAAGGTTTTATGGGCTTGGTGCTGTGTTATTTCAGATCACTGATAGTTAGTTTGTAGTCAATTTTACTGTATGTATGATAAGCGCAGGTTGCTTTTAACTCTTGCTTGGTGTTGTGCTTATGCTGTGGCATTTTTTTCAGTGTGTCTGCACTGAACTGAGACGTTTTGGTCACATATGGTGCAGAGCCAAACTATGACTGTCTCTGTCTTAATCTTGTGTCACTGTAAACTTGTTGGCTTGATGTGCAACAATTGAGCTGTGGGCTTTGGAGAAAGTGCCTTCTTGAAAAGGCACACTATGTTCCTCTTTCAGTGAGTTTCTAGCAGCTGTGTAACAGGAGTCACTGTCATTGTACTTTTCTGCAGACTGACCAATCTCTGATCTGCTATGCTGTCTATATCAGAGCTGTAATGGAAGTCTGTCGTTCTTTAAAGTTGCTGCCAGTGCAAACTACTAAATTCTCCTGCTGCTCTACAATAAATTACCAGTTAACATCTGCTAGGCTTTTTTGCAAGTTAGTCAGAGGAAGTGCTAAACTGCTGACTCAGTCACCGAGGTTTGCAGCTGACCAGTAACTTCTTGTTTTTTTTTTTTTTTACATCTACATTTGGACCTCTGTCTTCGGAGGATCAGCCTTAACAACAACATGAAACAAAGCATGAAATAATATGCAGTGATCTGGCTAGATGAATAGTCACAATTTGACACAAAAAAGGATGCAACACCTAGTCACAGCTGCTCATGTCACAAATCTGCCAACCATATGGAAAAGCTTTTCCTCATGCGTCCATTGCTTGATCACTTCAGCAAGCCTTGCAGTGTACAAATGGCAGTGAAGTGGATATTTCTGTGTCGACGTATAGTGCTTCTGGTTAAGGCCCTGTCTACACATATACAGATATTTTTCAAAATGATATTTCCCCCCTTTGTTTAAAAAAACACAAAACCTTTTTACAAAACAGAGAAACTACTCCAAGCGCTTGCCGGCTTTAGCTGTCGTCGGCAGTCTCCTCTTGTTGCTAAGACAGCAAAGTGCGCATGCTAACGTAACCTTTTTCCAAACCAAAACTGGAGATCTCATTACCACTGATTCCCGTCAATGTAAGGAACGAGGAATTCACTCAACAATATGAGTGATGCTCGGGACATGGAAACGTTTTACTTCCAGTCCTCATTGACAACAATCCCACTGTCGAAATCCCACCATCTGCTGGTTCAACTGGGCCTGATCCAAAACTGTCATTTCTGATAGACCAAATAACACTGGGCGCAGCAGACGGCTCCGTTCGCCCGTGAAGTGGTGCAGCATTACTACGTTTAAGTGTAAAGTGGTCATTAGACCAAGCAGTGCTGACAAAACATAAGCGAAATGGTAGACCGCTGTTGCTGTTGTTGTTTCTGGCGCAGGCTGATTACACAAAGCAACAAGTGATGTACACAATTTGAGGACATGACATCATGGTTTCCCACACAAATACACAGTAGCCAGAGTTTTGAAAAATCTGCAACTTTAAAGGCGTTTAAAAATTGTCGTTTTAGAGTCTTAAAACTCTGTTTGCGTGTGGACGAGAGGCCAAATGTAGAGGACAGTATCAGTTTACAAAATCATCTGGATACATGTAGACAGGGCCGAAAATGTCTCGTTTCTCATGGTCAAATGATGGAGGAGAACTATAAGTTGTTATTTGTCTGTTCACTTGCGTACTTGTTCATCTATCTTTTCAATGAGACAGCTCCGACATTAGTGACTGAGTCTGGATACTGAGGAATAATTCATTACAGTAATTTCATTTACAGTTTATTGTAAGATGACATATTTATACTACTGATTGGCCTGGAGGGGCATTGCTTTTTTTGGATGGCATGTTTACTGTTATTTTAGTTTTGTGGCCAGTGAGCTAATGAGGATAAGCTGATTAATTTTTTATTGTGCTAACCGTTATGCTTACTGTGCGGGCAGTTCTGCAGCTGCAGGAGGGCATTGCAATTAAATAAATACAGACAACACATATTCTCACATCAGCAAACACAAGCTTGTTTGTGTTGCACCACTTTTCACAGCAATTACAGATTTTATTAGGATTTTATTTATGGTCTTTCATAAGTTCTCAGTGAATTCAGGTAGAATATTATTGGGAAGCCATCAGAGAGTTGTGCTGTTTTCTGTTTGGATAGTCTCACGGTGTTTTTTTTTTTTCTCTCTAACTGTGACAGCTTCATTTCCACCTGTAAAACCAGTTTTTTCACCTTTCTGTCGCAGACGTACCGGCAGCTGCATCAACTAACAATGGTAGCACGAGCACAAGCCAGAACAACAATGACCTGGATATATTCGGCCCCATGGTGTCCAACCCCCTCCCCGCGTCCTCATCCGCAGCTCAGTTTTCTCAGGTAAACCCCAGCAAGAAATTCCCCTGTCCAGGTTTAGTACTAATTTCTGAATGCTGCTCAGGAGGACTTGACAGTAATGGTTGTCTAGTTGTAAAACTGAAATTAAGTGTGCAGTAGAAAATAAAAAGTCAAATGATAACTATGAACATCAATAGCCCACAAGACAACAACACCATTACTGAGAGACGGTGGAAGAGAAGCAGACAGAAAAATGAATGCAGCTAATGAGGCAATCGTTTGGCTAAACATTTAAATAGGGCCGCCATCAATGAATATATTCATTACGATTCATTCATTATTATTTTGATGAATCATTCAATGTGAAAATGGTGATGAATGCCTATCATCAAGATCTTAAAAACTCATGGTGATGTTTGCTTTGTCCGACCAACATAAACCCAGAGATGGAAGCCATAAAATAAAGTGTGTGTTGTGTAAAATATGTACTTGAGACATTGTTGCTTTGTCATAACACAGGTAGTACTGGTAAAATAACTTGATGTTAATGGATTTAACAGTCTACCAATTAGGCTCGTGCAGTATTGAGATATTATGGGGTATTTAGAGGTCCTGAAGGTTTGATTTTTAATACCATCAAAACACAGATGCTCTTCTTTCTATTAAACTGATGTAAAGATGTTGAATTGAGGTGATGTCATGCACAGCGTGTGCCACCAGAGGTCAGTCTCTACAGGTGGAACAGGCAGCTGAGGTGAGAAAGAGACCGCTACGTGTACAGGCCTAGTTAAAAAAAAAAAAAAAAAAAAAAGCCCCGCCCCTGTTTGGGACGATTGCCCCATATAACTTTAGATGACTTCTACCAACCACAAAAGCAGTTTGACAGCCACAAGATTTTATTCAACACATCATCTCCGTTCAACCCACTGATGTGTCGACATCTGCCGCAGCAGCAAGTGTCATCAGGTCCTCCAGCAAGAAGAGCTTTTATTTCCTATCTGCTTATCATTCTGTGGGAAAAAAGGGTTCAAACCCAGCTGGACTTATGTAACTAGCCTAACTGAAACACAACATTGTAAGCTAGACCATTCTGTTTGTGTCATTTTTTTGTTGTTGTTTGTAACGCAAATACCCTCATATACCGTATACCCCAGTGAAATGTCAGGAAGCTATGTAGGTATGAAAAAATAAATATCGCCCAAGCCTTCTGCCAACATGGCACAGCTGAAATATGTGGTATTCTTATGAGGGGCAGGCCATTATTACACATTTGTAAACCGTAAATATGGTAATCATCCTGTCACATTTGGCAAACAACAGCTGATGGGTGTTTGCCACTAAGGCAAACAGGTCGTAAACTTTAATTAAGTGTAATTTAATTTGATTACAGGGTGTTTGTTGATGATAATTTTGTTCATTTGAAACCTGTTCTGTCAGGACAGCACCCAGGGAGTGATCCGTGGACTAGCCGTTGTACTACGACTGTTTTGTTTTTAATAACTGTACAAATTTTGAGCTGCTGATGTTTCAGATGCATTTTAAACAAGTGAATCACTGTTACTCTATACTTTTATAACCTTGTGTTCCAAAACTTTTTCTCTCGTCAGGTGAGCTCCAGTAATGTGGCCAGCACTCCGACACAAGCTCCAACAGCAGCAGGAGCAGCAGTAGGCGGAGCCAGCTCAGGGTCAGGGCAGGGAGACCTCGACTTGTTCAGTGACAGCAGTAGCACCACTAAAACTGAAGACATGGCCAAGAAGCCCCTGTCCAAGGACTCCATCCTGTCCCTGTATGGGACCAACAGCATGTCCCAACAGGCCCCCGCTGGTGAGGACACAAGCATTGTGAAATAATGTGAAATGTCCCGAGTCACTCTTTTTGTATTGTAATACCATATTTATAACTTTCAATTATTTTCTTATGGTAATGTTATTTATATTACTTTTCCTGATAACTTGAGAAGTGTAAATGTTTTTACCACCCTCCTTTTTTATTTAACAAAAGAGGTCAATGTTCTCTTCTGTTAAATATGTCTAAACATAAGCAGCCAAACAAAAACTTAACCTGAAAATGGCTGCAGTTTTTTTGCAAATCTGACCAGATGTTTGTTGCCTGCTTTCGGCACTTGATAATATTTGCACGTTTACATCGTATTGATGTCTCATAGCCAACCGTAACTCCATCACCAATAAACATTTACAAACATGCCTAAAAATCAGATAAAAAGTTGCCCCTTGTAACCTCAGTACTTGGCTTAGAAGCACCACATTTTTAACCCTGTTCAGTCTCAAAATAATGCAGTGATAGTTGTCTGTACATACATGTGTACATCACAAACAAGAAATGTAAAAAAAACCCAGCTCAAGTTGTAGCCCACACTAGCTCCAGGGCAGCATTATACTTCCTGTTTACTCGCCCCAGAGCCCCTAGATTATGGCAATTTCAGTTCTAAAACATGGGGAGAGGGTGTAGGTATCTTGTGGAGGCCCTCAACGTCAGTTTTAGAATTACCTCAGACTAGAGTAACATTTTCTTCACTAAGCTTGTGTTGAAATCTTCAGATGTGTTAAACTGAATCCACAAAGAGCAAGTAGATGCCTGCTTGTATGTCCCAACACAGTCCCACAGAGCTCACATCTCATCCTGATCAACAGGCTCTTTAAACAAACACAACCAAACGTCTGACGCCTCACACATTTAAATACTTGTTTGACAGTCATATTTCAGAGTTTCCCACACATGGACTTGACCTGGTTAAGTCATTGTTTTAACAGCTGCCAAAGGATATTTGGCCATCACACATTCTAGCACCACACAGTTGGGGTTTTTTTTTTCTTAACATCCACTACCGCTGGTGTTCTGTCAAAGTCTGTTCCCTCGTTGAGTAGTGTTTCCCTCCTGTTAAAATGATGCTTCCTGTAGTGCCCCACCTTCATGTTGGTTCATATTGAGGTTACCTAGGGGGAAACACATAGATGGGGAAACAGTCTTGGTACATCTCTGGCATGCGATCTGCGTGATAGGTGGTCTGTTCCTCTGATTTTTACCCCCACATTAGAGTACATCAGAGTACTGTGTTAACAGTCACGCGCATTTGTTGTTTGTCACATGTAGTAGGCCATGTTTGTGCCAGCAGGTATATTTCACACCTGTGGGAAACAAAGTATTTGTATACATAACATTCTTCCCTCTGTTTTGTCTTCTCCCCTCCTCAGCTGGCATGTTCATGGGCCCCTCACAGATGCAGTTTCCTGTCCAGGCCACTGGTGGTTATCAGGCCTTCCCTGGCATGGGCACGGCCATGCCGCCTACCACCGTCATGGGTGCCATGATGGCTCAGAGCGGGGCAGCCATGATGGGGCCCAGTCCGGGCATGATGGTTGGGATGACGATGCCTAATGGCTTCATGGGGAATGCGCCAGCCACTGGTGTGATGGGCATGGCACCAAGGATGATGGGACCACAGGGTGGTGCGTTGCCTGCGGGCATGATGCCTGCTCAGGGCATGTACGCCATCCAGCCTGGGCAGCAGGCTCAGTGGAACATGGGTCAGGTATGGAGAGACATCAAACTACGTTGATGCATTTTAAGAAGTTATTTTACAACTACACACTAAATCTTGTTTTGTTAGGTTGTGTCCAAGTGTTTGTCAGGTGTGATTAGTTTCACATGTTGCCACATGCCAACTGTGATTTGCATTGCACAGTAGTACTTTGGCTGAATCCAAATGTCCGTACTTCATCGCACTTGCAGACTCACTGACTTTGCAGGTGCGTTCAGGGGAAGTCAGAGAGTGTTTAGGGCTGTCCAAATCCACAATTCAACCAGCCCACAAGGGGCCTCAAGTGGACTTCCATAGAGTCCTCAAGTGGACTTCCATAGAGTCCACTTGGGGTGCAAACTTCAGTAGATTTCACTGAATTAATAGTCCATAATTGATTGCAATATGGACGTGATGTTGTGGAGTTTTTCAACTGCTGAAAAAAAATATCTTATGAATCTTTAAAGTAGTTATTAATAGTTAGACCTATTACAATGCTACTTGAATTGTGTAGGGCAGAAATAATAGTCAACCACAGAGATATATGTAAAGGCTGTAGAGGGACTGAAAATGCATTTAATTATTGCAGCATTATTGCAGGCTGTGCAGTCATATAGGCAAAAAAAAACGTTTGAAAAACAAAAAAAAAAAAGGTATTTTAATGTTGAAGGCTGTCTATCAGCCGCTTGCAGTCTCTGCCCTCGCAGACTTTACGTGATGACGGTAAATATGTCAAACTACATACAACTGAATCACGCGAGGGCTCAGTCATCAAGTCCACAGGGAGGACATTTGGATTCAGCCTTTGTGAGGTGTGTTATTGTACAGGGTGTGGACAGAGCATCCAGCAGCCTCCAGATGGCAGCACAAGCAAGACTTTAAAACAGGAGCTGTGCCCCAATGTGGCAAAATGATGTACTCTCTCAACAGCCAGATTGCCTACAAAGAAAAACATAATCTTGAGTGTCCTGTTAATAATCACTGTTATTCCAAAATGCACAAAAGAAATGTAAGAGGTGCTCAGGGTGTGTGGTGGTGAAACAGCGCCAGGGAACTTAAGATAAATATTACTTTTTTGGAAAAACATTTTTGTCTCTGTAAATTCAATTAGCAGTGGCTCTTTAAAGTTGCAGTTTGACTCATGTTCAACATGTGCTGTATCATTTTCAGTAAGTATAACAGAATTAGGCATAATGAATTTTGTGTATATTAATTGCAAAAATACTACATTATAAGGATTATTGTATGATAAATAATGTATGTATGAAATTAAGACACAGCAAGGGTGGAGAATATAGTGGCACTGAAAGCTCAACACTGCAAATGAAGAAAATTCACCAATTTAACAATGCACGCAGCATTTACAGAACATCCTCATCAACTTGATGACACACATGCACAGCATTTCAGTACACAATCGTGTCACCAGGGGACACTATAAAGTGATGCACACAGCTAGGCCATGCCTGTTGCCATGGTTTGTTGCTTTTGAAGTCGGTTATGTGTCATTGTGATCGCGTGATTCACATATCATAATAATAATTAAAAGTTTAATGCTAGGTTAACAGCAGACATCTGCAATAACATCTGAGTCATGAATTCACAATGTTAGAATAAGGCCCCAATTTTTTTTTGGGTTATTTTCCAACACCACTGACATTATAACTTCATAATCCACAAACGGCAACAATAACCGCTGTGTGCTTCAGACACATGCATCACTTTTTGGTGTCCCATGGGAACTGGATATAGTGCAGCACTTGTTTTAAATGCTGCACGTTAATGTCAAGTTAATTTTTTCTTGTGTCGTCAAGTCAATGACGATGATTTCTAAATACTGCATTTGTTGTCAAGTTAGTGAAGAAGTTTCTTCATTTGCTTTTGTTGTCTATTTGCGTGTTTTTTCTCAATTTGCAGCCCTGTGTAGAACTGCAGTAATCAATTCAGACCTCTAGGGGGCAGTAAGGAGACACCAAAGCAAGCCAGTAAAGAGAGAAGTGAAATGAGGAGGTGATACAGGGGGAGCTTTGTTGGGAGCTCAACTTTTGACCGCAGATTTTTCAGAAGCATACTCCTACTTCCTTTTTTCATAGTGAGACTACAGAGAACACAGACTAGAAGTCAAATACTAAAGCTTTAAGTCCACACTGTTGTGCTTTAGCATTGATACAGATCTCTTCAACTTCCCTAGGTGAATCAACAGATGTCAGGGTTGACTCTGAACGGCGCAGGTGGCCAGATGGCCTTCGGTCAGCCTCAGTCAACTATGGGTGGATGGGCCGCCACTGGATCGGGCCAGACTCTGAGCACACAGCTATGGAAATGAGCCTTCGAGCGGGTTGATGGACAGGCAGAGTCAGAGTCGAGGTTGCAGAAAGTGCAAAAATATATCTTGTGCTTCTCTGCGCCTCACTATGAACTGATGCCCATTTCCATCACGGACCAGCCTTCAGAACATGAAAATTGTATCTCCTTTTTTTCCTTCTCCCTTTCTCTGTCTCTCTTTCTCTCTATTGTGTGAGTGAATTGGGAGTCATACAGGATTACAGCCTGGCAGTTTCTGCCTGTCGTATGGTTTTTGATCATAACTTTTATTTTCCTTTTTTGGAAAAAAATGACAAGGAAACAACAGTCCCAACAAAAATGATATCGACATATCAGAAAAGCTGCAGGACCAGTTACACAAGCTTTTATTGTATCACTGTATCATTATAATAATATAGAACATTTAAATGAATAGTATTTAACGGGAGACGATATGACTATCAAGTCTGTCAGTACTGCTCCCAAATGTACAGCGCTGTATAACCTTCTTTTAAAGTACTTGTGGTTCCCCTATAAAATTAAAGTGATAATAAATGACTTGATGCGTCTTTTATGATTCAAGTGTTGCAGTTTTTCAAGGCACAAAAAGGGGACATTTTTAAGGTTTGGTGTTAAAGTTCATAAGAGGACCTTTACTTCTATCTTTAACTGTTTTTATATAATTATTGTTATTATTTGCATATGTGTGTCAACTATAACAAATTAGCAGAGGGAATTTGTTGTGTGTTTTTTAATTAATTGCAAGTATAATGCTTAAAGGTTCTATATGGGACATTCAGAGCATTAATAAAGCAGCAACTATTTGATATATTAAAATATGGTAATGGCATCCTGAGCAGAGAATGAAGTTACTCTTCCTCTGTGTGGGTTGTAAGTGGAGTTTCTCTGCAGTGTTTTCTCAATTAATTGATTATTTGTTTGGTCTTAAAAACATCAGAAAAAGGTGAAAAATGTCGATCAGTGTTTCCAAAGGCCAGGGTGACGTCCTCAAAGGAGTAAAGAAACCGGAAAATATTCACATTTAAAAAGCTGGAATCTGAGAATTTTGATTTTCTTAAAAAAAAAAAAAGTACTCATGATAATTAATCGATTATCAAAATAGTTTACGATGAATTGATGTTGACAAGTTCTACTGTGGTTTGTTTTGGTAAGCTCGTCCGACTTGTTTTCATGTTACTCCACGTGTGTATCCCACTGACAAGCTCATCCCTGCACTTTGCACTGTACTCTGGGACGGCATCATAGCAGAAGCCCCAACAACTGGTTCCCTCCTGGTTAACAGTTAGCACTGTTGCCTTTGTTCAGCGCTGTTTAGGGTATTGGCACTTTCACCTGCAAGCCGACTTTGACAACTGATTCGCACTGAATTTCACTTAGAGCCCCTTTGAAGGAACTTTTTTTGATATCCAGAGCATATCTGTGTATCAGAGGTTGCACACAGCTCTCAACATGGAGGTGGCTAGCAGTTTATGGTGCCTACAGTGTGATCAGTGGTTATAACAGCAACAGTGCTGACAGGGCTAATGATGTTCATGTTAGGGGCAACAGGAGGGTGGACGCTACATTTCTGCACGGATATCATTCTGCTCAGGGACGCCATTACTCCAGTATATCTTTACATAGCTAATTGTGGGCTGCTGCTTTATTAATGCTCTGAATATCGTGAAGAGCTAAACTTGGCTGTAATTTAGACCAAGTGTTGATGTAGTCGGTGTGCTGGTGGGGAAAGCAGCTTAAAACTACTGAGTAAGTAAGAACTGTCTTTTGTGTAATGGGTTTCATTTAGTGTGAATCTGGTGATGGGAGGAAATGTAACCTACAGAATAAAACCTTATCTAGGTTTCTACAGAGGTACTGAAACAAGCAGTGTTTAACACTGCATTTTGTATGTTGAGAATCCGAATAACAGATTCATTGATAAACAGGGACAAAGGACAAGACTTCTTCCCCTTCTTAGTCACGAGGAGATCAAAACATAGGAAGAATATAGAATATCTTAGTTAAAAACAAAGTGTACACATAACAAAATATATTTGTGAGGACTAACCAATAAGTGGAAACACATGACGCAAACTGTCCACAACATTTGGTCATATATTACTACCAGAAGAGCCTCATTGAAAACTTCAGAACAAAGGTCTTTGTGCTCATTTTTGGTGTTTTGAAGATGGAGATGGAAGAGCTCATCTAATCTGCAGCTTCTGAAGGTTTACTGGTCAACACAGTCATGCCATACTGTTCAGTTTATGGAGTTTCTTCTCTGAATACAGTGTATTACTGCTCCTGCCCTCTAGATGGCAGTATTGTCACGTGAAAAGTCCAACAGGACAGAAATGCTTCATAGCATGAACATGATCACAGAATTGATTTGCAGAGCTTGCTCTTTAAAAGATTGAGTGTACCCGGACTGCAAGTGGACACCAGAACAGAGTCAGCACTGATAGTCGATGTAGTCAGTGAAATCTTGTTAACCTGAGGAGGTTTTCTGCTGTGCCGCACATGTCTGAGAACAGGGTGAAAGAAATGTGTCAGAGTTACTTATTTTTTCTTTGTTTACTCAAGTAGTCTGCCATCAACGATGCCCCTACTAGCAATGCCAAAACAATTCGCCCTCTCTCACATAAGTCTGATATGTTTGCAAGATTGTGGTTACATTTAAACAATGGATTGCTGTATACCAAAATCTGTATTGTGTAAAACATGGAAAGAAGACTTCATAATTCAGTCTGTGGACTGATTTTAACACAAAACTATATTTAACAATGACTACATTTTTAAATGCAGCTGTCCGTTAAGTGTCTAAAAACATCTTTGCTGGAAGTTTCCATAAAACTGACATGTTAGCAAAGTCTCAATGAACTCCAGAATATTGTGACAATGAATCTGCTGATTTATGATGTTCACGTTGGAATGCGGCTGCATATGTTGAGACATGATAAACAGCTATGTGGTTTTGGCTCGAATAAGGTGCAGTAAATTATTCTGTCTTGTTGACTATGTGACACGCTCATTCTTAATCCTCATGCTGGGAATGAACTACTGTTAAAAAAAACAAACTGTCATACTCAGGATCACTGACAGTGCACATTAGGACGTCTGTGTAAGTCTCTGTCAAAATGGCTGACAGAGTGGTCCTCCCTGGAGACACATGGCAAACACAAACTCAATAAGTAGTTCCATTTATGCTTAGACAGAACTGGGTGCTTTTAAGGACCCCAGTTTATTGGTTCTTTGAAAAAGTCAGTGGTGTGGGGTCAGTGGGATGAGGATGCACAGGAAACTAGCACTTGGTGGCAGTAGTGCATTAACTATGAGAAAAGGGAGTTGCCCAGTTCAGTCTGTGGCCAAAATGACCTAAATCTCAAAATGCTGTTTGCTTATTGTTCAGTGCCAATATGCACGCACAATTTTAATTTCTGTCTTATTTATTTATATGTAATTTGTAGTTGCTCTGATTTCATTTGTTGACTTATACATGTCACTTGTTGCTGAGTTTTTTCCAGACTAAACATTGGTTATAAAATGCTCCACACAGAGCATCAAGTTTATATTACTACTGCCTTTTTATGGCTGGTGCGATGAATGCACCTTTGTTAAAGTTTATTGTGAGCCTTTCAGGAACATTCACACACACTTACAGGAGCTGGAAAATCAGAGTCATCCTCCAGTAGGTGTTTACAGTCAGTAGCAGTTTTGTGGGGAAAATGTGCCTCACTCTGCCTCTGAGTGGTTTTGATCAGTAGCTCTTTCACTGGGTAGTTGCTCTCTGAGTTTTTTGTATCTTAACAGGAATTCCAACACAATGTACTTCTTAAAACATATCTAGGTTTGGGGTTCTCCACCCAGTGCATGTTGGGATTTGCTCCAGCACACATCCACCCAGCACATGGGAAATTTTCGAAGAGAATGTGGTCACTTATATCGTCACTACAGAAAAATGCAACAGGATCAAACCTATTCTTTGTATAAACTCACTGTCATGATAGTGTGCATTGTATATAGAAGGCTACTAAGCTATTGTAAGCACTGTGAGCCCTGCCCAGGTAGGTCCATCCTCGTCTTCAGGATCTTGCTATTGTATGTAGGGTGTGGTTACTCAGACCAGCCCTACCTGTTAAACTCCCACCTTTCAGCCATCCTACAAGCAGAGCCATGTGCTTTTTCATTTAACAAGGAGACAGTATTTATTGTATCTGTGTTTTAACGCTTGGAACGGACTGACAGGAGGACTGAACTCAGAGCCATGCAAATGGATGAAAAAAAATCACATCTATCTCATGCTTGGCAGGGCCTGAAAGCCCCTGAAATGTATTTGGTCTTGCTCCACTCTCTACTTCTCAACTGTTCCTACGCCTCGCTGCAGCTCGGGCACAGTTTGAAAACTTTCACAGTAAGGTCTGATGCCATACGGTGTCTGAGACCTTTAGCAAAGACGTTAGGCATTCCTCTCAGCTTGTGTGTCAAACCTAACACTGCTCCAGAATAGAGTCCGCCAGTCAAGTGAAGAATGTTCCCTCTCTCCGCAGCCCCTTAATGGACTTTTTGACCCTGAGACATCAACATTCCTGCTGATACGGACGTCAGCCTCCGGTTTAACTGTTGCCAACATGACTAATACTTAACCAAACATTTCACTGATATGAATGCTTAATATGATTTAGTTAAAGTACACGTTGAAATACTGCAGGCCCACGTTCAAGTGAACTTTTCTGATTAGACTGTTAACATTCTTCAATTCAATCATTAACTCTGTAAAGAAATAGTTCAACATTTTGGGAAACGTGATTCAAGAGTTCAGTGTTTGTACTGTAGGCTCAATATGAAGCTACCGCCAGCAGCTGGTTAGCTTAGCTTAGCACAAAGACTGGAAACAGAGGGAGAGACAGCCTGCAGCCTAACAAAATCCCCCAACTAGCACCACTAAAGTTCCCTAAGTAATATTTCATGACTTATCTTTTAGAGCTGCACAAAAACCAAAGTGCAAAAACAACCCCTGCCCCCAGTCCTTGTGTGACGCTAAGCTAAAACTGGCTGCTGGTCGCTTCATATTTAGAGCTGAAAAGTTAAAAAACACCTTCTGTAATTTACAACTTTCAGACTAGGGGTTCAGTTGTAGGACCAGGAAAGGTTACACACATTGTGGGGAAGTCCCTTTTGCCTCAAGAGCTCCAACAGAAAGCAGAAAACAGAAAGAATCCAAAGTATCCTGAACTTCTCTTTAATTGAACTGAACTGAACTCTCTATATGCCAAGTATTTCATGACATCGAATGAGAAACATCTTCTCAGATCTCACTCTCTGCTAGCCTCAGGCTAGCCTTTGATGGCGGACAGCCATGACAAGGAGAAAATACAGAAGTGACTGTTGGCAGCTTGGCACCGCTTCCCTATCATATTCTTTTGTGCAGCCACGTGCACACAGTCTGGCAGTTCGTGTTGTAAATAATAACTTAACCACCACTCAGTGTCGGCTTCTTGCTTTCTTGTCTTGTCTCCTTATCTATTAACCCCATCATTTACCCAAATTTCCTCACAGCTTATTTCTTAATGATGACAGCTCCCGATTACACCCAGAGGCTCCACTACAAATTGGTGCAAATCCTTCAAGTGCTGCTGCTGCCAGGTATTTGGGCAAGGAGGTGGTTTAGCATTCATTCATAAAACAGACATTTCCACTGAGGACAGAGGTGGCAGTGAAGTCCTGATGCTTTTGAAATCCACCACAATCTCCTGCAAATTTGTCCATGTGGAGCTGCAGCTCTTCAGCTGCACCGACACACTCAATTAGCTTTGGAGCAAACAGAGCAGTGCAGGAATGAGTCCTACAACCCAGAAATGAGTTAGCATTTTAGCGCTCCTGGTTCCAGTCAATGGGTTTTTTTCTAATGTGTTTTTGGTAAGGTGCCTGATTTAAGGTCTGTGGATAACACAAGCTCAAGAGACTTTCAGGTTTTGTTTTACAACATAAAATATGTCAGTAAATACCCCACTGTGAATTCTGAAGCTTGTATGTGTTTTAAAAAGGTTGCTAACAAGTGGCTAAATGAGACTACAGAACATCATCACACTGGACTCTGCTTTACAGCCTCATTGTGGTGGCAAAGATGAAGTCATGCAACTGTGGTGTAATGTATGTCATAATGTAAGGTTTTCATCTGTGGCAATTGCATTCAGGCTTCAAAAATCATAAAACTGGTGTTTGTTTGTGGAGATTATCTTTTAAAACGTGTAAGTGTCATAAATATTTGTTTGCCACAGGGCTTGTTTTCTGCAGTAATTGAGAATCCAATGGAAAATTCCCGTTGGCTTTTTGTCAAAGCAACCAGGAGATGCTAACTTCCGCGTCGGCCTACACACATCATCCCTGCAACATTCTATAAACTGAGATGATTTAAAGGTAATAACTCCTCCATTGTAGGTTTGTAGGTCACTGTCAGTGAACAGGGGACTATGTGCAGCACTGCTCCCTGCCCATAACTTGTCATTTTAACACAATGATATAGGTGTAAATGTGTTTTTCTTTTCACCTGTTGACAGAGTTCACACATGAGGAGGGAGCTCGGAGTAGAGCCGCTGATCCCTCTCGTCGAAAAGGGCCAGTTGAGGTAGTTCAGGCATCTGATCAGGATGCCCTCTGGGTGCCTCCCGTTGAAGGTGTTCTGGGTGCATCCAACTGGTAGGAGGCCCCAGGGTAGACGCAGAACACGCTAGAGGGATTATTTATCTTATCTAGACTTTTATCAGAGAGAGCTGGAGAGCGTTGTGGAGATGAGAGACGTCTGGAGTACCTCACTCAGTCTGCTGCCCCCGCTACACAGCCCCGGATAAGCAGATGAAAATGGATGAATATTCACCTTTTGTCTATCTGCCGTGCAGTTCATTTTTGAACCCTAAATCTGAATCATCTGAGTCATACAACAGTGCAATGCATTCACTTAAAAATTATTCACCCATTTTTTCTGAATTAATGAGATTAGCCTACTATCTCAGAACAGTGATAAAAGTTGTCACGGGGAAGAAATTGCTCTTGTTTTCGACTTTCTGGGAATTCTGACATAATAATCTCGTTAATTCAGAAAAAAACAGAGCAGAATTTTTTTTCTTAAGTAGATGCATCACGCTTCCGTTGAAACAAACAAGACAAGATCGCCATCATAATCTGTTCATCATGATACAATCACAGGCAACATCATATGCTTAGGTTTAAATTTTTTGATGCATGTAATATAATCTGTATTCAAAAACTGTCTACTTAATAAGGATTTGCACTATCATTATGAGGATTGCTGTGCACTTAAGGAGAACTTTAGCATTTGCACTCTATCTCCTCCAAAAAGAACGGAGACAAATATGGCACATTTTAAACATAGGAAAAGACTATTAAAAAGAACCCATAATATCCAAATACATCTAAAATGTCAGAGAGTGACACCATCAAAGAACTCATAAGGTTTGGCATTAGTTTGCTCGTAAACAGATGTTCACTTATTGCTTTGCACAGTTTGCTCTCGACAGGCCCGCTGCGTTAAACACTGAAAAATGGTCTGATGTTGGTGCAGACATCTTTTTTATGACCTCTACTTTAGATTTTCATGTCAAATTACAAGCATAACTGGAAAGGCTTTGTCATCAGCTATCATTATAACAGTGTGGAGGAGACGCTGATGTGCAACAAAATGGGTCCAAATATGGGTGAGTGCAGCTCCTCAGAGGGGGTTGGATTTTGCAATTTGATCCTCTCTATAATCTCTCTCCTCTCCAAAACCAACATTACACCATCATTTGAGAATTATGAACTCTTCACGGGATTTCACTGTAATTTTAGAGGCTGTAACTGCTGACCTGAACAGAGTGCAAAGGCTCAAATGCTACTTTCACTCCCTCTCTACCTCTCTGCCTCTCACATACACACGCAAACACACACCACACAAACATAACAATTTCCTGCCTCTCCTTCACACAAAACATAGGTTAAGTCACGATCACCCGAGGAGCCACACCCTTCATGATACTTTATCATAACAGTTTATTAGTCATTTGCCATCAATTATGGTTGATACAAGAGGCCAAAGTGCGGCAACTGATAGCACCTGTTTCCACAATGAGTCTCTTTGTTCACGTAGTCTGTTTGCGTTCCCACTCAGTATTTCTGTCCTGAGCCGTGTGTGTTCTTGTTACTAGGTGACAGGAGTTAGACAGATTTCATGTGTGTTGAAAGCCTCCAGGGCAAAGATTAGTCAACCATTTGGGTGTGTCTTGTTTAAAAAAACCTCTCTGGGCAAAGCCCCAGGTCATTCACTTTGTTTGGTCACAGAACTTGCACTTTTCTTCAAGTTTTCTTGTTTGAGTTCTCAGAGCATCAAG
Organism: Chaetodon striatus; assembly: GCA_029783705.1. Classification (NCBI taxonomy): domain Eukaryota; kingdom Metazoa; phylum Chordata; class Actinopteri; order Chaetodontiformes; family Chaetodontidae; genus Chaetodon; species Chaetodon striatus. The sequence continues at coordinate 27,403,063 of JAPZEB010000020.1, read as the reverse complement.
TTCAACACAGCTCTCTCTCTCTCAGCAGCCTTTTCTCTCAATCCTAAGGCTTTCCACACTGGAGCTGTTAACCATTGTTCACCCTTTCCTGACAACAGCACTGTTACGTAACTCAGATTTCCGCAACTCCACATCCCACCTCCCATAATGTCATGCAGTTGCCATGACGACTGCATAAACAGAGCCATGTTATTGCAAAAGGTTTAGACTTTTCCTGAAAGGCCAGTAAAGTAATGAAACAACACCACTTGTAGTTGCTAGCAGATTTATTTGTCAGACAGGTCACACACACACACACACAAACACACACAATGACTTTCTTCCAAAATGCAAATGTTGTAAACTTTAACACGGGCTTCACTTTCAACATATCTTTTTTCAGTACGGTTTCACTCATCTCGTGTAACAGCTTTTATTAGGTGGAGTGTTTGTGTGTGGGTGTGTGTGTCTGAGAACAGCTTGTCCTGCCAGTTGGACCTCCTAGCTGGAAGTGCGCACAGTGGTGGTTGTGACTGTGGTTTTTGAGCCCCCTGTAAAAAAAAAAAAAAAGAAGGGAAAAATCATGATGGCAGTGCTTCAAGCTTGTATTACACTGACTGTACTGTGTCTTGTTAAAACAGATGCTTACCTGTGCCAATAGGTCTAGAATGAGGGAGAGGGAAGAGAAAAGGAAACAGTGAGTGAAGCAGGCATGAATTTTTTTCAACAAATGGGTGCATACTTTTGTCTGATGCTCCATGCTGCTGAATCATTGCATCTACCTGGACTCCTCTGTTTCCAGCAGGGCCCTGTAGGTTGCAATCTCCTGCTCCAGCCTGGTCTTGATGTCGAGCAGCATCTTGTAATCCTGGCCCTGTTGCTCAATGCTGGCGCGCACGTTGGCTAGTTCGGCTTCAAGCATGTTGATTGTGTTCTGGAAGCCGGCGAGCATGGCGCTGTAACGTGCCTCTGTTTCTGCCACTGTGTTCTCCAGAGCTCCTTTCTGTTAGAGATCAGAAGGGAAAAGGACGTAAATTCATGCACAAGAATTAAAGCACATACAGTGTGTTGTTCATACTTGTAAACCAGTTTACTGTCTATAGTGTGTAACCACCAACCACGCCCTGGATTATATATGTCAGACAGACACAAAACCATGTCTGTGTTTGTTTAATATTTTCCCCTTACTTTATGGGGCAATAATTAGCAGAGGTGTTTGCATTAGGGTTTGAATGTGTCTTTGAGCTGCTTCTCCACTGTTACACAGGAGCAAAATGTTGCTCTTGCAGGGAGTGTCGAATGATTTACTCCAGCTGGGCACAGATAATCCAAGGGAGCACGACTTCTTGGGTCATCTAGTTCAACATTCCTCCAGCTTTTTTCAAGCTCTTTTATGTCTTCCAGAGTTTGAGCAGATGTCTGTGAAATGTTTTCCCCAGCAGGAGCCCTTCCCTCCCTTCTCGTCAGCTCCCATCACTCTTATCTTTCTCTCCCTCCCTTCATTCTTTCAATAAAGCCCCTCTCTGTTCCCCTCCCTTCTGCTGTTTCCCCCTCTATCACTGTCTGTTTCTCCATTTCCCCCGACAAGACACTGATCTGGGGATTTTGCTCATATAAGGCAAGATCAGTGAGATGTGAACAGATGTTTTGGGTGTTTTTTTTTTCCTCACCATGCTAAGTTGAGACTGTAGCTCAATCTCCAGGCCCTGCAGTGTGCGCCGAAGGTCACCGATCTCTGTCTTGGACGTCTGGATTGTCTCTGTGCTGACTGCCACCTCCTTGGACAGAGTTGCCGACTAGAGTGAGAAACAAAGACACAGTTGTGATGAGGGAGAAGTCTTGTTGATTACTTGTCTTAGTTTCACAGAAGATTATGTTTAATTACAGGTTAGGCTCTTGAGGGAGTAAACCCAGTCATTTGTGACGTGTGGGATATGATTGTTTATGGAAAAGTCTTTTCACCTTCTCATTAAACCAGCCCTCCTGCTCACGACGATGTTTGTCGGTGATGGATTCGTACTGGGCGCGGATATCCTCCAGGACTTTGTTGAGGTCTTGCTGGGGTGCGGCATCCACCTCCACGTTGACTGTGCCGGTGAGCTGAGAGCGCAGTGCTGCCAGCTCCTAAACAACCATGTTTGCAGAGTTTCAAACAGTCGTACAGGTGTGATGAAGCAAGATGTTCAGTTGATCATTGTTAGCTAGACGATGTGCATCACTCACCTCTGCGTGATTCTTCTTGAGGTAGGCCAGCTCATCCTGCAGGCCCTCGATCTGCATCTCCAGGTCAGCCTTTGTCAGGGTGGTCTGGTCCAGCAGACGGCGCAGGTTAGCGATGTCAGCCTCAACTGACTGGCGCATCATCAGCTCATGGTCGTATCTAATTAGTTCGGAAAGCAGAGAACAGGATGTGAGACAGGTGTCACCCCAAAGCCTTCTTGTTTGACATTAACATGATGGAGATAGATCCACAGAAATATAAAGATTCATGCTTACTTGGTTTTGAAGTCATCAGCAGCCAGCTTGGAGTTATCAATCTGGAGCAGGATGTTGGCGTTGCCGATGGTGGCGGCGGCAATCTTTAAAGAAGAGGAACATGTGGGGTGGGTCAGAGGGCAAAAGGCTCAATTATGCAGTTGCGCAAACTGGTTTGCTCTGCTGCCAAAATGACACACTAATATATCAGTCAACTTCCCATGCAGTGCCTCTGAGCTGCATCAGAAGCATCACAGCTGACGTCCCACAGCTACACTGAGTCATACTGTCGTGCTCAGTATTCTTCTACACACTTAACTGCATTTTCTTGTTTATTTTAAGCTTTTACAAATCATACATCATTAATTATCAATCAAAAGACCATTGATTCAGGAGCACAAGAGATCATGCAGACTTTAGTCATGCTTGTAATGTCTGTAACATTTTAAAGCCCTCCCTTGATAATCATTCACAGAACAGCAAACATTTGACTTGGCTGGTGTTTAATCAGTCAAGGCTGGTGCAAACTATACCTTGTCCTTCAGGTCATTGATAATGGCCCAGTAGTTGCTGTAGTCCCTGTCCGCTGCAGGCCCCTTCTGCTCGTAATACTCTCTGATCTGCAGCTCCAGCTTGGCGTTGGCCGCCTCCAGAGACCGGACCTTTTCCAGGTAGGAGGCCAGACGGTCGTTCAGGTTCTGCATGGTGGCCTTCTCGTTCAGGTGCACGTTGCTCTGGTCCAGGGCGCTGGACAGGTCGAACCCTCCGCCGAACCCCATGCCGCCCCCTATGCTGCCCCCCATGCCGACCCCCATGCCACTTCCATACCCAGAGGAGACGGTGCGTATGGCGGTAGACGCAATGCGTGGGGCTCCTCTCGAACCGAATGCTGACACACTGTGAGCCTTCGGGGGAGCCGCACTTGACATGTAACTGCGGCTCTGCCTGATGCTGCTGCTGTACATGATGGCTGACTGTCTGCTGGTCGAGAGAGAACACGAGAAGAGAGGACCGTTATACAGCTGTAGACTGTAGCAGGACTGTGGAGCTTGATAGAAGGAGGCAGGCTCTTGATATAGTG
>JAPZEB010000020.1:27335742-27348004 GCA_029783705.1 Chaetodon striatus | reverse complement strand
CTAATAAGTGTCAGTGGTTCGATCCCTGGCCCCTGCAGTCTATATGTCAAAGTCTGCGTGAATGATTATCTGATGAGTAGGTCACACCTTGCATGGCAGCCTCAGCCACCAGTGTATGATCGTGTGTGTGGGTAGGGTGAATGGTGCCTGCGGTGTAAAGAGTTATGGGAGGACGCTGGGACTAAAAAAGTGCCACATAAAATACAGATAATTTATATAATTTTATAGCAGAGGTGCTCACATCTCCCACCGTTATCACCCTAGTCAACAAAAGTGTCAGCATATCTATTTCTGACAACAACGTTCTGGCTGGTCTTTAACATTCATTTAATTACTCTGAATTAGGGGGTACACCAAGCAACCTTGTTAATAAACTGTTAACTACAGCCGTAATAACATTTATGTATGATCATGGCTGATTGTGTAATTACCAAAATACATTCTAGAAATTAACAAAGGGTTAATCAGATTATCGCTCAACTTCTTTAAATCCTATTGTGCTTAAAGTGGATTCAACACTTGTGCTAAAAGTTGTTTATCAAATTCACTTGAATGAATGTATCCCTTAACAAGCACCTGAACTGTACATCAACAAAGTCTCACCAGCCAAAATACCTGATCTATTTCCTCCTGACCTGACTGCCACAGAGTATCAAGCAGATCAAGGAACATTTGCCAGCTAGAGGTTTTAGGGTTTGGGTTGAGCTAAAGACAGCCCTGAATTGCTAGTCTAATACTGTACCTACGGATGAACCTTGCTGACTTTGGCGTACTTATGACGTCTGTGATGTTGTGGGGATCAGACAGGCATGGATGAGCTCTGAAAATAAGATTCACATTGATCCCCTATTGATCTCTATTGTTATGAAGGTGCAGACTTGACAAGATTGGCAAGAGCTAAAATATATCTAACACAGCTTTCTACCGCTAATCTGTCTGGACATTTTTTTAGAACATTAATGCCATTAAGTATATGCACATTTTATGATGGTAACATCAATTTTACCATAAAGAATTATGAGGAGTAATGAACAACATTATCGGTGCCAGATCCATTGTTCATACATTAAGAATTACGGCTGGATTTTAGTCTAGAGATGTCAGAGTAGACACTTCAACACAATGCAGGGCACACACAACAACGTGTTTAGCGAGAAAAAAAAAAACGAACTAAAACTAGTACATGCGCACTGAAAATGTATCCAAATTATTTATCCTATTGCATAACAGAGAGGCCAGGAATTGGTTTTGTATGAGCGTTCTTTTGCTGGAGTGGTGCCCATGTCGCAGTATTCGTGCGGGTGCCAGCCACATGCCCATTTAGACAAAGAACGCCCGGTACAAATGAGAAATAGAGGAGACTCCATGCTCACATTAACTGCTCTCATAAAGCAAAAAATATTAGTGCCAGCACCTCTTTAATCTTAGATGTACAACCATGTTCTTCATTAAAAAACTCATAAATCAATTTGAAAAAAAAAATACCGTAACCAGTTTAAACTGTGCCAATACAAACTCTTCTTCACTATAAGCCAACATCTTGAAATATTCTTATTTATGGCACCTATTATTTGACATGCATCAGAAGTCTGACATTGCATTACAGGAAAAGCAAAAACAACTGACAATATTGGACTGAAACTAGGGCAGCAGCATAGTTAATGTACCCACACTCTTTGTTCTGCTGAACCACAGGCCACAAAGTAACGGGTTTGGGAACATTTTACACACAGTCATTTGTTAAGAACATCATTCAGATCATTCCTTCGATCTCATTTGACTAATTAAATTCTCTGTTTCCAAAAGTACAATGCCCCTCTGAGATTCAAACCATGAAAAAGAAAAACAAAAAAGGAAAACTGAAGCACTGGAATACTATTCCCAAATTTTATGGCTCTAACCTCCATATAATAACAAAAGTACGGGAGAAAACACAAATTCGCAAAGCTGTCAGTGATGACTGCTGACATGTACACAGAGCTTGATTGCGCTGCTGCAGCATGCACGCACACACACACGGGCTCAGTGACCTTCACCACACCAACAGGAAACTGAATGTATTTACAAAACTTTACACATCTCGAGGCGCTTTGATGTTGAACTAAAGGAATCTTATGACAAGAGCTGCAAAAACAAGCATTTTGTTTGAATGGTAATCATCATTTGCGTAATGCACCCTCAATGACATCACTGCAGCCTGCAGTACACGCTGTGCACTATTAAGTATTAAAGCACTTAGATAACACAGAATGCAATGTACAACAAAACACACCACACAGCAGTATCTGACTCACAGGGCAGAATAATCAACCTTGACACTTTATACTTCATGCTTTACATTTAATTTCTTTCAACCCTCTTTTCTAAGCATTGGCTCTGCAGATTACTGACCAGTCTCAAGTGCATGCCACCTGCTTTTTCCTATCCTCTGCCTCATCACGCACTGCCTTAACTCACCTTGTGTCACCTCTCGGCAAAGGCTCTCCTTGTTGTTGTTGTTATTATTATTATTGTTATTGCTGTTGAGGCATGTCATCTCCTCCTCCACAGCTTCATCCACAAAACTGGCAGTGCTCTTGTCTTCTCCCTCCTCCTCAGATGCAGAGCTCCACACCTCCATGGTTACCGGAGAAAAACTGCCCTCTGCCTCTCCGTCCATCAGCTAAATCCCTTGTTCTTCTGAGACTACTGTGTGTACACTGTGCTGTCACACACCAGCTGTGTCTCTGGCATCATTCTGCTGGCTGCTGTGTGTTTGGGGAAAAAAATATCCACTAGCCTATGTGAGTGGGTGTGTGTCCACCTGCGTTCCTGTGTGCAAGAGAATCGGAGCTGCCTGGTGTTAATATATAATCCCTCAGACTGGAAGGGACATCTGTCGTCATGCCTGCCTTCGTTCACCTGGCCACGTTGGACTACCGGGTAAGACGAGAGGGGAGGAAGAGGAGGAGGGGTGGAGGAGGAGGAAAAATCTACACCACATGCCACCAAAGCTGATATTGATCAAACTGACTTCGTCCAAGCACAAAAACACGAATTTCATTGGCTATAATCAAGAAAAAAATACAGGATAGGGATGCTGATGCAGTTAAAAAGGATGCTGCATGAAACCCACCCACCCCTGTGGAGCTGGGGAAGATGGTAGGTTCCGCCCCTGCCAATGGCTGCTCTTGATCTGTGCACATACGTAATACCAGATAGAGAGAGGGCTCTGCGTAATACTGGTGCAGACAGAGTCACACCCACTTTTCAGGGGTCTGATGGGAGCAATAGACTGAATACAGTCTGAGACTTAATGTGTTTTGTATGCGATTATTGAGAGAAAATGTCATTTTTCAAAATGCCATCTTTTCATATACATTTCTTCTTATGCTAAAACAATTTTTCCTTTTGTGTAATACTTAAAGATTAAGTTAAAATAATAATAATAATAATAATAGAATCAATAACAAAAATAATTCATGTCATCCTGAGAACTAGAGGGTGGCTTTCTTTAAGCAGAGAGTAATTATATTCTGTTTACCACAAAGATTGTTCAGTTTTATGAATTTCCAACTACTGTTCCAGTGAACTTGACTGCGCACTGCAATGATCCACAGTCATTCTACACCTGGTCATCATATTCACTGTCTTGTCTTTGCCCGTCCCATACCCTTGCAGTTGCTACCCTAGACACAGCAGTTTTCTTACAATCAAATATTAACCTCCTCATTAATCTTTCATCCACAAACGGACTCTTTCCAGGTCAATTGCAGCACGCAAGAGACAGTGGAGACACAACTTTTGCCATCTGTGACTTCCCACCCACGCGCTCCACTTCTGCAAGCATTTATTGTTTGCAGAATCAAATCTTTGAGGGCAGCACATCTAAATGATACGTATAAGGTTTAAGTGGAAATCATAAAACGCTCTACGGGAATGGTTCAACCAGTTGTAATTACCAGGACAGCGCTACGACAACACAACTACTGTAAGATTGCTACAAGGGAAAACAGGTTATAAGGAAGTAACTTCTCAAGCACTTTGCCCACAATAACAAGATCTAAGAGTCACCTCCCAGTAATAAAATCAACACTCCGCACTCTACTTTGATTCAACCTTCTCTAAGCACTGTATCGCCTGGATCATTGAGATGAACCTCATATCAAATAACTTCTAACATATTCTTGAGGGTTTGCTACAAAACACAGGCACAGTTTAAATAAAATCTTGATCAAATCAACTCAAGCCACTACTGTAACTTAATACAAAAACATAATAAGCACCATATCACAGTACAAGTCTCCACAAACCGAGAGCTGATAACTCTAGTCAATATTTGTCTGAGGAAACACCCTGAAAGGTCATTTACAACATCGTTTTGACCCGCAGCGAAATACAGCCCCACGCAACAGTCACGTAGTGCTCGTATTTCTGATCTAACACATAAACAATCATTATTTATTAACGGCTGCCAACTCCCCAACACTAGAGCAACACATGCTGCAGAGAATATTTATAATTTCACCAGACAAGTGAGCTCCCTCTGCAGCACTGCATGGCTGAGTTGATTCATGATTATTCCCCATGTAGTCCTTGTTGTGGATTAGTGGTTTTGCATGTCATTGATTTCAATTTAGGTGTGACTTAATGAAATGCTTCCTTGTAATACTGGTTGTGCTTTTCCAACGAAATGTGATTTGAGGTTTAATCAGTTCATAACTGCAATCATACTAGGTTTCAAAACTCTGTTTCACACTCTTTCACACGGGAGAAAATGCCTTTGATTTTACCAGTTATTTATAGAAAATAAAATGGCTGAAAATTATAATCTATTCTTTTTCCCATTAATCTTTCGATAAACAAATTGGCCTGTGTGCAACTACTGAAACTGAAATGTTAAGAAGACACAAAGTGATAGCCAGGCATTAAAAATATCGGTTTTTGCAGGGGGTGTACCCTGAGGGCGATGCAACAAGACGCACACACAAGTATAAAGTCCTTATATAGTTTATAACTCTGTTGATATCAAGTTGATTTGACAAATCATTTAGCAAACAGTTGCCTATTTACACATACAACAGACACAAAGCAATAATTCTGAGTTGTATCCACCAGCTTCTGAGGAAAATATCTGGCTCTTCAACTGTCAAATGCTCAACTCTGTTCACCTGCTCGTCAGTGTACAGGTAGCAGCACACAGTCAGTTTATAAGAGCTTTTTCATCAAAGACAGCTGCTTGCTGTGACTGGAAACAAGGTTTATGAGGCCAGTAAGACCAATGCACAACAGTTAAGTTATTGACTGTTAAAAAACAATCAACTGAAAAGTATAAAAAAAACGCTCCATAGAGCAGCAGTAACTGTCAAGTCAGGGATAGGACACAGACGCAGAGTAAAACTGGAATTAAAACACAAACAGATGGTGCAGAGAAGGAAGCAGTGAGCTAAAGTAAAGCACACTAAAAACAAACAACACCATATGTCACCTGCCAAAAAGAGTCAAACACTGCAGCATGGCACAGCATGGCACAATCTGCATTGGGCAAGTTAGTTTGTCCTGGTCCTGATAGGAACATGTGGCTTGGCACCGGCAGGGTACGGCCAATCGAGCATTATGAGGACGCGGCCATACAATCTCATGAAATCCTATCACTATGAAGCAAGGTCATTAGGAGGGGATATCTTGGAATAAACTTTAGATCAGATGATCTTTCCTGAGATACTGTTAAAGTACACCTGCACAGTGCCTCTTGTAATTTATTGGAAAAAACAAAAAAAAAATGTATCTGGCAATGTAGTAGAAGAAAATATGGTAAACAAAATGCACTGTGGATAATGGGGCAAATAATTATGATTAGCGCAAGTTTACGTTACAGCGGAGCAAAGTTTCTTAGAGGAGCTGTGTGCAACATTCAGAGCATATCTATGATTCAGAGTCTGACATTGGATTGTTTGCACATGGCTCTCAGTAGAGAGGTGGCTGAGCCAACAGCTAACGGCGCAGATAAGGCTAACAACAGCAACAGTGCTAAGAGAACTAACATTGTTAACCTTGGGGGGCTGGAGCAGGGGCGTTAACGCTTCAGCAATGACAACATCTCAACATTAGCGGTAACCACCACATGAGCACAGTGAAGAGTGGTGGTTGCCAGTTGCCTGTTCATCTACCACAACAAAGAACAGAGGAGATCATATTTCAACACACACAGAGGGAGCATGACTTCATTCTCTGCTCAGGATGCCATCACTCCACTATATCGCTACGTAACAATGGTTGTTTGCTGTTATTTCAATGCTCTGAATGTCACATTCAGCTCCTTCAACCTTTTCAGATATCATGCCAAAGTAAATATGGCAGATATTTGCACATTCTAACTATGGGTCGAATGTTACGTGTTGCTGACCAAACCTCTGATGTGCTGCCTTTGCATGATAGAGGGGCCTCAAAGCCAGTGGTTTTTAACCAGGGGTCCAGGCCCCTAGGGATCTTTGAGGGAGTTCTGCGGGGTTCCCCAGCAAAATGGGGTATAGTTTATTTTCAGTATTTAATTCAGTCTAAAGGTGAGCCCAATGTGAGTAAGAGTCAAAAGAGTGACTGTTCTGATTGTAGTTTTCACTTCCTCCACAGTTATCTCCTTGACTATAGTTAACAACTATAGAATCATAGCCTTAATCATATGTAACAACCAAAATCTTTTCAGTCGGGGGACCCTGAAGCAAAATATTATCATATTAGGGGTCCGTGACTCAATGTGTATCAGTTTAGGGGTCCTTGACAATAAAAGGTTGAGAACCACAGGTCTAAGCTACAGAACAAAGAAAGCCTTATCGTAGCTAGGGCGTGGATGCACACAACCTGCCATCACCCCACAGGTCTAGACAACCTCTGCATCTGATCTTAAACCCTTTTTGGGTTGCTGCAGCACCTGACTTGCCAACAATGTCATCATGATGTCAGAGCGGCCACTAGGATATGCTGTCTGTGGCGCTTCAGTGGAAACTGCTTAGGAAGCCAAGTGACGACAGGTTAATCGGCTTGGTGACATTTTGACATCTGTGGCTCACAAATGTGGCACAGTGTGTGGAGGAGAGATTAGGCTTCACACACTCGGGTCAGCGAAAAAATACGCACAGACACTAATGTTCATTGTCATTTCTGGGCAAAATATGGGAATAAAGGAAAAGGTTTTGTTACTCTACTGATCAAGTAAACAAGTGAATAAATGTACAACTAAAGAGAATTATGTTTTCACTATCACTTTCCACCCATCTGTGAAGGTAGAACTGAAGAATATTTGGCATTTTGCTGTATAAATTACTTACAGGCTAACTGTTCACATAGCACATAGCTGTTACCTAGTGGTTATTAATGGGTTTGAAGACAAAGTAGAGTTAGTTTGAATCAGTGTATGGTTTTTTTAGACTGGTTAATTGCTGCTACTGCTGTTCTTCAATGTGGCCCAGGACATATGAGTATACACACTGCTAAAAAAACTAGCCATGTGCAGCCAAGACCAACTCTGAATGTTGTCTGAGCAGTTGTATCTCAAGACGCATTGAAGAGGTATTGGGTGCTTTCACACCTGTACTTAGAGCTGTCCCCTTATGATCTGATCACCCAGGATGCATGTTAATACCAGGTGTAAGCAGGGCCAGAGAGTGATGGCTATTGTTTTTACCCAACTGGGTGAACAGTAGGTACACCCTCTCATTTATGTTAATACCTTCCTTTTAAATTTGTTTAAGCATCTGCCAAATACAAAACTGCTGTGTAGTACTTCTTGGCCAGCCATTAAAAGTGACACCTTAACTTTCAGCAAACTTTCACTTCACATGAGCCACAAAGCACCAGTAAAACGTGTTGGAACATGAGGCCCAGTATCAAGGCAGCAATACGCCAAAAACAAACCAATGTATTTTTGATAACACTGCAAGGAAATGCCCTCAAATGAGGGTCTAATCATTTCATGTTACTCTTTCCTTGACTTAAACACAACACACACAGTCCCAAAATATTTCACAGCAAAGGTGAAAAGGTCATTTGGGGAACATGAGCTTAACGTCAAATAAACCCACGGACCCTGTCACTGCTAATCCCATCACTACACACCATGTGTTAAGTGCATATAAAACAGTACTCACAGAAGTACTTGAGTGTCTCCTCAATCTGCTCGTATGTGAGTCCCAGAACGACTGTTGGGGGCAGCAGAGGGGTGTGCAGCCAGTCCTCATTGTCGTATCCAAACACGCTGTCCGCACGAAGAGTGTAGTTGGGCTTACCCTCTGACAGGAGGCTCACTATCTCCAACTCTGGCAGGTCTGAACAAAGGTCTGAGTGTGGGGAGTGTTTGTTTGCACATATGTGAATTTGTATAAAGATGCATAAGTGTATGAGTTTATGTATGAGGAAAGAAAACAAAGAAAGAGAAAGAAAGCAGCACTTTAACGACTACAATGACACTGACATGTCATCTACAACAGCACACTGCCCTCTACTGATAAATCTGTGAACCTACATTGCACTGCTTCTCACAACTGCACTCTGTTCAAAACGTAATAGACTAACCTTTGTGCTTCTGGTATCATGAACATGTAAGTAACCTGCAGACTGGTGAGTGAGTGAGCTTTTTATTTAGATATCTAGATAAAGCACTTATTATTTATAATCAGCTTTTTAAAAAGAATATATACAAAATATGTTCCTCCTTTATGAATTACCTGTTAAAGTTGACACATCGTGGCAGGGTCGCTGTCCCACATCAAGATGAAGAGGCTGGGGGTCCACATCCAGGGCCCCCGGTGCCTCCCCCCGCCCCTCATGGAGGGAGAAGGCTGACTGGGAGTCCAGGTGGGCCTGTGGGGGCCAGGAGGGAGGAGAAAGAGGTGCAGGAGGAGAAGAAGAGGAGGGAGAGGAGGCAGGGTGGGACAGCTTGACTGGGGCTGGAGGGTTCAGGGTGAAGGTAAACTCAGAGCTGGGTGTCCCGCTGTGGGACTGGCGCCCCCTGGTGGTTCAGGGAGACAATGCAGACTTCCAGGGCATCAGGCTCTGACTGACTGAGAAGGTAAAGACTGAAGAGAAGAATGGGGAGGAAAGAGAGCAAGAGACAGGAGAAAAGAGAGTAGAAACATTAGAATGTTATAGGAACTATGTGCAGAAATGTCTTTAATATAGCAAAGCACAGCACAAATGTTTCCAAGCATATAATATACTATACTCTAATATACTGTACATCTGTGATTAGGGCTGTGAAATTAATCAAATTTTATTTTCAATTTCAACTTACAAGATAATTGAGATAAAATGATAAAAGTGCCTGTTAGTTTTCTTTCAATAGGCTGTGAAGGTGCAGTGTTACAACCTAGTTGATCTTAATTATTGTGATCTAATTTATTTTCAATTCATTTTTATGTTATTTATTTAAATATATATTGATTTATTATGTAATTTATTTTTTTAATTATCTATTTTTTACTTTTTTGTCTTTTAGTTGAATTACATTTAAAGCTCAAGAAAATCTACTGTAAAAAATACAAGTTCAAAAAAATGAAATAAATACATGATGTTTCCAAAGTCATACAGTAATTGTGTCAAATAATAGGATTTTTGTTATTGACCAAAATTGCTGTGGTTATGATTTTTGCCATAACTGAGAGGCCATATCTGTGATCAAACAGGAACTAATTATCATAAAACACAGCAACTTAAGCTATGACAGTTTTTAATGTGTCTTATCTGATAAGTAATTGAGACTCATTCATTTTTCAGAAGATCTGAACTCTCCCAGCATCAAATAACCTTTTGTTTGACCAAAGTGCCTTTCACTAGAAGCAAAGCAGGGCCTGGCATCCTGTCTGTTTTAGGGTCACACAGATAGACTTACCACTGCCTGAAGCTACACACAGATCAGGTTCGTCATAACTGTAACACCCCTTTTAAACACACACAGCATGGGGCAATACGTGCTGTATAGATTACACACAGAACCGTTTACGTCAGTAGCTACAGCTAGGAAGAAAGAGTGTGTCTTATCCCATATGGTTTGCACTGATCTGTTCAGTATTATCTCTGACATACACACAGTATGTGCCATTTATGTCAGCTATTTTAAAATATTGCCACTAATATGCTGAAAGATTTACAATTTTTGTTGATAAGGTACACCTAGCTGAAATTAATGCAGTCTAATAGACCCGATTAATATCAATGTGGGTAGGCTAAATAACAGAAGCACCTGTATCATGCAATACAATTCAACCACAAACAGCATCCTCCAAAAATGATCATAACCTGCATAAAGGCTGTATTGCAGGGCTATTTTATTAGACTGCTTTACATTAGGCGTACCTAATAAAGTGGCGACTGAGTGCATAATGTATATAGTTTTGCCTTTAAAGAAAACAGAAACGTGACTGGAAACAGATTTGAATCTAGTTTATATATCTGCCAGCAGGGCAACATATTTGCATGCTATAAAGGCAACCATGAATGTGGTGATACATAAAAATACACTACAGCCATAAAAGCATTATGTTGTATGTATGGAAGTGATTGTAGTCCTTTTAGTCAAAATACACTGAGGTATATTTATGACAAAGATTTTAAGCTGTTAAATGGTTAGAATAATGCTCTTCTCATAAACTCAGACCACATAAAGGATTCCTGCTTCATCCAGGCTGGTAACAAAAGGACACTTGATACCTCGGCCCAGTTATTCCAGTCAATAAAACATGCTAGACAGAGGGCAAAGGGTTAGGCCCAATTAAAGCAACAGCTACTAGCCTATCATGTTAAGTACAGGGTGAGCACGTGCACATGACACACTGCAGCTGTGTACACATCCTAACACACCCATCTGATTACACTTGAAATGAACTCAACCCCCCAGCACCAGTATCACTATCACCACCAGAAGCTCTTTATTTCCCTTTATCCTTTTTGGTCTAGTCCCCTCCTCTGCTTTCCACCATTCATCCAATCAGCTGAGTGTTTTGGTTTGTGGCCAACATAACTCCATCAATACACTCTCTCCTACAGATGTCAGAGGAGTCACCCCACGTGCACACACTTCAGCTTTTATATTCTAACACATCAAATGCACTATATTTGACAGTAAGTCTACAGGATGTGTGTTTTCAGTTGAGTAAAGGTTCACGTTTAAACGTATCCACAACAGAATTAAAATTCAGCTAACATAGACTCTGTGGATGTAAAATATCTTAATTTCACATGAACACAGAACAAAAGCTATGCACTTATGTCGAGAGAAAAAACACAGGCATGTCCGAGCTTTTCACATTAATACTGTCAGTTCCAATTTAGCAGTGAGTGAAACACACTGTTGGTTTGTTGACCATGCAGCCGAGCGAGACCATGTCAGCCACTTAGGGGTGACACTGGGGGACACGGTTATTAGCCATCTCTCCCTCCTTTGTATTCTCATCTTTTTTACTGTGCTAGGCAGGATGCCAGAGAAAAAAAAAATGTCCGCTGAGTAATCAGCTCGAGCATCACTCATACAGAACATAATGAAGCTGCAGAGAAGATTAGCGCACCAACCTCTGCGTCTAGAGGCAGCAGCAGAGTAACTGGCCAAAACAGAAAATGCCACGAGGGGTTTTTGAAAGTAAACTGAATACATAATCAATGTGACATTGATCTAATAAAATAATTACAAAATGAATCACATGAACTACAGTAAGAAAGGCTGCGTTTTATGCTGCTTGCTCGAATTGCAACTGTTTATCCTGCCTTTGACCTTGGAGCCTGGATTGGACCTGAGCTAACCTCAGTAGATATAGAGGGTATTTGAAAAGCTCTACGTTGGTAGTCTGTGCAAACAGTGCCCCTCCAGGAGGGTGTGTACGTGAGCAGAGGCACACAGTGTGAAAGAGAAGTGGAAAGAGGAAGGGGGAGGAAGAGAGGACACTGAAGCGGCTGACGGAGGGGTGCACTTTAGACATGGGCAGTAGCACACTAGTAGATTAAGGGAGGCTTGTTCTGCATGCTAGCCAAAAGGCTCTTTTCTTCTGAACTCTTTTTTTAACTAGCCAAAGGGATCTACACTCTCAATATTTCACTCAGAAAACAGGAAAAACTGCCAGTATTCCTTCATGCAGCAGTCCACATTATCTACTGTGACTGAACAATGTAGCAGTGTTTTCCATCTTAATGATTTGGAAATCTGAAAGATATGAACTACAACAGTACATCTTAAAATGTAAAATGAAATGCAGTGAAACACAGGTAAACTCAGGAGATCTGTTGAGCAAATGCTTAAGTT
>JAPZEB010000020.1:27299719-27335642 GCA_029783705.1 Chaetodon striatus | reverse complement strand
GGTGTATAATTTAGCACTCCTCTTAAACTGCCATGAAATTAAATGACAAGGTATGAAGAAAAGAGAAGTATTTTTTTTTAAGTAGCTACTGTAGCTTTGGTCGAAAAAGCTCAAACCAATAAGTTAAAAGGCAGCCCATCTTTATAAACTTTTCATTTATTAACTGAGCATCTGGCGGTCAGCATGCCCTTGGTTCTTACTCATTCATGTGACCAACCTTCAAATTACCTTTCAGGAGTCCCTGAACCAAATAATGACAGGAGAGCCTCTGCGTGACACAAAGTAAAAGATGTGGGTTAAAGGGAGTAAGAATGAAAGCAAAAGCAAAGTCTGTCTCTTCTCAACTTATAATGGCAGGCAGTGAATGTTTGCTTTTATGACTTACAGGGCAGTGTACATTGGTTCTCCGAGGTTATTAATATAACAAGGAAGTTAAGAAAGCAAAAAATGAGACTGACTTTGAATTTGTTTACTTCTTAAAAATCTCCCAAAACATCTGTGAGATTAACAATTACAGTAACAGTACCTAGGGCCTTAACTTTAAGTGCCTTAAATGCGTTGGAGTGCAAATTAACTCCAGCATGCACTCCACTACATGGGCCTTCAGCACGCTAGAGAATAATGCATGGTCTGGATACTTGCAGCCATAATGACTAAATGTCGTTAGAGGATTTTACATATATGCTTTGAGATGTGCTGCTCTACTGCAAAGTTCAGCACAAACTACTTCTGAAAATTATGTAATTTCATATGGTAGCCATTTCACAACACTGTGTGACATTAAAAAGCTAGAAAAACAGAAAATCATCAAGATTTTAATTAGTCGAGTTCTTCGAAAGCTCCTGTTTTATGTTTTATCAACATTACTTGACCTCATCTGTGGAAAATGCCGAGATCCCAACATCAGGCTGGATTCAATATTCAAACCTAATCAGCAGAGAGTATAAGATGACCCAACAGTGTGCCCGCAGTATGTTTCCGTCCAGAGATAAGCGGACGTGCATCAGTTCACGTTCTGAGCACACCATTAACTCAGCAAACAATTCACATTACCTGCAACCTGCTGCACACACACGGACACTCTGCATCACAAGACATTTATGGACCAATCGAAGTGCAATATGATGTTTAACAAGAAATACATCTGTCTATCCGTGTTGCCAACCAATACATTATTCTGCTGCTCAGGCTACAATATCACATTACAACTGTGAAACTCATACAGGACTGAACAATCACATTGATCATTTATTCTACTGTAATCCAAAAAAAGTAGACTGAAATAACAGCTCATGTCATCAACATGACTTCATGCTGGGCTGCTAGCTTTAGATGTTAATGGAACACTTCACCCAGAAAATGGTCACTTGTATATCAATAACTCACCCCCATGTTACGCTGAATTCATGACGAAACAGTTGACAGTAAACAAAGAAGAAAATTCTTGAACTGAAGTAAACTCTAACATCTGCTTACAAACTGTCACATAACTTGTGCAATATAATTTAACTCTCATTTATCCAGTTGTATGCTCAGTACTTTCCAAACAAATGCATTAATTAAAACCTTACTATTCAAGCATGTGCATACGTTTGAACTGAGTTTAAATGCACCAGACTTTTCAGGCACACTACTTGTCCGTGCCTGAGACTGTTTCTGCAGAAGGGTTTTAAAAAGTATGGTTGAGATGAATGACGGAAAAGTATTGATCAAACAACTGGGTAAATAAGACTGAAATTACATTGCACACGTTCTGTAACAGTTTGTAAACACACGTTTTGATCATTTTTTGCTGTTGTTAAATGCGATCCCTTTTACTTCCTTTAATCAAGAGTTTTCTCAGTTTTTGGATTCTTCCTTCATCCTGGAAGCATGCGAGAAAAACAGTTTTCTTCACAAATTTAAAGTAACACGGGGTGAGCGATGTACAAATGACGTGAAGATGACACATTTGTAATTTCATTATGTTTGCATGATTACTATATAGTTCTTGATTCTTTAAGTATTCATTTAATAAATTGTTGTTTCGTTTCAGTAGTGATCGCCACACACACATTATATGACCAAATCGCCAGATAGACTGAGAAAAATTATGTATACACTGTAATAAATCAGCCAACTCTGAATCTCTTTAAAACCTTTCGCTTGCTATTAATAAATTTAGTAGGCAGTAGCCGTAACTGGAGCCAATAAAACAAAAGTAACATAAAAAGTTTATGTAATGTGCTGTGTAAAGAAAATTAATATCAACTAATATATCATTATCAATTTTCTGAAACTCTTAAATTCCAATATGCGCACCAGCATTGAAACTCTTGTACCAGCCAGGCTTTAGTCATAACCACAACTTCCTTTTCCATGTTATCTCTAACCATGTTCACACAGCCACATAAAAATCGCCTGTGAAACCGGTGTCCTGTCAGACGACAGTTATTATCCCACGAATGACATCATGTACTCATTATTGTACAATGACAGTTGTTCTGGAGCACTAGACTCCTCCTGCACTGAATTAGGAAAATTGTTTGGTTAACCATTAACAGGATGATATGAATCATAAAGTCGAGTGATGTAACAGCTGAGAGATGGGAGTATAAAATTTAAACAAGGATTTTACACTCCACAGACAGCCTGGTGTCATCTCTCACATGGCCATGGATCACCTCCATAGGTACTGTGAAACTATATCTGTGCTGATATTTGTTATACTACTAATAACATCTTTTGTTTTAATACCAGGCTAAGGTAATCAGAATGCAAACACAAAGCCTACACCATGACAAAAGGCAGGATATGATGACAGATACAAAACAAATACAGAAGTCTGTGATATTACAGAGAGCTAGAAAGGCTTGGGAAATGGACAGGCGGCACAGATGAAAACCCGAAAAATGACAGGAAAGAGTAGAAGTAAGGTTAGTTTAAATACTGATTAGCCTGTTAGTCATGTTTTTGAACATATCGATTTATTATCAAGTCTACAGAATCATAGAAAACAGGGGAAAATGCCTATTAGAGCACAATGTGACGTCTTTCAATTGCTTGTTTTGTCTCGCATACAATGCAAAACTCAAATATATTTAGTTGTACATACAGTTTACAATAAAGCAGCAAAGCCTCACACTTGAGATGCTGAAACCAGTGATGAGTGACAATTTATCAATTACCAAATTTGTATGTGATTAACTGATTAATGACAGTACTAGGAAAGAGTAGGGTTATCAGATGAGTGGGACAAGACCAAATTAGAGAGACACTCTCACAGCTAGACAGTAGCAGATAAAAAGATAAAGCAGAAAAACATATACCGCAGACATGGAGGAAAAGGCCATGGGAAACAAACAACAGGCCGGTGTAAAGAAGACCTTAACGTGAGCAAGAATGTCACCCTGACAACTGGGAGAGCTATATCTGGACAGCAACCCCACAAGAAAAGAAAGTGGTCACAAAAATCCAAATACCAGTTACTCACTCTCTAAAGGGCAATCTGCTCTGTTCACTCAACGTGTGGTCCTTTAAATCTGCTCCAGGAGCTGTAAGGAACATGCAAAACTTTGGTTCAAACCATCAGACCCAAACTCCAACTTAGTCACTCTGTAGGTTTTTGAGATTTGGGCAAAACAACTTGTCTGACTCAGAGCTAAAAAATTAGGATAGTGTACAACAGAGAGTCAGCCTGCTGAGTTACTGACTGCCTAACCTTAAAATCAAAATGTGACTAACAGATCAAGAGGCAAGGTTAAAATAATTATTCCATTCTGCAAATTTGCATCAGTACTATCTGTCCAAACTCAGACTGCAGACACTATTTTGACTTTCTAATATGTTACTAAAACAACAGATTACGCCACACAGGCAATCTAAAGCCCTTTTTGAATCCACCTAAACAAATGTATTATACTAAATACATTTTGTTGTCTTTAATAAGCATATGTTTGCCTTTTGAATATGTAAGAAAACTTTATCCAACCTCAGCCGCAAGATTCCCTGAGTTTGAGCACTTCTCTTAAGAGAGTCCACAACCCAGAGTTAAATATGTAACTGAAATGTGGGAAAAAAATAATGGAGGTCAATCCACACATAACATTAACTGCCTTAAAGTTAAACCAGATTAAACTGTTGCTCATGTGTACTGCGTTCATTGTGTTGCAGGTTACTGTAAACCACCAAGTGTCTTTGAAATGACACCAAGCTAAAGACTGGGCTGAACATTTTTGCAAGATAACACAAGATACAAGATGATCCACTCACACTTACAAAACTAGGAAAAATATATATTTCTATTGTTCATATTTCACATCATATTTGCTTCTGTTCTTGTTCTATTAGCCACCTTTGGTAATTAATCAAATTAAATAGAGAAGCTTTGTCAGCTGTAATGATAGTTACAGCATGAGGTCAATATGTGCAACAATGAATGCCAGTGTCTTATGTTATGAGTCCCAGCTGCTCAGATTAATAGCTAGGCATTCATATGTGTTGTGATGAGAAACAAATGAACATGAAGCAACAAAAGACAGAAGGGAAGCCTCCCTCACTTTGTCACATCTGACAGTTCAGAGACAAACATCAGAACAACATATAAAACTGCCTCGAGACATCTTATCAGCAGGGTTGGTTCACAAGTACAAAGAGACAAGCCTGAAGCTAAGTCAAAAAATTACAGTAACAAAATAATCAACAGATACAAACAGCATATGGCAGTAAATCCCTCATAAACTCTTCTTTTTTGTTCACAAAGTGGCCCAATTAGGCAGAAAAAAAACGTCCTTTTATTCAGTTCAGTCATGTTGACAAGACAAGTACCATAAGGGTAGAAAAATAAACAGGTAAAGGCTTCTGTGTTGGATCAGGGCTAATCAACACAGACAACAGCAACAGACATTAGCTAAATGCTAATAACACTGGACAAGCCAGGAGGCATATAATAATTTAAAGAACTGAAACAGACTTACTGTGTTGGTGTGGCTGCTGCTCCAGTAGTTATCTAAGCATGTGATTTTCTGCGTATATATAGTATTGTCTCCGTGAGTGTGTGTCCATTAAATGAAGTGCTCTCTGGGCTGCTTTACCGGACGGCTTCTGTCCTGTCCTGAGTGTGTCCTGTCGAGAGAGGAAGCAACAGTGAGGCTGGGTGGAGGTGGGGCTGAAGGGAGAAAGGAGGAGGAGGGACGTACAGAGAAAAGGCGTGCTGGTTTATCACGGTGTGAGACACAATGGACAGACAGAAGCTTAACTTCAAAAGAGCAAGAGGTCTGTGAACCAGCACTTGTCCCGATTGTTGTGCTGCAGCAGCAGGTCAGGATGTCCAGCTCCCTTGTGGATGCAGTTATTTGCATCAGCCAAACATTGCAAAGCTCCAGGCCCTGTGCTATTCAAATTAAATTTATAACTATACTATAGTTCAGCCTTTATCACTGCAACGATGCCAAGTCTGTTCCCAGCACCACTGGTTACTGATTTACAAACAGTAATCAGTGATTAATTACTCGCTGTCTAAAAGTGAAGAAACCAATTTTGTTACAAAAACCCATGAAGCTTTTAGCCTTGTCATAACTGTATGCTTCTTCTATTTAACTGTAACATTAACATTCATCAATATGTCCACCATGACATCATTTTGACCTGATTTTAAATCACATGTTTGTCCTTATCCCAGGGTTTGTCTGCATGACAAGTTCAGGCCACATGCTGGGGAGTAATGAAAACACATTCACTTATAGATAACATCAGTGGTGTTTGCAGCAACCAGTTTAACATGAACCTCACAGAGGCCGCCACTGTTTGTAAATCTGGCTTAACATAATACTGGGGACAAAAATCACCCTGTACTGGCTTAGTCATAAGAACAAACAAGTATACTGTAAATATAAGATCACAAAACAAAGAGCAGTGCTATTTATGCTGCAATATTTGACTTTCTTCTCAAACGCACTGAGCAGTATAACTGTAATATGTGGTATGTAAGGAGACTTCATTTCCAAACATTTAACGACTGACACTTGGAAATAGGGTCTGATCAGTTGTGTTTACACTGCAATCTAGGCAAGTCTTATTTAAGGACTACATGTTTACCAAAAAAGGGCATTGTGGGGTTTTAATGGAGCTTCCACTTGTTCTAATATAGCTGCAAGACTCTCACCCCCTCTTGTATTTAGCATGTAACCAGATACAGTCATGATATCATAGGAAATAGTTAAAATATTCAATTACATCACACCAGATGTTGCCCAAAAAGTAAGGAGCTTAAATTCCTCAACTGTGCTGAACTCTCTGGGCTAAATCTGTTCTTTGAAGAAGCACCTCTTCACTCCTCAAAAACCTTTACAGACTGATATAACAGGCAAATATGTCATAATGCTAAATGTGGTATTCAGACAGCATTTAGAGTAATCAGCTATTGAGATTGTTTGGCTTTGCAATCCGTAATAAATGGACAGAAAAGCAAAACAAAAAGTACAAGACAGTTCCATTAAAGATGAGACCAATACTCTGAGTCAGCAGGTTTTTACTGAGGCTTAAGTTATGCCTGATTAACAGTGAAATTTAAAAAAAAATGGCAGAAAAGATTACATACAGAAAAGTGAAAAATAACTATGGTTAAACCCATGCACCTCACAGAGGGAGAGGTGACACACAGAGAATAATGTTGGTAAAAGTGTGTTCCTGCCTGCCAAAGGCTAATGATAATCATAATTCAACTTATCATGTAATAAAAGATCAAATAAACCAATTTATATGATCTGAGGAGTCCAAGCTTTGTTCCAATGGTAAGGACACAGAGACAAATTATAATCCTGAACAGAGCTTTTGGAAACTCTGAGCAAAGAGTTTGTAGTCAAGCAATATTAGCAGAAAGTAAAAGAAAAGAAAAGTAACTAAAGTTTTTTTTTTCTCCCAATAGTTTGCCACAACTGCTCCGTCCTATTTTTAGTCTTTTGGTGATCTGGATAAACGAACCTTTAAAAAAATAATGGAGTTACAGTGTGAGTGAGAAATCGTGCTTAACATGACTCTAAGTCCTGTAATGATTTATAGTCTATGATAACATTCATTGATAACTAGGGCTGTGTGTCTGTTGAAATGTCTCGATACTAATTACCATATGAAATCTGCATTATAGAGCCAATATCATAATTGCTTTTTTTTGATACTTTACTTTGAGGAACATAAACATGTGTTTAAAAAATAAACATTTAATTTCATTTTCCTTTTTTAAAGAGGCCAAACTTGACCTAACAAGCAGACGAACAATCACTTTGCTTAAATATAAAATTATCTAATATTGGCGAGAGTATAATTTACAGTAAAAGCAGAGACTGTCTGATCAAAGAATAAGAGTAAAAAATAGAAAAAGTATTGATCTGAGCAAGCATTCAATGCCAACTCACAGTTTTTACAACTTTGTGCTACAGACTCAGTATTTGACTCAGTTTTCTTTATAACAAAGAATTAATTGAGTGCACTTTAAAAATGTTTAAATGCATTTTGATTAATTTGAACAGTGTTCTTTCAAGCATATATCTTTCATAACATGTTTTCACTTTGAGTGAAAAGTGTGAAGGTTATGAGAGACACAAACAAAGAGGAGAGCTCAACAGGACAGGTTGGGACAGATTAATTAATCTTTCCCTTTGGCTGTGTTACATAAAGGGTAATCATGTGCCTCTTTCTTCATACAGTATAATAACTGGAGTTCATGTTGTTTACGCAGTGTTTTGTTTTCTGCCTCAGTGATGCCAGTTGTGTTGAATACACAGTGAATAATGTGCGGTGGACACACAAAGGTGCCATTCATGTCCCACCAGTGTATGTGTGCACAGAGAGTGCACCTCCTGTGTGTCTCTGCTGTCTGATTGCATAGTAAAGGTATACAGGAGCCATTGTTTCTGCAAGTTCACTGCAAGGTGCAACCTCAGGATATGTTACTGGAGTGTTTGAGCAGAGGAGGGGGCTGAAGATGAAGGCGACGTTTGTACTCTAATAGGCTAACTACTGCAGATAAAACTGGCTGTGGTTAACATTTTGCTGTAAAATAACAAACATTGTATTAAAAAATCAAAATGTCATGGGCTAAGAGCTGACCGCTGGCTCTTAATTTCACTTTTGAGGTATTACCGCTTGCTACCGTTTATGGAGAAACATAATTAGCAAAGCCATCAGGAAGATTAGCTAGCTTAACGTAGCCACAAATATACTTTATCAGCGACTGCTTCTTCACGTCTGACCAAGAGTCACTCAAGGAAATGTTCAAATTCAGGTGTTAACTCAGAGGAAAGTGTTACAAAGATGTTAAAAACGGGACAACTTGAGCCCCATCATCAACACTTCCACCCCCGGAGGGAGGAGGAGGACTCCCACCCTGCAGCGGTATGGAAATTTCCCCCTTACCAAGTTTGGACAGTTTAAGAAACACACCCCAAAGCGGCAGGTCTGAAACACAAATGTCAACGAAGTGACAGTGAAGAAAGAGGAACATATTTAACTTACATGTCTGTCTCATTCGTGTCTTTTCAAGGTCGTAGTCTGCGCTGAAGTTTCCCTCAGCAAACTTGAAGCTCAGCTGTCACAACGGCTGGTCCGCTCTGTGTTCCATTTGGTCATCTGGGAAGCGCGGCATCATGGGACATGTAGTCCTAAACGAAATCCATTTTTCAATCACACAGCAGTAAATTATGCGGAAGTTCGGTGATTTATAATTGTTTTTTTGGTTTACGTTTTTAGAAAAGTGGAAGCCTGAACCACTGAAACTGCCAATTGAGTCCACATAAAATTTCCAGTCTTATCTGCAGACACAGGTGGATTATGAGACAATGGGTACCTGGGCACAGATGTTCAAACGGCCCCACCACCTCTCCTTCATAGGAGCAATATTTTGGGGCCATTTTAAGTGTCTTCCTGGTCACTACATGCAGTGGTACATTGGTAGATGATGAGGCAGGTGTACTGCTAGGTAGATGGGTAGGTTGCCTAGGCGGAGTTGTATATACTCTCTTAAATATTTCAATGGCTTTTTGGCTTATAGGTGATTATACTATACACAGACAGAAAGAGGTGGGTATACTGTACCCTGCATACCCAAGTATACCCTCCACTAAACCACTGAGTACATGTTAATTAGAGTGACATTTTGGACCCCTTGGCCTGTATCCTGTAGGCCCTCTCTGTAATCCATCCATGCCTGCAAGGATTTCTTTACTCTCTTACTTGTCATTCTACTTTATGTAATAGCCTATACGAGAGGCTGATGGACTCATATGGAAATTAAGCAAGGCTCTATATTAGCAGCTGGTCACATGCAAAGTATTTTAAGCCATAGAAATTACAGCATGCCCTGTTGATATTTTTGGTTGTCCTATCTGACACAGAGTCTGCACAGAGCATGTGACAGCTGGAGAAATACCTAAACACTACAAGCAGATGAGGGGCTGCAATGGTAGTAAATAAACAGAGATTAGCTATCATTTAGCCGACGCAGTACATGCAACAGATAGAAGTGTTGATGGTGTACCCACATATCTCAAGCAAAATCCCCTTCCATTAGCAAAGGCGAACTTTACAAGCTTAACATCTGTCTGATTGTTATGTTTGCCATTAAAAGAACATCTGCAGTTATTTCCAGCTGCCTCTCTTACTTTATCCTCCCAAACTGGTAAGAACACCCACGTGTGACTGGACCAAATGCTGAGCTATTTTAACCATGAGAGCCAACCACCAAGCCTGCCTGAGAATGTGCACGGACATACTGTGCACCCTCAAACTTTCACACACAGAAACTCACACACATCTGATCTGACCCCAACAAATGCCTCCAGTCTCACTGAGTGTTGACTGCTGTGTGAGCCTCTGTCTACCTCTAGTGGTAAAAGTGTGAACCAACAGAAAGATTGTAGTCGACACTGTCTGGCTCCAGGATCTCTCGCTCAATTATTGTTGTGTCTGAGTGACTAATGGTAACAAAATTTTTTGAAATGATATTGAGTGAGAGTGCTGCAGCTGCCAGTGGTGAAACTGGCTGCAATGTAGCCACTCAGGGCGTTTGTGCACCACCATTGTACGTTCACAAAAAGTGCTTGTATTTGCCACTGACAGACTCAGATTGTTGTTAAGTGTCTGACAACTTTATGGGAAGGATCCCGACGGCAATAGATTTTTTTATTGACAAGTAAGTTCTTTTTATTTCACCAGAAACAGGTCCAAAATTGCCATCACCAAACACCACAGACTCCATTTAAATAAACAGTAATTTAAGACTGAGTAGAGCCAGCATATTTTGACATCTATCTGAGCAAATCAAGGGTTTATTTCAGCCAAACTAAAGTTGGTGATTGGTGGAACAGAGAAAAGATGAACCAAGATGGTTTCTGTGAGTTTTTTTTGTTTGTTTGTTTCTGTCAAGTGTTTTTTACAATGGTAAAATTATTGTTCATTTAAATGGAGTCTGGTGGCTTTGAGGGTGGCAGTTTCGGGGCTGTTTCTGGTGACACAAAAATAGATCTTACAAAAAGGCTTATCTCTGTCGGGATCCTTTCCATAATGTTGGAAAAACAACAAAGGACTTTTAGTGGACATATATTGACGAGGTGGTTACATTGCAGCCTGTCCCTATGAGTCACAGAGACACAAAAACATGGGAAATAGGGTTCAGGTTGAAAAATACAGAAGTTACACTTTAATTTCACAAAATAATGTTACTTGTGCCAGTCAAAAGCACCAACGCAAGCAATAAGTGAACCTTAAGTGGGAATGGCGTTGTCCGATGTTTCCAAGCTCATCATGGAAAGAAGTTCAAGTGAAAGGACAAGTGCTTCAAATAGTTCCATAAGGAGTGAGCAAGCTCAATGAAGACTGTGTGATGAGGTGAAAAGCTCCAGAATTAGCAAGCAAGTGAACTTTGAGTGGAGACTATGTTGACAACTGCTGTTTCCAAGGTCAGAAGCTGTCAAGCTCAGTTTCTTTGTGTGTTTGGAAAATCCTGCGACCTGGACAGACTCTGGTCAAATAACAACATGCTTTTTCTTGTCCTGTTTCATGTTCTTGCTTCATTTTACACTTATCTAAGTCAGTAAATGCTACAGCCACTAAAACATGCCTTTACACTCAAAGTACCAGAGTGTCTCTCCCCTGGTACAGGTGGTCAGCTGTAGCTCCACTGTCCATTGTTCCAAAACATTCCTCAGCGGACAGCCAACGCTACAGTGTCTATGTGTCTTCCATTTGTAAGTGATGATTAATAATTTACCACAGTCTCCATCAATCCAGTGAGCTAGTGGTCTGCTTCAGGCCACTTCCTCTCCCAAGGACAATGGGGCCATTTCCTGTGGGGTGAGAGGCAGAGGACCAGGGTGAGTGAAACAGGCAAGTATTGTAGAGCAGGGACATCATATCAGCATTTCCTGCTCTTGGAGTAAAGACAGATTCCAGCTTCCAGAGTGATTCATGGTTTGTATGCTGGGAGGTTACAGGAGCCAAGTCTGCCAGACACCAGAGCAGACATCTTTTGACCACAGCCTGTGGGATATTAAGAAAACTTTATGACTTTATATTTATCATATGACATATTACAGAGACAGATAGATAACATACTTCCTGCACATAAGCTCATTAGTGTCAGCAAAAAGCTGTCTCTGTCAGAGAGAAATGCTCCCACAAAAGAATGACTGTTATACAGAAATGAACATCAAAAGCTAATTATTCAATCTGAGCAATAACAATAAAAAAGTCAGGTGTCTTTGACAGAGCCAGCATGAGCTGAAGTCCCACATGAATCCCACTCTTTTAATTCCTGGCTAATTTTCAAAATAAAGAGGCTGCTGTGCTCCAAACAAAGGCTGCATTCATGTCACTGCTGCCCCCATGTCCACTGTCCAGGGATATCTGAGAGAGCCAAAAACAAGTCAAAGACATGCAATAGACAAGGACGAGTAACGGCTCAGAGAGTATGAAGTTATGAAACCACTATTCCATTCAATGAATGGTCTAATAAATGTCAAGCCCCTCAAGCAACACATGAAAACCCAAGAATGTCAATTGGGCCTGAAGCTATTTTTAAAGAGAGAGCTGTCAGTCCACACTTCCACACTGACAGCTATAATGGCCTATATAACCAGCAGTGGCCCAGCATGCCTTGTCCCCCTCCGTCCCTGTCTCTTTCATTCTATGAGGCACAGATGATGACTGTCACAGTGGTCACAAAGGAGAGACCCATGACAATATGCCCTGAGGCAGGACATGGTATAGAGCCTGACCTATCTGAGACTGTCATCCAGTCTGAGTGTGTCACATATGCAGCTCGACACATCATTACTGTTTCATTTAATGGCACCATCAGTGTCTAGGTGTAGGGATTTTTATTATTTTTCTGCTATTACAGGTCTAAAATTAATTAGCAAAGAAAGATTTTTCAGTCACTCTGTCATGAATTTCTTTATTTTCCTGTGCAGGAGCACCGACATGTCAGAGTGGTCCTCAGGCACCTTTCCTATCAGTCCCCTACAGATTAAATAGAGTAGCAGCGATTTTTAAAATAAATGTATGCTCAGTTGTCTGACCTCTTTTGAACTTTCCATATGCATTCAATGGAAACCTAATTTCCACATGCTGTGGTTTCCTTACACCTCCCTCCTTACACAACACATGCTTTAAAACAAGTAAACCTGGCAGTCCCATGTTGACTTAAACGTAGTTTTTGGAGCTGATAATGATTAGCTGATTAAATGATAAGTCTATTAACAGCAATAATTGTAGTAATAATTGTTTGAGTAATTCCTTAGGAAGAAATTCCCTGACTCCAGCATCTAAAATGTTAATATTTGCTATCTTCAAGGGCTGTAAATACAGACAGTGAAGGCAGTGCGGTTGCACTGGGGAGAGAGTGGGCCCTCTAACAAAGTGTTGGGTGGCGAATGGGCCCTTATGAGTGATTGCCACATTGAAAATATGCCTGTGTTCAAAGAAAAACTGTCATTAAATTAAAAACAGTGCCATTTGCCACATATACCCTTGAAAAAGGCAACCCATTTGCATTATGTTTATTTTTTCCATCCAGCCATCCATTTTTATCCTGCTGTGGGGACAGCAGGCCAAGTAAAGCACCCTAAATGTCCTTTTCCCCAGCAATGCTTTCCAACTCCTCCTGGGGGACCCCAAGATGTTCCCCGGCCAGATGGGTTATGTATATTGTAAAACAGTCTGTAGCATCTATAATAAAATTATATGCCTATTCTATGACTGTAAATCAACTATTCTGAAAATCGAATATTCTATAACTATAAATTAACTAATTAATTGTTAAATCAAATTCATAATTTATTATTTTCTTATTTTCTTTAGTATTTTTTGTCATATACAGATATGCATTGCAGATTGCTGGATAACATATATGGTGATGCAGTGTCAAGTCTCTAGGGCCCATTGTAACTACCTTACGCCACTGGTTCTCTTGTAACCGAATATTTGGGGGATTTGAGCTGCTGATTAGACAAAACAAGCATTTAAGATAAACCAAAATGGGCTTAGTAAAATTGCAAATGAGTATTTATCTTTATTTTCTGTATGTTTAGAGACAGAACAAATCAAAAAAGTAATTAGTAGATTGATTAATGTTATGAAAAATTGTTAGTTGCAGCCCTATAGTCTTTTTGATTTTGTGATTTCACAATCCAGTCTTACAGAAGCAGTTAGAAATCATGAGACTTTTATTAGAACTATTGTATGTGACACAAAAGCCTAAAATGCCAAGGTAGGATCTATCTCAATCACATGACAAAAACCTCTAAATCTCTCGCTCTCCCTCCCTCCCCGGAGAAACGGTTGAAAGACAAACAATAAAAAGAAAAGTTGTGTCAAACACATGACACAAACACACATAATAGTATCAGTTTCCCTGTAAATAGCGTGAGTAGCCCCTCTGACGGCGAGTCGTTTCCCAGCTGCAGTGACTCATCTTGTCTCATGGTTTCGCGCTGTAAGCAAGGCGTGGCCAGGTCGTCATACAGGTGCACGAAATGGTTGCCAGCACACAGCGTCGTTGTTGTCTCTTTGGCACAAGGAACAAAAACGAATGAAAACAGAAATATGATAATAGTTATATCAACGATATGAGGTGCTTCAGGAACTACCACGTGTTATCTACTGTTATATCTATTAATCCACAGGTCTTTATTTGTTGTTACTTTCGGTCCACTCAAATTTGGACTTCGTACTTTGTTCCTATAAGCTGGGTTGTTGTGTTAATGTAGCCTATCATATAACCTACTGTATACTGTATTATGGGCTATAGTTTATTATAATGTGAATGTATTAATGTAAAAAAATTTAACATGTGTGATAAAGTTTTAAATGATATTTCCAGTTTTGTAGTTTTCTCATAAACCTGTCGCATGGTCCTCCATGATAAACTGTTTATTTGTGTTTCCATTTACAACATTGCCAAAGGGTTCCTCAAGACGTAAACTTCAATGTGGTGTTTATTTTATTGACTACAGTTCCCGACAATAAAGCAGAGCAGCGCCGCCTCTCCCAGTGTGTGTGGAGCTGGAGCAGCCTGTGGCAGGGTGGGGTCGGGGTGATGGAGGCGGAGTCTGAGCTGAGGTGACGCTTCTTTTACTCATTTTTGTTCAGAGGACTGTTGGCCAGCAGCAGCAGCAGCAGGCGCAGCGCACACACAGTGGAGAGAAGTGAGGAGAAATACACACAACTGCCCTCCTCCCCAGGAAAACAACACCGATCTGGAATAATCTAAAACGCCTCCGTGTGTTTCGACAGGTAAGATTCACTGAATGTTTGTGTACTCAACTTTATCCAAATGCGTATTGTTTCTTTGTCACCGACGTGTATGTGTTTTTCAGCCGCCTATCTTGCCTGTAATAGTTTATATCCTTCTTTCTGTATAAGTGTTCATGTTTGTTTGTGGGATAATGTATAGTTACATTTCTTATATTGTCCTTACCTGGGTGCAAAACCAGTCCTATATTTGGACTTCATTTCCGCATGCCACAAACTGGCCGCTGCCTGCTGTTTCGGAGTAAAGCTCGAGCTCTTCAGGCCCCAAAAGTTTGTTTTCTCACATTAAACAAGTTACTTGACTATCCAAAGTGTCATGTATCTGTTTCTGATAATGCCTAACGATGGTTTTGGCCCCAGTATCGAGCATAAAACTTGACGTCACCTGTCAATAGAGTCCCACTGTGTCATTAGTGGTGTGAAGTATGCGCGCGCGCGCGCGCGTTTATGTGTGTCCGCGTGCGAGAGAGGCAGGTGAAGAGAAAGAGGCTGTTACCCAACATTAAGATAATGTCGACGATATCTTTCTCTTTCTGTTAGAGGGCATAGAGTGAGAGCTGACAGAGATCTGAATCAGGGTACTCGTATCAGTTTTAGGACAGTTTTAACACGTTGGCAAGGCAACAACAAAGTGTTACAGTTAACTTTAGACTTAAATTGAGCAGAGGCGATTAATCGATTAGTCAATCAAGAGAAGATTAATCAGCACCATTTTTATAATCAATCAGTCTAGTTAATTAAGTATTTTTTTAAAAACTAAATATGCCAAAAATACACTGTTTTTTTTATCTTGTAAGTAGCCTAGTGTAAGGTTTTGTGTTTCTTTTCTATTATGAAGTTTAATATATTTGGATTCTATAGTCTTGGTTTGACAAAACAAATCGTATAAAGACAGTTTTCTGACATCTTATAGACGAGTGATTAATGAAGAATAAGCAAATTAATTCATAATGAAAATTAGGGCAAGGCAATACATTGATATATCGATGTCATGATATTAGACCAAATTTAAACTTCATAATCGTAGAGGAACAAAAAAAGGAAAAAGAAAATTACACTAGGCTATTTATGAAATTGAAAACTGCATTTCTTGTACTTTTACTTTGAAAAAAATTACTTGGCGTCACGGTGGTGCAGTGGTTAGCATTGTCGCCTCACAGCAAGAGGAGTTCTAGTTTGAACCCAGGGTGGGGGGGTCCTTCCCTGCAGAGTTTGCATGTTCTCCCCATGTCAGCGTGGGGCTACTCCGGCTTTCTCCCACAGTCCAAAGACATGCAGGTTAGGTTAATTAGTGACCCTAAATTGCGAGTCTCTATGTATTAGCCCTGTGATAGTCTGGCAACCTGTCCAGGGTGTACCCCGCCTCACACCCAGTGTCAGCTGGGATAGGCTCCAGCCCCCCTGTGACCCCAACAGGATAAGTGGTTGCAGAAAAAAAATTAATGACTGATATTATACCAGATACTGTCTTCATTTTGGATATCATATCATTGTTGTATTTTCCTGGATTTAAAGGTTTCATTACAGTAAAGTGATGTAATTTTCTGCACTTATGAGACTGTTTTAGCTGCTCTACTATTTGCCTTTATTACTTAGTCATTATATCCACATTACAAATGATTATTTATCAAAAATCATATTGTGTAAATATTTTGTGAAAGCACCAATAGTCAGCCCTACAATATCATTACAATATTGATATCAAAGTACTTGGTCAAAAATATTGTGATATTTGATTTTCTCCATATCTCCCAGTCCTGTGTTGAACTCATGGTTGGACAAAACAAGGTATATGAAGATGTCACCGGCACAGTTTTCTGACATCTTGACATCTTGTAAACCAAATGATTTCGTAATGAAAATAATTGCCAGTTGCAGCCCTGAATTTGCATATTTGAGCTCAGACAGCAGTAAATAATACAATGAGCTAATTGTGCTTGGGGGAGGAAGTTCTTGTTCACACACATCTGTAATGTATGACAGTGAATAATGCATCATTAAATCATAGCCCTAAAATGTGTTGCTGTTGCTATAGCACCCATCCACTCCCACACAGCTGGTCATGCCAGCAGTGATACTTCCAGGTGTTGCCAAATCTTCCATGATGTCATTACCTTGTTTTGCAGATGCTCCAGACTTGATGGGACAGCAGTTTTTTCAATCCCGCTTAGTGACCACAGCAGCACAAATTTCTTTTATTACATTTCATGGGTAAATCCACTGAAATCAGCGCCCGTTTTAAATTACTTTTATCTTATCCGCTCTCTTCTTAAGTCATTTGCCATGTCCTCTGTTGCCAACTTTAATATCTTTTGGAGTCAAGTTTGACATGGGTCACATTGGAATTAGAAGTTAAACAGCTTTTCTGTCTCTTGGACCATTAAACTCTAAATCACATTACCTATTGTTTTCTTGTTGGAATTATCAGTGAGTAACGCCATCACAAAGTGCCAAGAACAGCACTAAATAAGTTTGTGGCATCCAACTTGTTTCTACCCTAATGCATCCAGCTGGGGCTGTTGAATGTGTGTCAGGTTGAATAGGACAGCGTGCCAATGCTTTCTGCCAGTAAGGCCTCCACCGAGCGAGCTTGGCCTGGGTCTGTGTCATCAAGTATGCAGCAGCAGCAGACAGCACCCTGGTACGAAAGCTGTTCCTGTCTGCCCTCAGGGAAGAGCGTGGACGGGTGGTGGGACGGCGACAGAGGGGGGCGACTTACTGTAGATTTCGCAGCTACAGCTGTGGCGGCACGGTGATAATCCCCCCCCCTCCCGCTTAATTCCCTGATACTGTCCTACATTAGCAGAGCAAGATGCCAATAGATCCTTCAGTATATAAATAGGTCTACACTTTGCAAAGGGGATTACTGTATGGCATATATCCTAACCTCTTTGTTTAGGATCAAGGATTTCTTTTCTGTGGATTCACTGTCTTACCTCGTCTCTGTGTCTTGTTCAGCGATGCCTGACTGAGTACTTTCCAGGGGCTCGGTTACAGCCACTCAAAGCACACGTCGTGTGACCTGCTCTGTGTTTGCATAGCACCCTGCCTCTGTATTTTACTGTTCCCATGGAGAGGGGTTACGCAGAGAGATAAAGTTTCCAATCAGCTTCGATAGGGCTCTTTGTGGTTGTAGTCAAAGGGGAGTTGGTGCGACAACATCAAAATTCTCCACGGGGGTTAACTTCCACACAAATTAGAGGAAATCATTACCCATACCCTGGACCCTCCCAGGGTATGGGAGGGTTTGACCCTCCCACCCTAATATTATCTCTGACCAAAGAGAATGACTTAACTTTAACTTCTAAAGGCAAACCAGGCAGGCGCAACTACATTTCCAGAGAAGGGGTTAATTCAATCAAGCCAAAGAATTTCGAGCCCCTTTGTTTAGGATGAATACAGTAATTAAATAATTGGCAGAATCGTCATGTGAGAGATTTCTGCTGTCACTGACAAAAACTAAAATCAGAAGCTTCTAGCGGAGTGCGGCGGTATAATGCTGAGCAAGTAAGGCTGATACTGCCCAGCTGAACCCTACCCATGACAGTCACTGAAATTAATTATTTACCTTCAACTGTCCTCATGGTCGTATAAAACGAGGACAAGAAAATGTCCCTTACTTAAAATGTCAAAGACCTAATGGCTGTTTCTTCCCATCACTTGCACTTAAAAGCTGTATGAATGTCTGCCAGGTTTCAGCTTCCGTTAAAGCTCTGTCCAAAACACCCCTGCGTCACTCTAACAGCATGCTAGAAATAGCTGAACCCTACTGTTTTCGTCATGAATATATTACCTTTGATAATTTTTTTATTACTGACTGTGTATCCAAGCAGTGAGGGAGGGAGGGAAGTGGATTCCAGCACTGACTCAAAAGACAAAGTTTTCACAGTCGGATGATTTGGCTGAGCTGTACTTCTCAGCATAGTGACTCTGATGAGTTCTGTGGTGTCTGTTTTTCTCCTCCTCCTCCTCCTCCTCCTCCTCCTCCTCCTCCTCCCTCCCTGTCACTTAATTACACTTCTACAAGAGGTTGAGGAAAGTGAGGACAGCATGGGTGTGGTTGACACTTAAAGCTTGACTTTTTAAATGTGCAACACGAAGAGCATCGGCATCACACGAGGAAGTTAAATTCGCATATCGTCACTTTTGAGTGAAACTCTTGTGTCTCAGTTTTTGATTGTTTGCTTTGTTTCACTGCTTTTGAGGGATTTCATGCACTCTGGGGTTGAAAAAGTTGTGCAACCCTGAGGCCTGTGCATACTTTACCAAACACTGGATGAACTGAAAAAATGCACGGGTGTTTGAGACAATGAAGGCTGCTGCTCCTCCGTTCTCATTTGTTCTTGGTTAAAAGAAGGTTTTTATTAAGACAAAGGCAGTATATAAAACAAATTATCATCAGAATAAGTCACTTAATTTTTCATGATGCTAGCTTTCATTCTTCAAATATTCATATTTTATGTTTCATTTTTCTTTTGTTTTGGTTGTGGTTTTCATAAAGTAGAACAAACTGTGAACTTGAACTTGTTCCAGCCAAGCGTTGTATTCTTTAGGGTCCCTTCAGACTTTTGCCCTGCTCTCAAAAGCACCCCCCTCCCACTCCCTCATGCCTCTAATCTCCCTGAAAAATTAATCATCTGTCACATCGCCTCAGTGCTCAGCCGCACACCGATGCGTAGCTGTGGCAGTTCAAGAAAAAAAAAAGAAAAACTCCCCGTCAGGCCTTTTAAACAGGGGCTTTGGATGCAGTGTTGGCCACCAAACTTGGCCAGTGAACACATGGAGCCATCTTGATGTGCTGCAGCCTTTTTGGTTGCATCCAGCGGGGACACTTGAGACCCGGTTTCCTTTTCACTGTGACAGCAGTCAATGGGACAATGCGGCTACTCTTTTCCTCTCTACCCCAAACAAAAGTAACACAGAGGCTCTCTGTGCGGTATCAGAGACTTAGTTCATCCTCTTCCTTCCTACCGTCAACCAAACAACATGAAGAGGGGCACATCCTGCTTACTGCAGGTCCAAAGACAAAGTCATTGCCCTAAAAACACTCTCTCTAAGTAAGTGGGCATCAAATTCAGTATTTTGTAAAGTAAAATCTAGCCATTTGATTCCCGTATCTCTGTGACGTTTGTTCTCCTGATTTGGAGGACAATCTTCGGACATACCTCTGTCCCTCCCACAGTGTCTGATATGTACTGGACACTTTGGTGAACTTTGTTGTGGGCCTTGCAAATGAGGGTTTATTGTCACACAGGGCCACACCCCTTTTTACTCATTCCCTCCTTCCTTATCAGATCTGTGCAATCTGATCCTGCCCTGCACTCAGGCACCTCCTCCGAGACAGCTCACATTTCCTTTGATTCACAGTGAGAGCCCGCTGGGAATAAACAGCTACACACCAGTTTACAGCCACCATACTGCATCCACTGGCTTAATTCAACTCATTAAAGAAGCTGCAGTGAATCAAGTGACAGATCTAGGGCCATTATCCATTCTGTTGCTTATTTTATTCATTGGCATGCTGACTGTGGTTGACTTGTGTTGTTGGGAATGTTTCCAGAACAGGCAAGGAAGAGGAGCGCGCTGTGCTGCATCTGCCACATTCAGACAGATTCGGTTTGTGTGTTGCTCAAGTGCACACCAGCAGTATCTCTGGTCTGTTCTTTCTCTGTGGGCTCCTGGCATGCTGGCGTTGCTATGGTCTGGATTTCATCAACTGCCTGTTACAGTCAATTGACAAATGCTCTCCCTTAAAATATGAACTCGGAGCTGCGTTCTTCCTGAACTTAAGCGAATGACGTGATTCAGCCTGCAGTAGTTTGTCACCGTAGTTTTGCGTCTACAGTACGTAGGAAGAGTTGTGAAAGCACAGCTTCTCCAAATAAACTTCTCCTCTCAGACCAGACGCTGCCCAGCAGTTGGTGAGTCAGATAATGTTGGCCATCACTTCCTGTCACCCACCACAATAAATCCATTAGCTGTGCACCGCTTCACATCCTCTCTTATTGATTTATAACAAACAGCGATCCAGTTAGCCCCTGCTGCCTCCATTACTGTGTCATAACAGCTATTGTTGGACGAGTTGGGAGTAAGGGATGTGTGGTTCGGGGACCAGGAAGGTTGGAGGGGGGTGTTAAGCGCTATCCCATTGGGACAGCTGAACCCCGACTCTGTGGAGATGGGATGCAGAGAGCACAACTGCAGCCTGTCTGCTCTGGAGGCTCAGCTGGCTGCACTGGCCATTTACTGTGTCAGGAGGATTGGTTTGTGTGACTGCAGGGTGTTGTGTTAAAGTCATCAGGGAAACGGTTTATAGTAAGAGGAGTGTGTGTTGCATGTCAGGGGACATATATATGAAGGGATGTGTGCGTGTGGGGGCAGCCTATACGATGTCAATTACTTGATCTGTGCAGATGGTGCAGGAAGCTTTACAGATGTGTGGTAATCTGCTTTATTTGCGTGTCAGCCTAAACATGACATTAGCAAGCCTGTTAGATATCCAAGACCACCAGATGAGTTTAAGTTCCTACAACAAAGCCGTAATGTTTTGACAACCATGAGACTTTGCAAATATCATAAACAAATGATAAATATGTTGTTGTTTTGGAAGTGAGCTAAAGGAAAAGGTTGACATTTGTTTTGCTGAGAGTTAGATGAGAAAATTGAAACCACTCTCATGTCTTTCAAATAAATGGGAAGCTACCACCAGGAGAACAGTCTGTATAGTGTAATGAACGTAGCCACCGTGACTCACCGATTGGTTTGTGGACTCCCATTTCTAATCTTCAAGTTTAGCAATTTGGTCATCACTTCTTGGATTTTTAGAGTCAGAAGTGACCAAACTGGACAAAAGGGTAGAGCTAAACCTAACAGTACCTGCCAGCTTGGTTAGCATGGTGTATTACAACTAACTGTGATAATGCTGCTAATTTTTGCCAGCAGTTAACAGACTTAAAACTATTAAAAGAAAATGTAGTTAGACCTACCGCAATAACTGAACATCTGACTCCTGAAAGTATCATTTAGTACAACCAAATGCTGAACAAGACCAAAAATGTGATGCTTTTCTTTCTTGAACTGAAAACACACTGAAATAGCGACCGCTATGGCCACACCTATACTCAATCTGGGGTCACACCATAGTGACGTTACCTAACCAATGTTTTTACCATGGTAGCAACAGATGACATCTGCCACTGAAAGAGGCCACGCCCTTACTTATGCATAACTTTAAGCTTTCAAAATATAAACACCTGAGTTATATAAAACTTACCTTAGGTACAGTTGTAATGAATGTTGAAATCAGTTCCAGAGACAAAAAATGTTTTTTGTATCAGACATTTCTGCGAGTTCCCCCTTGGCCATTTTAACCAGGCCCCCAGGAACGCAGCTAAGCCTTGCAGCCAATTTTTCCCAGTGGCCACTTAGAGCGAAAAAATTCAGCATTTTACCCACAGGCCACCATTATACAAGAGTCATCTGTAAAACTGTTGACAGGACACCTCGAACTGCAAATGAGGTCAGTTATGACTCTTTCTAGTATCAATTTTCGATCCATGGGGATTACAATCTATGATTTTAACTTGGGGGTCTGTGGGGATTGACTCACTCCTGGAGCCAGTCTCAAGTGACCATTCAAGGAACTGCAGTTTTTGACACTTCCACCTTCACATAATTTTTAAGTCCCAGAGGTTCCTGCCTGGCCAGGTTATGTTTAGCTTGGCTTACCTTATGTTAAAACAACAGGCCATAGTTGTGATGGTGATTTGCATTTCCTGTCATTTTTACTCTTCAGTTTTTGTACAGATTAAACAAACAAGGAGAAATGTTTTGATTAGTGAGCTTTAGAGGTGCTGGTAGATGTATTTTGTAATCATTGGACAGAGCTGGGCTACCTGTTTCCAGTCTTTATGCAAAGCTAAGCTGACTGGCTGCGGGCTTTAGCCTCATATTTAACTGACAGACAAAAGAGTGGTATCAATCTTCTCCTCTAACTCTTGGCATTTAGGCGAAAAAGCGTATTTCACAAAATGTCAAAACATGCCGTTTCATATGATTCTAATTTTGCGAGCTTCA
Source organism: Chaetodon striatus (assembly GCA_029783705.1). Taxonomy (NCBI): domain Eukaryota; kingdom Metazoa; phylum Chordata; class Actinopteri; order Chaetodontiformes; family Chaetodontidae; genus Chaetodon; species Chaetodon striatus. Next base: position 27,312,782 of record JAPZEB010000020.1, on the reverse strand, counting down.
TCTTATGCAGCAGGGATGTAAAACCTCAGCAGAGCGCACAGCAAAAGCCTGGTGACATGTTATTTACACCCTCGCCTGCCAAACAGGCATGAGTGTAAATAACAAATCACTGCAAACTCTGTAATGTATGTTAGGAGCCACTCTGGAATACGACCAGAGTACATCTCGAGCCCCCTGGGCCTCTTCCCTGACCTGATTCATTCCTGCTGCGATACAAACAGGAGATCATGCCAGCGAAGTCGAAATCTGGAATGCTGAAATGTTTCTCAGTTCGTTATTGAGTTTGTGAGTGCATAACTTAGTAATTACCCTGATGATTTATTGAGGAGGATGAAAATGTCAGAATCTACAGTTAAGCCCCTCTAGCTATTAGGTGTATTCAACCTCACCCAGTTCACTCATACACCCACACACCCTCTGCTGCCACACCCTTGTAGAGAGCCTGTCACTGCTCGGGAGACACTCCCTGTCTGACATGCCTGTGGGGGGGCGGTAGAGTGAACCTGTTCTCATGATTGAGAACAGGGTTACTCATGCATTGTCACAGTAGCCTTATCTTCATATTGTCTGTTAGTTTCAGCAGCGTTAGTGAGTCAGTGAGAAGTTAAGACGACCTTAGTGTGAAAGAGTGTGCACAAGATTTACGTGTGGACACAGGACAGATTGAATAGACTCGGTTAGTGTGGAATGTCACACCAGCGTTTCAGCATCGGGTGCTGAACAGTATCCATCTCTGCTTTTCTGTTGCAACTCGCTCACTGGCAGCTTTCACTGATACACATTCCTGGTTTAACTATGCAGGGTTTTTCTTAGGAAGAAGCCCCCTAAAATCATCCACAGAGGCTGTTGCTCAATAAGATTGTGGGAAGGGACGGGTGTGAGATGTGGTTTTCCTGAGTAAAAATTGCGGTTTCCATGTTAATGTGCGTTTGTGTGTGGGGGGGTGGATGGTGTTAGTGAAGACGATGATGTCAAAGGTACAGTGAGAATGAAAGGATGCATCACTGATTAACTGGAAGAGAGCAAAGTCCAGTCAAAAGTACACAATACAACCGACACATTTTAGTCAGCACTTAACAATAGGGGAGGGATTGGCAGATAAGCCTTCATACTGGGTGTTATTATGACCATAATATAGTCCAGTTGCTCCAAGTAAGTTTTCAACTTTGCTGAATATTATTTTAGAATAAAAATAGCTGATTTCTGAACCATTTCTTGGATTTTCTTGGCTTACACAACAGCTATGGGCATTTAGAGGAAGGGGGAAAAAAACAAAATTACGAGAAAACCCAAGAGAGAACAGCACTTATCAGCAAACAAATGACCATAGCTTCAAACATCAGATGGGTCAGTGGATAAAAACCCCCACAGTACAGTGCCGGAGCACAGTTTCGGTTACCTAGGCGATACGCGGGGCGTGTCGCAGCACTGCAACAGTTGGCTGAACCCGTTGCCTCGCCCAGGAAAACAAAGACTACACAAACACTGTCCCTGATTTACACAGAACAGGAAAGTTCTGTGTGGACATGGCGCACAAGCTGTAGCTCTGCTTGAAACAAAAAGTCACGTGAGCTTTGTTTTATATCAGTTGTATCTGTGCCTCCAGCAGCGGATCAATAAAATGTCCTTAGCTGTTTTTTTTAAAGCCTTTGTAAAACGCAGAGCTTAAATCTGGGGTCAGCCAGCCAGTAGCTGCTTACTGTCTTGACACACAAGCCCTCGTGCTTGTTCAAAAAGAGGCCACACCTTTAGTCAGAATCTTAGGAATACACAGTGATTGCAAGCCTAGATTCTGCTTGTCTCTGTCTCATGATTCACTGCATTAACTGTAAGGTAGCATGTGGCTACAAGCACAGACAGTCCCCAGGGGCCTGGTCCTGCAGGATCTTGTGCCAGACTGACTACAGCTGAAACTCGCTGAGCTGCTGCTCCCTGCGAAGGTGAGAGTGAGACAGAGAGACATGTTGGGACCTTACAAGAACATCAGGTTCAGGTGAATGTGCTTTTGAGCTTGTGCTTATCTATAGTAATTAACGCACCAAAGCCAAAAAAAACATGTGGGGACTTGCATGTGAGCTACTAGTTCTGTAAGGTGTCACTAATGAGAAACATGCAGTGCACACACTGTTGTCAGTGTTTGTCATTCCAGTATGTATGAAGAGGAGAAAAAAACCCTGCAGAAGCTGCAACCACACACCAGTAAACATGCACAGTATGAGGCCTGGGGGAGAAAAAGTGGGCTGGGTCGGCTGAGGGAATAACACGACACATCCTTATGCAAAGCCAGAGGGCAAAAACGACGAGGGAGTGGTGCTTTACATCATGAACAGCTCCGGTGTACGGCAGAGAGACAAAGCAGTTTATCTCTAGACAAATTTCTTTCCTCAAAACCCATAAATCAACTCTGATTACAGTACTCACTGCGTTGTAAAGTTGGGTGAGAATGTCTGAATTTGAATGGAAGCAGAGGTAAAGGTGGTAATTTTACAGATCATTTTGTGCCAATGCAGCTGCTTAGCAATGTCGCTTTCAGTCCTGACTTGTTTTATTAGCAGTAAAGACAGAAGACGAGTGTAAGTGTTGTAAGCTATAAACAGCTGTCACACAAAAGAGCTTTAAGGATGGCCATATTTTCCTTTTTGTTGTCTCTTTAAGCCTTTGTTTCTTGACTTTGCCACATGTAGAGCCCCCAGGAACTGCAGAAATCAGCAACCACACTCTTACATGTCCAGTTCACACACAATGCGCCCCTACAATGTGCTCTGCAAAGAATCCTGTCAGTAACAGTGAAACATCTGAAAACACTTGTAACCAGCACAGTGAATGTATTGTACTGTCGGTCATATGTCGCATGCAGCAGCAGGCAGTTATGATGAATGCAGATTTTTCTGTGATGAAGAGGGTTTCTTTGGTGGGTGACATTCAGGCAGCAGAGACGGAAAACATTCATGCATGTTCTGATAATGAGAGGTTATTTTGGGTCCTCATAGCAAGTAAGTCTAGAATCCAGACTTACTTGACTTAAGGCTAAATGAAGACTTAAATACAGACTATTTAAGTCTTTATTTTAAGGTCACAAATTAGGCAATTAAATAAGGATATTGTGTGCAAAGGAAACCTGGCTATCACTTTACTTACAGGTAGCAACATTTGATGAATGTTAGATTTATTATTTAAGTTATACTCCCACATTATTGTTTTTATAGAAAGTAACATACCTTTGCATGATCTTCATGAACATTTTTTAAAAGTCTGATTTAAACATACAGCTCAGTTGTGATATTTTAAGTGCGAGCAGTTTACGGTAAAGTACATGAAAATGTAAGCACAGTACAGTAAGATGTCTGTGAGGACTGAATACCTGAGTACATGTAACAAGCAGAGAGATTTTAGATCAAACTTGCACCAACAAGTAGCATGAAGGTTGCGCAATCTGCAGAACTGTTACAGTAAAACACTACAAGATGTCACAGAATGTGAGATTATTAGAGACCTATTTCATGAGACCCAGAGGGCAAGTAAGTCTCATAAATAGTAAGAGTTAAAACTGAAATAAGACAAAAGTAAAAGTGGGTGTTTTCTAAGTGGTTTTGTGTGACAAGGAGTATGCTCGCTATCTGTGCACACACTCACCCAGCGGAGTGAAAACCTGACGAGCAGGTTCCTGATTGCCATGCGTCAGCAGCAGGCTGCTCCCACGACTGTATGGGCGGAGGCCCGGGGTTAAAGGTCACTTGTGCTGACTAGCATTCCTGACTTACAGCTGTCTCTCTGCCCTTCTCGCCCTCCCTCTCCCATGAGCCTCTGCTGCTGCTCTGTGTTGTCATTTTCAGGGCAGGGTGCACGGCTGGGAGGGTTGGAGGAGTGGAGAGGGGGTCATCTTATGAACTGTCATACTCTGGTTGCATATAAAAACTGACGGTCTTGTGTGAGGGAGCAGACACCTCGCTGGAATATGAATTAATTTATGTAAATGGCGGCAGGCGTGTGGTGAAGTTTATCATCATTACAGGAGAGGAAACTTTGGAAATCCTGACTTTGGCTTTTTTGTGTGGTTTTTTTTTTTTTTTTTTTTAGGTTTGCTCCGTCGTTGTTTTGATAACGGGAGGCAAGGATGGAAGCAATGCAGCGTAAGTAATTCACAATTTTACTCTCATTTTTTATTTTTCCTTCCTACATTTCTGCAGATTCTGTAAAAACAGTCATTTTATGTTGATTCTTAGTTTGTGCATTTTCATGTTCACTTCTGTCTTCATCACGTTGTTCCACAGTTCTTTATAAGGCCACTGTTGAACCTTTTGATCATGACCTTTCCAACTTCCAACTATTGTGTTCATGTATTTATGCTGAGGTCACTTCCTTAATACATTCAACAACTTCTGTAAAAGGTTTCCTCTTTGTGGCGTAGAAGTAAAACACTGGTTCACTGAGGAGAAAAATGGGGGAAAACACACAATAAAAATCCGAATCTTGATAAATATTGGAATGAAATATAATGAGGAGGTACAACCCTTAAGTATCCTCAAAGCCCTCGCTCCATGTTCATCAAACTTGTTAATGAATGACTCTTTTCACACTTGGCAGGGGGTGAGAACGAGAGTGTGGTGAAGGTGACAGAGTGGCAGGAGACAAGGTACCTAGACTCGGGCATCCAGTCTGGAGCCCCCACGGTCAGAGATGATGACGGCGAATATACCACCAAGCATTACACCATGACCACCACTGTCTCATCAGAACAACCTGGTAAGGCAACAAGCAAGGAACAAACCAGCCAATATGAATACATACTGTAGACTTTGCTTTAATTACACTTGACCTGTGATATCATCATCATCGTCATCTCACTTCTTAATAGAGTTGGATGGCAACTACACCAGAGCAATGCGGGTGCGGGCAGCAATGTTCCCAGAGACAGTGGAGGGAAGCACCACCATCCTGTCCACTCAGACCGACCCGTCCCAGATGACCAACGTCCAGCGGCTGGCTGAGCCCTCCCAGATGCTCAAGACAGCCATCATCCATCTGATCAACTACCAGGATGACGCTGAGCTGGCCACACGTGCCGTGCCTGAGCTCACCAAACTGCTCAACGATGAAGACCAGGTGATGAACGCAGAATCATGCCAGCACACAAACACAGTCTGGAATTAGCGCGGTATTTTGGTCAACCTTGCTGATACTGAGTCACTTTCAAGTATCTATATTATTTTCCACCAACTCTTCTTTTCCCCCCTTCGTTTCTCTTCAGGTGGTGGTCAGCAAGGCAGCGCAGATTGTCAACCAGCTTACTCGCAAGGAGGCCTCACGGCGTGCGCTGATGCAGTCACCTCAGATGGTGGCAGCGGTGGTGCGGGCGATGCAGAACACAAGCGACATGGAGACGGCACGGGCCACAGCCAGCATCCTCCACAACCTGTCCCACCAGAGAGAGGGCCTGCTCTCCATCTTCAAGTCTGGAGGCATCCCTGCTCTGGTCCGCATGCTCAGGTACTTCCAGACAAAGAGAAGGAGAGATCACAGATTGAGGAAGTTAATTGACCTCAGTCAATTATGACTTTGATCCTTATTGTTGTCCTGGTTGTCTGTATATGGTGAGAAATTGTATTCTTCCTTATAGTGTAGGTGTGAAGGGAAAACTAAAACACTGAAAGGCCAATGTCAGTCACATGTCAAGACCCATTTTTCTGTTTTGTGGGGTTGTCTATCGAATCCTTTTGGAAATATATGCAACACAGATTGTGTGAAGTCATGTTTACAGCTACAATGCAGTTCAGTTGAAAAAGAAAACAAGAGCCTCTGATTCACCAGCTCGTACTGATGTTTATTGAGTATAACAGGAGAAAGCCAGTAAAGAGTATGAAGAAATGTTGATTTTTCCCCCAGCCTTAGCCTCAAAAGACAATATTCCAAGGCAGCAACTAGACCTGCTGTGCAAATCTCTCCTTCATCTACCAGAAATCTTTATACTTTATGTCATTATCAGTGTTATTTTAAGCACATTGTCTGGAGTGTGTTGAACAGAGGTTGCATTAGACTGTTTACAAATTAGGTTCATAAAAATTCCATTCTTATCTTTTATAACACATCATTCTAATTTTCATTTTTTAATGATAGTAAGACTTATTTAATAGCATTTAATTTTAATATTGTAATAATTAACATTCCTCTCCAAGCAGAGGGGGAATTCCATTTGTTTTTAAGTACCGCAGCATACTCACAACACGCGTGCATACAAGCGCATAATTAAGATTTGGCACATTTCAAAGGTTATGTAACCACTGTGGCAAGGTTACATGTATTATTTAACTATGACAGTAAAATGTAGGGAGAAAAAAAAAGTGGCGGAGCATCATTCTGGAGCGCTCCGCAGCACTGCACCCCATTTATAAGTGCATAAAGACAAAAGATGAACAGACAGATGAACTGTGCGAAGAAATTTTGAGCACTTAGCTGCTGTGACAAACTGCAATGGAACATAGTGTGTAGCCTACCAATGTGATGGCCAAAGCCGGCTAGAGAATGAGGTCATGTATGTAAAATTAAAGACAAGACAGGACTAGATAATAGCTAATTGATATGCACACACCACCAACTGGACAGGGGTGTGAATTACTTAAAGTTATGGTAGATCGCCCTCCTGTTCTTATCTGTCAAAATGACGGACAGCCTTCAAAAATTCAGTCAATGATGGAAAATGTTTGGTTGCCGAGACCTGTGGTGTTGACTAGCAATATGGGCAACATAAGAGATTACAGACATAATCAGAAGTATATGACGCAGGTGGAAGAAATTAGTCCAACGAAAAACACTTAAAATCACTCAGTGCATTCAATTGTCTAACAGAGAGGGCATTTTCCTTTAATGCACAGCCAGTGGATATGTCATTTGTTTGTGATACACACTTCACCTGCCTGTTTCTCTCCCACAGCTCTCCCATGGAGTCTGTGCTCTTCTATGCCATCACCACGCTCCACAACCTGCTGCTGCACCAGGAAGGAGCTAAAATGGCCGTCCGTCTGGCCGATGGCCTGCAGAAGATGGTTCCCCTGCTGAAGAAGTCCAACCCCAAGTTCCTGGCCATCACCACAGACTGTCTGCAGCTGCTGTCCTATGGCAACCAGGAGAGCAAGGTGTGTGTAATCGTCTGTACATGTAACACAACGGCCAGTACACTTCATGGCAGCCAAGTATTGTCATTTGAGACTATTCAAGTTGCTGTGCGTGTGTGTACATGCGTTTTGTTTTGGGTGTGGCATGTGAACGGAGCTGTTCAGGTGCTGGCACCATGAGTGTGCGGGTGTGGTTGTTTGCTTAGTCGTAAAAATGAGTGAGAATTAACTGGTGTTTATCTGCCTGGACAGGTCACAGAGTTCTTTTGTAAAGATCATACATCTTACAAGGCTGAGTGTTAAAAAACAAAGGTTACTCACACAGTCCCTCTCTCTCGCAGCTGATCATCCTCTCCAACGGGGGTCCTGAGGGTCTAGTTCACATCATGAGAAACTACAACTACGAGAAGCTGCTGTGGACCACAAGCCGTGTGCTCAAAGTCCTCTCTGTGTGCCCCAGCAACAAACCCGCCATTGTAGAGGCTGGTATGTGATATATGTTTTCTGTGCGAGTGCACACCTGTGTGTGTGTATACAATGTAGTCATACAGGTGTGTCAGCTTTTTGTTACCTGAACTGAGGCTAATGGCCTCTTGTCAACCTAAGCACTACATGACAGCATAATTAATGAGATGCTGCTGAGAGCTGAGTGATCTAACTTCTCTGTTCTCCTGCAGGTGGGATGCAGGCTCTGGGTAAACACCTGACGGGCTCCAGCCAGCGTCTGATGCAGAACTGTCTGTGGACGCTCAGGAACCTGTCTGATGCTGCCACCAAGCAGGTCTGTGTCACACACTCACTTTCACTTTTTTCCTCTCCTCTTACTGAAAATATGAATCTTTTAATTTGCCATACTCCGTCACATGAAAAACTTCCTGAAATCGTTCTGTTCCTGTTTCCAGGAGGGGATGGACAGCCTTCTGCAGGTGCTGGTGGGCCTGCTTAGTTCAGACGACCTCAACATGCTCACTTGCTCCACCGGCATCCTGTCGAACCTCACGTGCAACAACGCCCACAACAAAACTCTGGTCACCCAGTGCAACGGCGTAGAGGCGCCGATCCACGCCATATTGCGTGCCGGCGAGAAGGAGGATGTGACCGAACCTGCCGTTTGCGCTCTGCGCCACCTGACATCACGCCACCAACAGGCTGAGGTGGCGCAGAATGCTGTGAGGAAACACTACGGCATCCCCGCCATCGTCAAGCTGCTCAACCAACCTTACTACTGGCCCGTCATCAAGGTAGAGAGGAGGGAAGGCGGGAGGGAGGGGACAGTACGGACTCATACAAGACTTAAAGCTTGTGAAATGACCTTTGGCAGTCAATTAAAGATTAACTTAATTTTTCCATGCTGTTTTTTCCCCCTGTGTAAAGAGTGGTATGTAACCACAGTCTTTATAATTATATTTGAGCATCATTTTCTTCGGTTCAACATCTTACTGACCCTTATTTGAGCCTGTAGGTTAGTCTAGATAGGTGAATGTTTTCCTTCTAGGATGGAGGTTAACAAAAGACGATGGAAAGGACTCCTTAAAGTTAAGCAGGTGGTTTAAGGGAACATAAGCAAAGGACTGTAAAACAAACACACTGAGGAGTTAATGGGTTTATCCAAAGAGAGAAGGTGGGGAAAATGGGGAGACAGATGGACGAAGGGGACGGCAGGTCCGGCAGAAGGCCAGAGTCTCAATCAGCCTGAAAGAGCATGAAATGCACATGACAGCAGGAACAGTATGTTTCACAAGACCAGGCTTTAGGGAGGAAAAAATCAATTCATACTTGTCTTTTCAGTTTGAATTTCTAATGGAGAAGCTTGAAGTTGTTTGTTGGCCTTGCTCTACTTGTTGACCGATAACAGCGAACAGCACCGTGACCGTGTCTTTTCCTCTCTTCCTTCCCTCCCTGAAGGCTGTGGTCGGCCTGATCCGCAACCTGGCCCTGTGCCCAGAGAACCAGGCCCCTCTGAGGGACGCGGGAGCCATTCCCCGTCTGGTCAACCTGCTGCTCAAAGCCCACCAGGACGCCCAGAAACACGGTTCATCCAGCCAGCAGACATACCAGGTACATGAGGGGCTAGTTTGAAAGGATGCTTGTTGTCACTGATTCGCCAGGTTTAATGGATTGTTGAAATTAGTAGCTGTGAATTATTCTGAATTTCAACATTTCATCTTTTCACCCTGCTCCTCAGGATGGTGTGAGGATGGAGGAGATTGTGGAGGGCTCCACAGGAGCTCTGCACATCCTGGCAAGAGATCCCGTCAACAGAGCAGAGATTGCCAACCTGCAGACCATTCCTCTGTTTGTTCAGGTAACGGAGGAAGCTGAAGCTCTCACACTTCCTTGTCTTGGTAATTTACTTCCTTATGTTTGTTCATTTGTTGTAATCGTTTCCTTCCTCCCCCCCTCCAGCTCCTCTACTCTCCAGTGGACAACGTGAAGCGCGTGGCGGCGGGCGTCCTGTGCGAGCTGGCCCTTGACAAACAGTCAGCTGAGATCATCGACAGCGAGGGAGCGTCGGCGCCGCTGATGGACCTGCTTCACTCCAACAACGAGGGCATCGGTAGGACACCCAGATAATGCACTGCGATTAGCTTACCGTAATGTAGCATTTAGTCATAGGTGGAAAGGAACAAAGTCAATTTACTCAAGTGCTGTACTTACTGTAAGTGCAGTTTCCAGGTACCTCACTTTACATGTGTCCAATACCGTGTCCAATCTGTGAGATAGTATACTTTTATTGCAATGCATTTCAGAATGACACACAGTTGACTTAAAAGTAACACAGTCTGTCCATAAAACAGGGTGCGGTGTCAGAGTTTAAACTACTATAACAACAAATAGGCGTAAATGTGTAATTTTACAAAACACACATTTGGACAACTTTTTGACATGCCAACTTATCTACCCACTTTTTTTTTTAAGCAAGCTGACTGAGATTTGATGCATGGAAGGGGTTGAGAGTCCACAGATCTGTCAGTCCGACAATCTTTGCAATAGCCTACTTTTACAGAATTAAATTACAAGATAGCACGACTGGAAGCCTGATCATATCCAGCATGAAAACAGATAGGCTAAGGTCACAAGCTAATCAAATAAATAAGTGGGCTTAATAGTGCATTCAAAACAACTCCATTTGAACACAGCACACCACTGTGAGAGAGTTTAACCTCCAGAACGACAGCTGTGCCCACGTCACGTTGATCGTAGCCTACACCAAGGAATGATTGGCTGGAAAGAGGTCACAGTGACATAGGATCCATATTTTGCCATCCTGATCATTCTGGGAAACTCATTATGATGAGACAGTGCAGACGAAAACCAACTTCTAATCATAAGCATCACAACACGGCCCAGTTATTTACATTATGGCACTTGTTGTCGTCACTGATTGTACATTGAACAGATGTTCAAAATGGCTTTTCAGTTAATTTTGTCATTCCTTGCTCAAACCATCAGGCTTAAAAAGATGATTATATTATATTTACATGTGGAAGTCCCATGGTTGAATCAGACAAGGCTTGCTAACACGCACTTACAGAGATACTGTATAGTTATTGCAACACTTGATGCTGTTAAGATGGTGTGAATACACTATATCTATAATGCATCACAGAGTTCTGTTAAAGAAAAAAATCCTACAAACCAAAACTATTACAGCACTTAACCATTACTTCATCTTAAAAACTTTAATGTCTGGTGCAGTCCAGACTAAAATGCAAACTTGGATCTGTTTTCCTTTCGATACGCTCACACCGTCACACATTATTGGTGTAAAAAGGAGTGGAAGGTTTTTTTACAGTGCTGAATGTGTCCTGATTTTTTTCCCCCTCAGCTACTTATGCTGCAGCTGTTCTGTTCCGCATCTCCGAGGATAAGAACTCAGACTACAAGAAGCGAGTGTCTGTTGAGCTCACACACTCCCTCTTCAAACACGACCCCGTTTCCTGGGAGATGGTGAGTGTCTGGCGCCCTCCACTGCCAGGACATGACAAGTGAACATTGAAGTAGACATTATTTAAATCCCCTTCAGCTCTCTGGGTTTACATTTCAGCACCTATGACAACATTCATAAAGAACATTATGTGAAGCTCTCAATAAATAATAATAATATACAGTGAGCGGGTTATGATTGTGACATAAACCCAGACAAGGTGATGCAGAATCCTGACATCAAGTGGGTGGGTATTAAATCCTCCTGAAAGGGTTTATTTAGTCATAATCGGAGTTCCCACAGTCATGGAAACCTGGAAAAGTCATAACAGCAAATTTAATCTATGTAGCTGCTGATGTATTGAGCTCAAATATGTGGTGATGCGTGATTTTTTTGTTTACCATTACATATTTTTCAATATTTTCTCCCTACATTTTGTCTTTCCAGCAGTGTATGCCGGCTAGCTGGAATTATAGAGTTTGAATCTGAGTGTTGGGCAAGTGAGGCAAGAAAAATAATATAACAGTGTGATTTAACTTGTCGGGTTATTAATCCCAAAGTTTCTATACTTCTTACCCACTACTACTTTGAAATTGTAGCACATTTTTGAGATGGAGCAGTTGACATAGGGAGCCTAGGGTGTACAGTTGTCACTCAGTACAGAAGTGTTTTTTTTTTTTTTAAAACAAATTAAACAACGGGCCAACTGAAACGTCGACTGTAAACCCCCGACTTTAGGAGCCCCACTGCTCCATTTCCGCGGACCCCCTATTGTGATGTGATAAAGGAGTAATGTGGAGTGAAGTATACCTGTTCGCGTTATAGGCCACATTGTGGATGGAAATTTTATCATGTGCCCATTCAAAAGTCATGGAAAACTTTTGAAATCATGTCCATAAAGATCAGTGGGAACCCTGAATAAAGACCCATTAGCTGTACATTATCCCACTATTTCCATGGCTACTTATTTGACACAAAATATTTATTCAAAAATGATTTTATTGGTTTATAATTACTTAACTGCCTCCACTTAGCCTCCTTGGTCAGAACAGCATCCATAGCAGCATACTGTTATTCACAGCAGCAGTCTGCTGTTCAGAAATAAGAAACCATGTAAAGCCATAATTGACCAATTAAAGTTTTCAGGGAAAGTTGTGTGGTAATCTTTAATGAGGACTATTAATAAAAGGGTTGACTTCATTTTACCTTTGTCCTCTTGTGACCTCTGCAGGCCCACAACAGTGTCCCCATGGATGGACAATATCCAGATGGTGAGTAACTGTGTCTGTAATGTGCACATACAGCACATTCCTCAGCACTGGGTCACTCCACCACAGGGAGCGACCGCAGTGTGAACATGCTGTAATCTGCTAGCAGGTTCCCTTCTGCTACTGCCTACAGATATACTATCATCATTTGGTAACAAAATAAATGGTGTTTGTAGTTTAAAAAGTATTCTATGCTTATATAATATTCAACAACCCAAGCCATAACCTGTAATGATTTTTAATCACCTTAATTCATTTCATATCTAACCCTCACAAATGTGACATTTTCTAGTCGTCAGTGTCTTTTGTTAGTCAAGCACTGCGTATAGTCGAGTCACATTGTGCCGTTATCTCATCCACTTCCGCCTTTGCCTTTTCTTTGTTCTCTACATCACCACTTATCCCTCATTGCCAACTCTAAAAGGTTTTCTCCCTGTCTATCTCCCTCCTGGTGTTTCCTTATCTGTGTTTGCATCCTTCCCTTAATTCCTGTCCTTGACTTTTCTCCTTGTATGGCCTTGGTATTTTCTGTCTCCTTTCAGAGCAGAGACTCGGCTCCTACACTCTCCAAGATCTGTGGTCCAAAAATGTGCCTGAAATGTTTGAAATTATTTCCACCAGCTTGTATAATTCTCTGCTCTGCTGTTGCCACTATCATCACAGCAGCAGTAACTGAACCCTCCAAGTACAGGGGAAGCTAAATGACAAAAAATGTTGGTCCAGTGTGTAATATGTAAAAAAAAAAAAAAAACGAAAAT
>JAPZEB010000020.1:27252834-27270031 GCA_029783705.1 Chaetodon striatus | reverse complement strand
CCAATTAAGGCCCCGTCACACAGGAAAATGTAGCTTTTTCTGTGTTTTAGCCTTTTGTCCACATGCAAACTGCTTCTTAGGTCACAAAATGAACCTCTTGTAAAACTCAGATGAGAGTAAAGATTTCAAGAAAGTGTTTTCAGTGTTGACGCTTAGACGGAAAGTTTTTGGCTTGTAACATCATCATGTCCAAATTAGTGCTGGCTCTAACCTTGCTTTTAAGAATATTTTTGGAGGAAGTTTTGCCTTTAATGACAGTATAGCTGTACCTATGCTGCTGTAGAGGGCTCAGCCTATATAGAGCGTGGATGCTCTATTAGGTGAGTTAGAGGTCGCCCCACACTCTGACCTTGTTTACAGGACTTTTTACATGTTTACGCTAATATAAAAAATTACTCCTTTACTAAAATAAGGAACAGGGACATCATAATGCACGACAGAGGCACAGATTTTAATAATAACTACATAACTGAACCCCAGATGGTGCCTATTCATTCTAATGGAGTTGCTTTACTGGCACATACACCAAAAAAGTTTTCTAGCTTCCGGTTTGTTTCTGTGGTTTACAACCTACTGAGTATGCACAATAGTGTTTCTCCTGCTGGCCCTGGCTACGAGTTCCCGCTTGGCTCATAGAATTCAAATTTTAAATCACTTTTCTCAGCTTGAGTAAACTTTTACAAATTTAAAACCTCCATGGACCAAAACGTCATAATAGAAACAGTCATGACTGACCTCGTTTGCAGTTCAAGGTGTTTTGTCAATAGTTTTACAGACATGTCTTTTACATAGCGGCCTATGAGGAAAATGCTTTTGGGCCACAGGGGATTTTTCTTGCTGCAATACCGCAGGTGGCCACTGGGGAAAAATTGGTTGCGGGGCTGAGCTGAATTTCTGGAAGCCTGTATGGAGGTCACTGCTGTAGGTAGCATTGTGGTAAGTTGTGTTTCAGACTTCTGATTTGCCAACTCCTTCTTCTTCTTCTTCTTCACGTGGCTTTATTAGGGGTAGGGCTATATCGCCATGTGTTGGTTTGGCATGCTCTTGACAGTGCTTCAGTTGTCTTTTTGCATTTTCATTTAGACAGGAATTTTTTGTTTGTGGACAGGAATTTTTTGAGACCAAAGGAAGGGAAAAACCTGTTTTCAAAAATAGTCGTGTCTATGCGAACTAGGCCATCTACTAAGATACAGGTATGGAGCTCCTTCATAGCTGGGTTTCATTCTGGCCATGAGACCTTAGTAGCATGTCATACCCCTCTCCCCAATTTCTACACTGTCCTCTGTCAAATAAAGGTCAAAATGCAAAAAAAGACACCAGCAGGTATTTCAGGAGTTGTTTAAGGCTTAAAGGAGAGTGAATATTGGACAGGAGGACTTCAAATGAACAATTATGCTGAACTGTGTCCTTTGGATGTGTAAGTAAGCATTTTGCTAACAAAGTTGTGTTCACATCTTATTCTGCTGCCCCCAAGTGGCCAAAAAATCTATTAATGCAACTTTAAAGTTGATGTATTTTATTAGCTTGTTTTTTTCCAATGCTGAGTATTTGTATTAGACCCAGGTGTATCTTTCAACATTTTAATAACACCTCTGCAAACTCGCTCAAACACACTGAATCAGTTGAGTGTAAGCTGCTTTACTTTACACTGAGCTCATACTCACAGTTCATTAATGCTCAACATGAAACAACAAGTAAAGAAATGATTAAAGACCGAAGCATTTGTTATTAAAGACCATATTCATGAGATGAAAAGTCATATTTCACTTGTGCGGTACTGGGGGTGAGAAATGAGGTCTCCAACTGAAGGCCAATGTATCAGACTCAGAGTCAGCCGACGGTGTCAGCAGAGGACAGTGTGTGTGTGTGTATGTGTTTGTGTGTAGGGCAAGCTAACGTGGGCATTGCAAAGCCCACCTAGGTTGTTCTTAAAGTTTCTTGCCTAAATACTCAAAGGAGGAAGCACTAGTTGAGTAGTAGGAAACCAACCTTTATTTAAAAAAGGAACATAAATATACCTACAGGAGTTAAAGATGAAAGAAACAAGACCCTACACGTGAAGAAGAAATTGCATAATTAAGATCTGCTTCCAGTCAAATAATTTTAAATGTTCTGAATGAGGATGAGCCAGGATGATTTTTCTTCACTACACTGACTTCCTGTGCCAGAGACACACCAGCAACAACCACTGAAACGGATCGCGACATTTAATCATTGTTCCAACAGTTTGCCTTCTAAACTAACCACCCAACACATTCAGATTAATTTGTTAAACTAAGAGACAATGACTGTGACGTGCAGTAGTGAATGTTAGTCATGGCTTTGTTCAAAAGCAAAAGATTTGCAACAATAAAAAAGGGTTTTATCACTTCAGAGCATTCTCAACTTAACTACAGCTCAAAATAATCTACCCCTTAGCAAACATGGAAATACAAATCACTTGTAAGTTTGTTTCGAACACTTAGAGAAATGTTTAAAATGAACATTCCCACAACAAGCACTCAGCTGCAAAGAAAGCGTTAATGCTCTACGAGGATTTACAGTAAGATTCAAACTCAAAAAGGCTCAGGGTCACCATTACTGACGCTGTTAGGAATGACATGTCGCACTCAAAGCCTACGTCATCTGAAATATTTATTGGAGAGATAAATCATAAATCTGCACTGTGATCAGTTTGACAGCAAAAGCTACTTACAACATCATCAGTGACAGAAAAGTTTGAGATGAACATCTGGGGTTAAAAATACTCGATTTCGATTAAATCTAAACTTTCATGTGTCAGTTAACAGTCCAGCCAATACTGCAGATTGCACACCAAGAACCAGTGCAATACGGCACTTCCTTAAATTATCACACACACATACGAACGACCACAAAGGGAGCAAGTCCGCAGAGTTCTCAGGTCTTTCCTTAAGGTGCATCCAGCCCGTCAGCATGTCCGTCTCTGTTTCCGTCATTCAATTCGCAGGAGGCGGAGGATGAGGAGTCGAGACGAATCATGGAAAGAACAATCAGGGATTGTACTCCGTGTTTGTATTAAAGGAAGTGTACATGTCCACAAGCACACAAATGTACAGTGTATGTCCGTCTGAAGGAAGGAGGAGGCTGGATGTGTGTGTGTGTCTCAGGAGATGGTGGAAAACTCTTTGAGCAGGACGTCCTGACTCAGTGTGTTCAGAGAGACATTCTTCCTCACATTCAGGCTGATAGAGCGCACCTGGAGACAGACAGAGACACATTTATTACCAGATCAAACAGATAACAACCTGTGGAACTGCACTTTGTCAGTAAACTGAATTTAACTTGTCTCATACCCATACAAGCCCACATCAATTAAAGGAGCAATCCACCAATTTCACACATGTAGGTCAGTTTATTGTCACAGGTAAGATGAGGAGGTTATCTCAAGCTTGTTTCACACAGAGATTCTGTGATAGGGCCATAATGAAGACATGTCCTTATACCAGTGTGATTTTAGATTGCACTCCCGAAGCTAAAGAGGTGTGATTAGCATGAGGTGCAACACAACAGCGTCAGCCTCTAGAAGTGAAAAATAGCACACGTGTCGGCAGCGCGTTCTTAATAATAACAATAATATAACATCATGGCAATAACCGAAGAATAAGGAGCTCCTGTACCTTTATTGTCTTCCAAATTTGTGGACATTTTTGGTTGCTGTTCTTGATCTTTGAGTTAGATGCTAGGTGCTGCTAGCTGCTTTTTATGGGCCCTGGGCCTGGAAAACGCAAGCTTGGGAGCTTGGCGCTACTTTTGTGCCTTTTTTGAGCCAGCTTTCAAGAGCGTGGCGGCAGGTTGTGTCTACGGTTGCTAAGCAACCTTAACAAGCACTGTATCACAGCCTATTTACCTGAAATCCTGAGTGTGGAGCTGATCTTCTTCCAGGTGCTGTTTATAAGTGTGTGGGCCTGTCGTCCTATACTTATGGGACGGATGTAAAGCTCTGGCAGCTCTGCACCAAAATTATCAGCTTTTCCATAGTTACCACAGACTGATATTTACGGAAAGATATCTGTCAGCTGTGATTTGTTGTTCCTTGTCACATGACATGCGATGCAGTCTGCTGCGTTCCAAAAGTTCACCTTGGTTTATCTCGGGATGCAGCTGTCACACCCTGAAAAGTAGGTGCTCGGGAATGCGTGCGCGCCATAACAGCATCGCTCTAGCGTTTGAGCGTCCCTGCAGTGCATCTACACTGAAAACAATGGGTTTGAGGGCGCAAAAAATGCGGCATGTGTATGACCCCTACAGCTCCCAGCAGTGGGTCACACAAATAACACTTCATTAAATCGTCGCACCCATCCTGTTTGGCTGTCCCTTTTACACAGACATTGATTCGGTACTGTCACTTCTGCAGCTGCTGGCTTAAAAGAAACTCTGCCCTGCTATTTTGAGATTGTACCCTCTGATTCAATTGCACATTTTACCTGCTTATTCATACCTCACTGTTACTGGTTTATGCTTTGTTTAAGGTATATTATGTAACATTCCCACATTAACATGTCTAAAAACTGACCTATGTTATATATTTTGTTGAGTTATATACTTTATTATCTCAAATGTTTCCAACAATGTTCAAACCTAGCATCTAAAATCTTTCATTTCATTTAAGGTAAAGGTTTGGTTTGTTTGGTTGCCAGTCAGTGGTATCATACAGCTTAGACCTTACACCCCCTGGTGCTCTAACTTGTGAATTTAAAACACGAAAAACACCAGATGTTATGTGATATGATAATAAGACAGGAAGGAAGTTGGCAAGCCACTGTTTGTGTTGCTTACTCATGATAGAGCACATATAATCAACGCCATTTGTGCACTCTGTCGCTGAAGCTGTTGCCGTAAAATGCAAACGTACAAGCTAACCAAACGTGAACATGACGTCTGCCTGAGTCACCTCAGATGGACTTTCATCGGCAATGGTGGTTGTTTAACAATGAAGACAATATTTCCATGAGCCTACGGTACTTCCTGACACAATTTAAGTCTGTCTTTTGTTATTGTTTTGATTAAGAGACCTCTAGCGGCAGAAATTACATACTGTGAAATTAAATACATCACATAATATATAAGTGTTTCATTATTTAATGGAAATGTAAAAATAATATACACCAATATAAAACAAGTCCAGGTGACTTTTTTCTTTTCTTACTCAGGGGGACTCTGGTGGTGGTAATTTCTGTCCACAGCCTATTACAGGAAGCATTTTCTCAGCTGTCAACTTTGCAAAAAGATCTTGCAGGAAACACAGCCCCTTTGAGGTGCGAAGGGACATAAAATCTGAGTAAAAAGACAATTTGTCTCCTTTTGAAAAAGTAAGGTCCTAATAATTTATACCCTCCCTTTTAACACAGAGCATCCTCCATAGTGGAGAGTGAGTCTGACTTTATGTGGTGTGACACACTGCAGAGAAGGCTGGGTTCAATTTTGGGAAGAACTCGAGTCTCAGTAGACCACATTAAACCCTCAACACCCAGAATACAATGCTGTCTCTGTCTTACCAGCTCCTTGAAGAAGGCAGCCTCTTTGGGCTGCTCGGAGTACCTCTCAAACTGGTCCAAACCATCCTGCAGTTTGAGCGTCAGTGTGTCGTAGTTGGACCGAACCACCTCCAACACCTAACGGGGTGACAGATGACGGAAATAGGAAATTAACTTGTTGCATAACGCCATAATACAGAGTGGTTAAGGCATCACACAGTGAACGCTTGAGTTGAACAGTCAGCGAACAGTCAAATATTAATCAGTGTTTAATACTTCATCACAGCATCTTTATTCATGAGGATCATGATCTGGTTCCATCTGGTTCCTTTACTCGTTACTTCCAGTGCCTAACTGCTGACTGTCTGGGTCAACTCTGTTACCAGGGATGTGACTGGTTGTTTGGGAAAAGGGACACTTTTGTTTTGTTGCTTTTTTACTTGTTTTGTCCCGTTTCTCCACAAAATTGTGCACCATTAGCTACAACTCTGTAAGGTTTGTTTTTCAGTGGTCGTTTAATCATGTTTTTAATCCTCAGATGAGCAGACTGGTCTTGAATCTGCAATAAAATTGAGCTGCTGTGTGCGTCTCTTACAGTAAGTACCAATAAGATTTAGTTAGGACTTTAGGGCCCAGACACACTAGGCCAATGGTCGGCCATCGGTGAGCGTCTGTTGGCCAAGTTTTTGTGCCGTGTCCCGCATCATTGGCACTAGTTCATCTTTGTTGACTGTTTGTCAGCCAATTCAGCATGCTGAAACCGATCTGTGAGCGAAATCACTCTGATTGGTGTTCAGCTTAGCATACAAGAAGAGAAACGGAAGTGAGGAAAGTAAGCAAATGGCTTAAGTCAAGAGGAAGTGAGATCAAAAGTTAAATTTTTTTAAGCATTGGGTTGTGTTGTTTATGTACTAACTGGCTAGCTAGCATCTTGAATCAGTCCTGTCTGTCTTGTTTCCTTTTTTTAATGACGAATACAGACTACTGCCGCCAGCTGGTATGGAGAGTTATTTCCTCTCACGTAGGTGCAGAACATACGTGCTAGTTGGCCGTTGGTTGTAGTCTCTGCGGTGTGTTCAAATGCAACTTTCTGGCCAAGACACAGGCCACATGGGGCAACGCAACAGTCGCCCTTTCTTCTGCATTAGTTCTTTGATGTTGGTTTGGTGTGTCTGAGCCATTACAGACTTTCACAATGAGGGCATTTTTGCTTTATGAAGGACTCACTTCATCATTTTAAGGTCACAGTATGAATACAATCAAGCAAAGCAGTATAGCGAGTGACTGAGTGAGTGAGTACCATGGTTATAAGTGCACAGGACCCACATGCCTGAAGTAAAGTCCAGCTGAGATAAGAAGGTGAGCTGAAATCAGAGGTAATTATGCAGAGATTCTCCACACTTCCACCCCTGCCATCCCCCCATTCAGCCGTGAAATAGCCCCTAAGCAGACCTTTTTCATTATTTTATTAATGTCCCTGCAACACTCCACACAGCATGAAACATTCACAATGAGATGCATGAGCCGCACTTTGTCGTGCTTCCCAGAGAAGCTCTATAAACACGCTCCTCTAAAACAAGTCCAGCTTTTATCCGCATAAACACCAAGATGTTAACCTACCAGTAGGCGCACGCGACACGTACACATTCTCCTTTATCTCTGGCAGTATATATCTACTGTACAGCTGAATTCATCATTTTTAAATTTATTAATAGAGGGGAAAACATTCTTTGTCCTTTCATTTTCCTCTAATAAATCTACAGCTCCGCTCTGGGAAAAAAAAAGTGCTGTTGTTTTTATTTCAACCTCTGATGGTACACTGATGAAAAATTCATACCCATATCTCTCTCTCTGCCTCCTTCTCCCTCACAGCTCTCCATCACCCGCCTCTCTCTGTGGAAATGTGGAGGTAGGCTTGAACGGTAACCTCAACTAATGTGTGTGTTTTTTTTCTCACTGGTGGTGAATGGAAAGGACGGAAAATATGAAAGGAGGAGGGGGAGGACGCGTGAGCTGTGACAAACTGGTTAAAAGCAAAAAAAAAAAAGTAAATGGAGGATTATAGAAAAGTCAAGAGAAGACAGAGAGACAATGTAACCTTTACCACATGCTGTTTTAGCAAAGACAGGGATGATAAGTGTTTGGTTCAGCATTTTGCCCGCACACACTCGTCTCAGCTGAGCTACTTTCTGCATCACTAAGCAGATATGATTGTGTGCACGCAGTTGTCGTTGTGTTTATCTTGAAGCGCGGCTACAAAAGAAGCCCTGTGTGTGTGCTGAAGTGTGTCTTGACTAATATTGTATTGTTTGTGACAGACAGACAGACAGACAGACAGAGGGTACAGCAGCTCATTTCAATGCAGCATGTTTCTGGAGGCCATCCATCTTCTCGTGTCACTGTGGGGAATGAAGACGCTGCAGGCAGGAGTGCAGGTGGTTACTGTGTCTGCACGTGTGTGTCGAGCACTGCGTGTCAAAAGAAATGCAAGGTTGCACACTTCATTTAAAAATGAGGAGAGAGGGACACCGGAGAAAAACAAAGGGCTTCGTCTGAACAAGTGACGATCTGAGCATCTCTCGAATGGATCAAATGGATCTATCTCTGCTTGGCTTGTTTGCATTCTGCTTACGTTAACATTCATCAGAAAGACACAAGAAGCAATAAGCTGTTTTTTGGGATGAATTTACATGCGTCTTAACCTTTTGTGTCCATTTGCTGTGAGCATTATCATTTTCAGCCTGAGCTAAAATGAAACTTGCCTTTTGTTCAGTTGAAAGCTCTTGATACGGTTCACTCAATTCTCTCTTTGAAAATCCGACCTACATTTTATGAATTTGTCAGTGCTTCAAAAGGACTGTTTATTTAGAGGTATATTTTGGGAGGCATTTGTGTGCAGGCGACAGTTGGGAGATGACAGGAAATGAGGGTAGAGAGCAGTCGGACACAAACATTGTGTTTAATGATCTGCACCTCACACCCTGAGCCACCAAGGTCTGTACCATCCAGTCAGAGGGACTGTATTTAATTATTTCTAAGAGCAGAAAAAAAAACGAAAACTTGAATAAAATACTGTTACTACGAGCAATGTAAAAAAATTTGGAACAAATTTTATATCTCTGTTCTAACATCAATTCATCCTGAAGTCTCCCTACAGTCATGTTTTAGAGTATGTACTTATACTAAAATTTTGTTAACATGGTCGTCCCACATTACAGTTAAAAACTAGAATTACCACCTTGCAGTTGTATGTCCCCACGAACAGGTCAAGTTGCATTTACAGTTTTTATCCATGTCTGTCCACACTCATATGTACCAATTCAGTATCTGACCAAATGTCTCCTTTCTGTTCCTGAGATGTGACTTTGAATCATGGCCAGAAAAGTGTTTTTGTAGAGCATTATGATGTCACAGTGAAGTTGACCTTTGACCTTTTGGATATAAAATGTCATAATTTTATACTATTAGACATTTGTGTGAATGTTGTCATAATTAGCATAAGAATTCTTAAGTTATGGCATGTTGTTTGCTAACAGTGAAATTTGACCTTCAACTACTAAAATCTGATCAATTTATCCTTGAGTCCAACCAGATGTTTGTGCCAAATTAAAAGAAATTCCCCCAAGGGGTTTTTGCCATATCACGTTCACAGATGCACATACAGACGCACAGGGAACTTGAAAACATCATTCCTTCAGCCACAGCTCTGTCGTTGCGCAGGCATAAAACTCTGAAAAGGGGCAGAGAGCACATGTAGTCTTTTTCCCTCTGAGAAATTCAGTATCTGGCCCGAGGACGATCGAGATGTTTTGGCTTCTCTTTTGGGGGGCTGTCATGTCGTCCATTTTGATTATACAGTCTATGCTCCAGACATATTTTTAAGTATATAAAATACTCTGCTATGGTTAATATTTTATAAGGTTAATGACAAAGCAAGGGAAAAAAAACTCTAAAAAAAAGGGGCTGGAAGCAGATCTTCTCTTTCTCCCTTATCGAGAAATTCTGTATCTGGACTCCGTCCCACTCACCATCGCTGGTTGCACTAGACTGACTGGTGAAAGGGCAGTGAAGCAGTACAGATGGTTAACGCTAGCATGTAGAGGAATCTTTTATTTGTTAATGCTGTTTGTTAGCTTGTAGGCTAACTAGCTGTGGCCGACACATCGTAAATAGATGTAAAACATACAGTAATATCTGCTATGATGGGGTCTTCAGTAGACAGTGGAAGGAAGCTCCAGGCTTCATGTAATATA
The DNA here is from genome assembly GCA_029783705.1 of Chaetodon striatus. Lineage (NCBI taxonomy): Eukaryota > Metazoa > Chordata > Actinopteri > Chaetodontiformes > Chaetodontidae > Chaetodon > Chaetodon striatus. The sequence goes on along the minus strand of JAPZEB010000020.1, from coordinate 27,260,283 downwards.
TTGCACCTTAGCCTTTAGTCGATGTGTTTGAATGGTGAGTAGCACAACAGTCTTACAATAGTGAAAAAGTGTTGTCATCAGAGGCCTGTACTATGAAACCAGTTCAACTTAACCAGGATATCTTTTTGTTATCTGGTTTGACTAACCCTAATACTGGCCGTCTGGATAACCGGTACTACAACGCTGGTTATCAACTAGTCCAGTCAACTCTGGGTTTTCCTATTCAGAATAGAATAGAATAGAAACAACTTTATTGATCCCACGAGGGGCAATTCATTTGTAGCTTCCACATCCCACAATGTACAAACAACAACAAACCACACACTAATCCATGCCAAGCACAGTCCAGTAAAACAGACAACCAGGTCGTTGTTTGGGCACATGTTAAGTTAAGTTATTCAGCCATTAGTGTGTTCATGTGAAAGAGGCGGGCATTTTAATTAGGAGCGACATCATCAAAACCATGAATGAAGAAGGCTGCTTCATATCAACGGTAGGTGAAACGGTACCAAATGTGTCTGTGACTGTGAGACAGTAAAATGTCAGTGGCATGGGATGTAAACGATACTCTGCAATCTTATAACAGAAAATGTAGAAAGATAGAAAATACTATGAAAATTCACCACCAGCAGAGTCTTAAATTACATGCAGGTCTATATCTGACATTACAATAGAGTATTTTTTGCCATGTGGTTGGATGATAATGGATATATCACATAAAACACCTCAAGATAGTGACTGTTTCTGCTACTAAAGTAAAGGCTGGAAAAGTACCCTATAGTTAATGACCGATGAGGACTATGTGACTGAAATGTTGCATTTACAATAACAGGAGCCAGTGAAGAGTGTGTGGATTATTTTTCTAATAAAATATTATCTTTTTATCCTAGTTCTCATCACACAGATGTCTCATGTTATTCTGAGCTGCAGTGATGAAATAAGAGTGTAAAAATAGCAACATTCAGCAATCACTGCGGACTAAAATAAACTTTGCACAATTTAAAATCCTGCGAATATCATGCATTTAGGTTGTAAATGATCTCTCTGTTTGTTGGAGGCTGTGTTTTAAAACCAGTGGAAATGGAGCCCTGGAACAATGAAATGATTCTACGGACCTATAACAATATATAGGCTTGTTTCATTTTCCCCTGTCACTCAAGACTTTTGTCCATGGATACTTTTTTCTTCAGTGATCTGATTGGTCAGAGGTCGGGGTGTTGACAGCCTGTAATCTGTTACCCTGAACATATCCTGTTCCAGAGCAGGTTAGCTGTTCGCCAAGGTTGCCAAGGTGATCCCAGTAAAAAGTGAGCCAGCTTCGTAGCACTGAAAACACAGATTTAACCCTGACGTTACCTTGCCAACTCCAAATCCTGCTTTGTAGTACAGGCCTCAGGCGGCCAAAAAACCCCACAACTTTTGTATTCACAAAACATACACTGACAATGATCCACAGACACAACTAACAACGTTACAGACATCTGCTCAAAATTACCAATGATCAAAAACAAAGTTACTTTATCTAATGAGAGCAGTGTTAACATCGCTGTCTCCTCATACACACCAAAGCCAACTTCTGCCTTCCCTCTTTGTTGTGAATAAATCTAGCAGATAAAAGCAGAGAGGTAATTGGGGAGTGTAATGACCAAATCCATCACTCTCTTATCAGCTTGTAAAAAAAGGACTCTTCCGGCTGTTTTCCTATCCTCACCGATTTGACATAAATGATCTCAAGTGGAGCTCAAAGCGCTCGTATCAGGGAAGTTCAGCCTCCGCACAGACTTAAGCTTTTCCTGTAATGATGAAGGAATAACTCAATTTCAGAAGTTGTCCCGTTGCTTAATGACTCAGTTCTCACTCTGTGTTTATGTGTTTGTAAAAAAGTGGGCCGCGAGAAACTTAACATATACTGCACATTAAATACATGAATCTATAATCTGAATAAAAAAAGTTGTGATGTTTCCTTTAAAAGTACAGTAAAAGGTGTTTGGGAGTAAATAATTAAAGTTGTTGGAATCTCAGTGTGTCAACACGTGTGTATGTCACCATGTGTCGCGTACAGAGTAAAAAGCTTCATATTTGTTGTGAGCAGGGTCCTCCCAGCTGCCTTAACTGTGTGCAGTGAATCAGCCACGATGAGTTTTAAGCTCAGTGGTGTGTGATAACAACTGCTCTTCTAGGTGTCTCATCCCAATAAGCCATGTCTGAGTCATCCATCTCTGCCACATAACTGTAACTGCTTCTTGATGAATAGGCGTTCTTTCAAAATAAAATGCAGTGAAGCCCTTCTCAAACACTTTAAAAGTACTGAGTGTTTTTCCATTGTGCACTAAAAAATTCATAAGATTTACTTTTGAAATGACAAGAGTGATGTTTCAGTGGAGTTTCGCCTAAATGGCCCAGAGATGCTGCTGAAGTTTGTGTTTATTTACATGCAACTTTTAGTCAGCGCGTAGAATAAAAGGTATGTTGTGCTTACCTGTTCCTCTGACAGCTGGGAGATGTGGTTCACAGCAGCGTACGACTCAATCTTGGGGTTGAAATGATTGATGATGGCCCTTAAAGACAAAAAACAAAGACTTCTGAAATGAGGTGTAGTGACATTTTTCTCCCCTTCTAAACACACTTTAAAGTGTAAACATACTCTGCTATGAGTTATATTTTGTTAAACACGGTTAATAAAGTTTTAAGAACTGTAAAAAGGGCCTGGAAGCCGGCTACTATTCCTCCCTCATTAAGAAATTCTGGACCTGGTCTCCGCCTCGCCCACTATTGCTACTAGAACTCGACTGACCAGTGCGCAGTGTTCACCAAGATGGTTACTGACAGAGGAAACACTGGAGAGATTCAGCCACATCTGTTTGAGTCAGTCAGACCAGGTTCCCAGGAAGTGTGCCAGGCTTTGAAGCCAATTTTCGTAGTGGCGAAACAGTGTGATTACACTGTCATGTGATGTCATGTGGCCTGAAAAGATTTTCCTCATTGACTTATATGGCGAAAGAGATGTCTGTAAATCGGTGGATAATTTTTTTTGAGCAACACAAACATTGGCCCGGTTTACATCCAACAACTGCACATTATACCATGTTTGCTGTCAAAACTTTCCCTATGCTAATGCAAACTCTGCTCTCTGTACTGACATGTCTGCTCTGCACTGGAGGTTTCAGGTTTCTTTGGCATTTGCATATTAGGCAGTGATTGGCTTTCAAATCAGTACTGAATCTATATCTCAGATTTTAGAGAAGGGCACAGACATCACCAACTTCAGTAGAGCAATGTAAGGAATGTGTCTCTAGTGAAAAACTTGGCACAGATACAAGTCAGTAATATGAAGGTCAGACATTTTAGGGGACATAAACAGAAGAAAAACATATTTTCAAGTGGAGGGGATCTTTAAAGTCCAAGCATGGGATGTATACTGTACTTACTAGCACTACGTGCACACCCTAACATTACAGACATATGCAATGGTTAAAAATCTCATTCCAAAACCATGAGCATTAATCTTCTTTTGGGAAGACTTAAGACCAGATTTTGGAACCTGACTGCAGGGATTTTCTCCATTTTAGCCACAAGAGCATTAGTGATGTTGGCCATGCTGACCGATAAGGCCCCACAGTCTGCGTTCCAGTTCATCTCGGCAGTGTATATAAGCCATTTTCACAGCCGTATTTCATATTTGCTTCATTGTCTGACAACAGCGACATAAAAATAAATGAGAATTAGATGGCTAGTGTGTGGACGCAGAAATAAAAGTTCAGCTGGAAGTGAGGGTCCGACCCCAAACAATAAAAAAACAGCCCCAAACCAGATTACACAAGGGCATGTGGTGACAGGGGTTTTTAATGTGTGTGCGGCTTCATAGAGAGGCTGATTGTGTGGTTACTTCTAGATTAGGTGCAAACATAATAATATTCAAGGTGTGAAGGTCTATAGCTTGTAATTTTGACAAGATATTTGACAAGCAAAGTTCTAAACCCCTCAGTTACAGAGAGGCTGTTTAACACCAAAACTACCTTCTATTCACTCCCATTCAATTCCACCTCAATGCCTCCTTCTTATTGTGTGAGCACACCAGGGAATTTCAGATGTAAATTCAGAGGCAATCTTCTCCAGCATTAGCATTCATTTCCATGAAATAAACTGCTTTATGGCTCAAATATAAGCTGATGCAATAAGCACAGCTGTGAGATGAAATGGCTTATTTTGAACTGGCATAGAGTACGTCATATATCAAATAAATTATAGTGACAAAAATTCAGAGAATTCTCCGTAGTGGTAATTCAGTTGTCATTTATGTGTGGGAAGCCAGTGTATGGAGGAATGAACTGATGGGAGTGAAATGGAATTGGTCCCTTCATTTGAGTTAATTTCAACACAATCTCTGTAGGTTCTCTATTCCTCCCCGTTTCATTCATTTATTCATCTATTCTTTCAAGTATTCCTCATTTAATCTTCTTCTTCCCTGCCCTCCCTTCAGCCCTTGTGACTGCATATGCAAGCAGTGGAGTCTGCTCCATCAGGAGCCCAGTTTAGTGGGTGAATCCTCTGGGAGTATCCCGCTGGTACGGGTGCCCTCAGGGGCCTCCAAGCCAGGGTGACCTCAGTGGATCATCTCCTCAGAGACGATGAAGGAGGGAAGAGAGATTTCGGAGGGAGGGGGGGTGGGATGTTGGAGGAGAGATCAAGTAGAGTATGTATGTGGACTGGAGCAGGGTGGAGGAGATAAAGGCTTAAAACTGACTGAAGAGAGGGGGCCTGGGGGAGGAAGTGGAGGGAGGGGGATAGGCTGGGGATGGAGAACCTAAATTACAGCTCCAAAGACTTAACTTCATTCACTTTATTTTGACCTTTCTCCATCGCATTCTTATTTGTGATTCCCTTCAATCCAATATGACTCTTTTCTCCTTCTTAGGATACAGTGTTTGTGTGTTGAGAGAGTGTGTGCATGTGTGTGTGTGTTTTTACCGAACATTGACAAGGGCATGCGTGACTTTGCTGGCTGCCTCCTTCCACTGGCCCGTGTTGGTTGATACTCTCAGAACTGGGAGGCAGAGAAAGACAGATTGAAAAAACAGAGTTAGATGCACACATACGGCCACACTTAAACGCATCTCTTTTCATCTGTGACATTTAGGGCAATAAAGGAAAGGCTAGAATCAGGGTTCCAACATTTTTTTCAAAACTGTTCCCTGACTTTTCAAGGACCCATAATTAAATTTGCATGACCATCCACAATGTATGACATGAACAGAACTATATAGTACGCTTTACTCCAAATGTTCATTATATTATTACAGGTGGTCTGCAGACACGGAGCAGTAGAGCTCCCAGAGTGGGGAAGTGACAGCTCACAGCTTGGTTGGCCAGTTGGCTGACTGTGTTTTGCACCTTCAAACTACCATGCTCTACTTTCAGAGCAGTTAAAACGAGTGCACATTGGCACTCTGAGTGACAACTGAACGCCCTAGGCTGCCCATGTCAATTGCTCCATCTCAAAAAAGTGGCACATTTATAAATATCAGTGGGGCATATGTGTAAAAACATCAAATCACACTGTCGCAGCATTATTTGTCTTGCCCCACTTGCAGCGTTATTCAGGCATATCACATTCAAACTCTACTCAAACATGATTCCAGCTAGCCGGCTTACATGGAGGTAGAGACAGAACGCTGAGAGAAAATGAAGAAACGTATATGATGGTAGGCAAAACACTGTCATGCACCTTTGCATATTAGAGCTACATTATATTATATATTATACTACATTACTCAGAATGTTAACCACGGAAGATTACCGTAACAATTATGAGACTGTGGAATTCCATGACTTTCAAAACCCTTGTAAAACACTTGAATGTGTAAAATTTTGTTGACCAACACTGACTGGTAGAAAACTGCAAAGTGACAACACTGGAACACATCAGTGACTAAAACTAGTACAGGTAGGGGTGTCCCCGACACAAATTTACATAGTCAAATCTGAAGTTTTGCCTACTGTCAACTGATCATCAAATCATGTTTGGTTTTTCTTTTGTCACCAGACAAAACAACTTAAATAGCAAATTAATCAATCTGTCTTCTTTACTTGGCAAAGGAATTTATTTTGTAACAGGACGTGTTCCATCCAGTGCTGTTTGTTGTGTTGAGGTGCGGCGCTGTTTACAGGACTGACACGGAGCGGAGGAGTTTGACAGACAGACAGAACACGCAGTAAATAGAGCTTTTTGCCCCAATTCCATCCCCTCCATTATAACAATCCACAGACAAAAGAAAAATGACAGGGAGGGGACAGTAAACAGGAGAGCTACAAGCCACAAACGGCTGTTTCTATGTGCTTCCCACTGCTGATTTTGACAAGGACTCATTCATAAATTCAAGAAATACTCAGTACTCTGCTCGTGCTACGTCCTTATATGAGCGCTTTGCTTAATATTTATGACAAATATGTTATATATCATGATTTATTGAGATAAACCAAGTAATTCTATGTAAAATCAGACTTTCGGCACCCCCATATTTTCCCACTACTTTCCCACCATTTCGCTGTTAGACTGGCAGTCAAATCAGGCTCCTGTGGTTGCCGAATAGTCAACTATTCAAAGCTGTGCCTAGCAACATGGAATTACACCTCCCTCAACATTTCGTAATGCCTATTATTTTAGACTTGGCGATTATTTAGATAACTTTTCATATTAGAAAATACAACAAGTCAGGTTAAACACTGCAGTTTCTACTAACATACCCATACAGTAGAGGTTGTCGAAGACCTGGTGCATTCGTACGATTTCATAGTACAGCTCGTCGTAGCTGTTGGAGGTGGGCAGGAACGTGTCACCGTATGTTATGAACATGTTGAAAAGGTTCACTACCTGGATGAGGAGACACACATTAGTTGGCCCACACATTCACTCTCAAACATTAAGAACTCAACGAGGAAAAAGTGAAACAAACTAAATATAGTAAATTTTCTAAAGGGAAATGAAGTTTACAATCCCTTAATTTCTGCATACACAGCCTGTTTGGCCTCATTTACCTCCTCAGACAAACTAATAAAAAGAAGTTCACACTCTTGTGTGTGATTTCAGTCACAGCTGGGCTGCAAGCAGCACCACTGACACAGCATCTGGCTCTTCTCTTACAACAAGATCATACACACTTCCTGTGAAACTCATTTCCATTGTGGACTGTACTCTGTCAAGCTGCTGTCTGCATGTTATAAGCTTGTGTGTGAGTGTGTGTGTGTGTGTGTGTGTGTGTGTTGCTCACCAGTAAGGCCAGATAAAAGATGTTGTGCTTGGCCAGCAGTGTTGTCTCATTTGACAGCAGGAACTTCAGCAGGTTGATGAGAGCTGTGCGGAGGGAGACATGCACACAAATTAATGAAATAATCTGGAGTGCTGATAGTCGTCTACCAGTAGAGGCATATGGCAACAGTCTGCTTTCCTCA
>JAPZEB010000020.1:27230218-27252702 GCA_029783705.1 Chaetodon striatus | reverse complement strand
ACAAGCTCCAACACAAGCTGGCACAACAACACGCTGAAAGAAGATAAACACATCTATTGCTTTAATTTAGCTAATTTTTTCTCTCCCGTCTTATTTCATGGTATGCTATTATCATCACCAGGAGGAGAGGGTCAGTGTTACTCAGGGAATTAAGCTGATTATTGGTCTGATTAAGGGAATCTGTATTCTAATGAGACACAGTTGCGATGGGGCCATTACAAGCTGAAATGTTATCCTATTGTGTGTTGACCGGGCTGAAAACAAGGCCACCAGGATGGATTGTGCTTTCTTTATAGACTCATTATCCAATCTCAATGATGCAATACATTTCCAAAACAACATGCTCAATGACTTCAGAGGGAAATGGCTTTGTTTTGCAAAAGCACTCAACTCTTAAAGTGACGCCCAGCAAATCTAACATTTTTCAGATTTAAATCGTATGTGATGTCCTGAATTGTCATTTCAAAAATTAAGTTGTAAACATGTCCTGTCAAAAAACCTCCAAAACACAATTTACTTTATACATAAATCAGCAGAGACCTAATTCTCAGGTTTCACATATAAAGTACAGTTACAACCAGCAGGCAATTTGAGGGGAGATGCCATCCCCCTTGTTAGCAAAATGACCACATTGTTTCCTCCTTGTTAAACCGCAATCTCACTCCATCTCCCTCGAGGTCACTTACAGACGAATCGTGATAGAGGTCCGGACCTACAACTATATTCGTAGCACTGCTTAAAGGACTCAAAGAAACTCACAGACCAGTTGCATGTGTTAAAATCATCTCACATGATGCTACTCAGCCAATCAATTGGTGCATTCCTACATGCACTGCAACTTTAGTCAGTGGATAAGATACACACAAAGGGGAGAGACAACAGTCGAGGAAATAACAGAGTCAGAGAAAAGTGATTTCACATGGTGTGTTCTACAGAGAGAAAAATAGATAGCAAAAACAGAGTTTTCATTCAAGAATGGGCAGACTTAAATCTTTTTCTTTGCACAGGCAGCTCAAAACAAGTAAATTTCACATCAGAGGGCAATTTGATGGGGGCAGAGGAGGGACATCATCCCCCTTGTTAGCAAAATTATCATCCTCCTCCATCAATAGCAGAGAGAGTGCAGGGGCAGAGGGGTTGTTTAACTGAATGTTAGTTTAGTCTGTCTGACTCAGTGATCCTTAATCTGACTGAGCTTTGTGCAAGTTAGACTCTGCCGCCCCGATCATGGCACTGAAATATCAGTAGCCTAACCGAGCTGTGTATTGATAAATCCATGGTACTGTCCGTAGTGCTGAAGTAGCAGTCGGATCTATAATTTTCTCTGAACTATATAGCCAGGGGGTTCACAGCTACCGTATACAGTATATCTTGAAGTAGGGTGTGTGTGTGTGTGTGTGTGTGTGTGTGTGTGTGTGAGAATCGACTTCAATCATTCTGAAACCATAAAAAGCTGCTTCATGCCACTGCTATGACACAAAATCAAGAATAGGATCATGTCCTCCTAAAAATGTTCGCCATATTATCAAGAGTCTACAGCCATGCTGGCAACTCTTTGAATTAGACAAAGTTGCTCTATTTGAGTGCTCCCATTGACGATGTATTCGACAGCTGTAGCACTTCTACAGCCTGGACCAGTATGAAACTCTCCTGGTTAAATCGTCGCAACAAACGATCAACAAATGTGTTAGAAAATATTTGGTTTTCTGATAAGAAGTCGAAGGTACAAGCCTGTGGACACAGAAACTTTGCAAGAGAAACTGACCAAGAGTCCCAAGGAGCATTACAGCAAGAAACATGAATCCCCAAACTATTGAAGCTAAATATTAGTATTATTAGTGCCGAGATAAATGACAAAAAACTATATTGCAGCTTATATCAGTTCAGTTAAATTAAGCAACTATGGTGCAATCATTTGTACCCAAATTCAACAAAGTACTTTGAATTTTAAATCGCAATGTTTGGCTCCTTTGACTGGCTTCTTCTCAATATCAAGTATGCCCAAGGATCATGGGTATTGTCATATTTAGATTGGTCCACCAAGCCAAAATGACAGACTAAACATGGTGACTCTGAAACAAAGTTGAAACAACTAAAACCAGTGGCCATACAAAACACTAACATGACTGTTAGTTATCCGGGAGACTTAATGAATGAATGAAAGGAGGAAAAGGAGACTGAAAATTCAAGAGCATCCGTATCCAAAGCAGATGACCTGCTGAGTGTCGATGATTTAAATCTGGTTTACAACAAAACCACAGTGACACTATCAGCAAATTAGGTTTTATTTCCCTTCTTTAGTTGCTTTGTTTGTTCATAACTGCCTCCTCTCTCATTCACCCATGTTGTCAGCTTGTTCGCAGTCTCCCTCTCTTTCTCTAGTTTGTTTTTAATCAGGTTGGGAAGCCCACATCAGAGCATAACTTTGTTAATAAAAAACTAAAAATATCCACCTCTCACCCTAATATTGATACTCGAGCACTTCTTTGTTTCCTGAATGACGTGGTACACAAGTTGTAGTTGGAAAGTAGTTCCTCCGGAGCAGGAACATTTTTATTACCTGGAACTATCGTACAGGAACAAATATTAGCTCCTAGTTCATCTGCTCAAAATGCAGGTCAAGTTCTTGAGTTCCTCAAAAGTTTTTTACCCCCCGGGAGAAAAGTTCCTGCTTACACTGTTTTTCTGATTGAAAATGAAACAAAAGAAAAAGTGAGGTGTCTTTACCTGACCAGAGCTCTCTCCAGGTGTAGTGTAACCTTATTCTGCACTTCTTCTGATAGCACAAGAGTTTGTGGATGATCTGCACACAGCGCCTGCACAGGAAACAAACACATCAAACTGTGGTGACGGAGCTGGTGTGTGGGTGAGACTAGAAAAATGTGTGTGTGATGTCTGTGTGTCCTCACAAGTATAAATCCATGGGAAAATCCTTCATCATATGAGTGACAATAAACTCCACCATCAGATCTAAACAAAAGGAAATAAACAAAGACAGAGGGAAAGAAATCACTATGACAAAGACACAAACAAGACTAAACTGCACAGACCATCAAATATCATATCGGTTGCAATAATCCAACATCAAGGCAAAGTCAAATAGAACAAGATCAATGCGTCTTCTTTCTAGGTAGTAAAAGTTACTGCTTGAGAGACAGTTAGACAAAAACAAACAAACAAAGCTATCTGGGGAGTAAAGCACCAGTGAACGTGCCAGGAAAAAACACCTTTCACCACGTAGCCGGGAAATGCTCAGCGAATAAATATGATCTACAATGTGTATCAATTCATCTGCCAAAAATTTGTATAAAACCTTTCGAGAGTAATTTAAGTGTTGTTCAAGAGTACACTGGCAATGCTGGCTGTACAACATGAAGATCAGGCAAAAAGAAAACCCTTACATTACACTGGCTCATCATCTCTTCTTTTTGAAATAAAAATGCATACAAAGTAAGAGGTCAAAAGCACAGCTCTGATGGTTGTGACTGTAGTCTGGTGATTGTTCCAACCTTCATCAACACCTGGTTTATAGCTGGGAACTATGGGAAATTACCTCAGGGGTTGATCAGAAGTGATAACTAAGTAGCTTTCAAAAACATCAAAAATCAAAGTCACTGGCAGTTTGAGTCCATAAATGTTCCTCATACCTAGAACAGCACACACCAGCGGCCGTGAAGGGATGTTCTTGTCCACTGCTTTTTTTCTGTGCCTCATAGGCTGAAAGAAAAAACTGAATTTAAATAAACACTACGAATGTAAATTTGCATGAATATATTAAAGTGCACATGCTAGTGATGACAATTTCATAATTTAAAGTTGTTGTTTTTTTTAATTCTATAAAAAATATTTAAATAAATAAATAAAAAAGTATTAATAAAATGAAAAGGTTATTTTTTAAAATATCTTTTTTAATGATTACAACATAATATCCAAGTAAATAAAAATAAATCAAACAAAATAAAATAAAATAAAAGAGAGGCAAGTAACTAAACAGACATTGATATAAGAAAGGCAGTTACTTGGTTACAGTAATATGGTGAGCATTAGTACATGCCAACAGTTACAGACATACTGAAACAAACAATCAGACTCTTGTCAAGGTCAGGTTGTTCCCTCTGGATATAGACCTACTAAACCTGTCCCATTGTTCTTTAAACATATTATTTTTCAATTCAATCTTCTGAGCATCTGTTCAGATGCAACTATTTCCATCATTTGTTCCCTCCACAGTTTCAGTGTTGGTGTTTGAGGCTCCTTACAACATCTTAGAATCAAATATAACAATTTAAATAAGAAATACCGTACAAGGCAATATCTTTATTGCTAATATTTGGCCAGTTGTGCAATTCTGTAAAGCTTTTTTCTAGATGCCTGTCACTAATAAAAGTGGAACATTTAGCAAACACAATAAAGTATCGCGGTCTTCACCGATTGTGTTATGGTGCAGCCAAGTAACCAGGTTACAGTTGGCATTCTGCAGTGAGCTGATTTCTTAAACGCCATGTAGACAAGAAGCCTGGTTACCGTAATCAGCAGAAAGGTATTAAGAGAAACCCCCCAGGTAGTTTTTCAACTGGAGAACACTGATTTCCCAGCCATGTATACACATAATCAGATTTCTAATCTGCTTTTTACAAGTGTATCTGTACATGAAAAGCAAGGAAGTAACAGTTGAGAGATGGATGAAAGGAGAGATCATTACACATGGCAATGCATTCTGTTCTTTAAAGTAACTCCATTCAAATCTCCTACAGGTCTGTATTAGTTGGTTCCCACAGCTGAATATTTTGAATATTTGTTAAATTAAATACATTCATGCTGTCTGCCTCTCACTGCACCATCAGTCTGCTACAGTTACAATTTTTTAATTCAACTTGTTGCGTCATCTTTCACTCACAACCAAAAAAAACTCACCATTCTGTGAAGATTGACTCTGAAGTTCATATTGTCATCATGAAGGAAGGCATCAGCATACTGGTCCTATCACACACAGAGGTGGAGTCAGAACAAAGACAATCTGTGGAGGGTGCAAATGCTGCAGCGGCGTGGCTGCTCCTACCTCGGCTATGCAGGTGAGGATGATTAGGCACAGTCTGGCACTGTTGAGTCGATGCTCGTCTGCACATACACAAATATGAGAATCTTAACAGGTGAGAAGAAAACAGGGGGCTCTGGGAGTGACTGAAACAAATGAATGTTATAAAGTGTGATAACAACTGTGGTTTTGCAGAGAACAGCATTTATTTGTCACTGCTGTCTGAGACAATTACGTATAGACACATCAGGACAGAGGTGGAGAACAGAGAAGTGAAAGAATGAAGAATTACAGGACGGTAGAGTGACAGAGACAAAGAGGAGGAGGGCATAAAGGTCTCTGTTTACCTTTAGTATCCTGCATTACAATGGAGGCGTACTTGAGGAAGGTGATGAGAAGGTTGCTGGTCTGCAGGTTGGGATCCAGAGGCAGTTCTGGGTTGTTCATCACTACACAGCAGACATACAAATAAAATGTCAATCAAACATTATCACAGCAGATAAAACTCTAACCAATAATGTCTCTAATTATTATGGAGGAAGAGGACGTGCTGCATATATAAACTACACAGACAGAAAGACCATTATTATGATAAATCAAACTTTAAAGTCACGAAACCGTGCAATCAGTTCCAAGTCAGTTGTTCCATAAATAATGACGTCCCAAAAACCCGAGTCTGAACTCAAACTCTACTGTCTAAAAACCAGAATAACAAGACCCTTGTTTGCAGGCTGAGTGCCCATTCAGGCACATAACAGCCATTACAGAAAGTGATGTATTTGTCTCATTACTGTAGCTACTGTAGCCTGGGTTGTGTAGGCAAGCATCTCTATCCATTTAAAAAAAATCTCTGCTCGCTGAAACATACAGCTTGTTTCATGGATAAATGATGAGTCAGTCATTTCTATCTCCCTGTGTTTCCTTCTTCCTCAGATCACAGCAGGGGCCAGAGGAAGATTTCACACTGTCAAGACACATATCATCACCAGGGCTGAACTGTGGAAGCTAAAGGTGTATTCCTGACATGTGATTCCTGGCACGTGTGTGCAAGTGTTTCTGGTCAGAGTAGAGGACCCTCTTAGTGATGAAGCTCCCATGACATGGCACGCTGCATGTGAAACATTCATCTGTATTCGAAGCTAGAGGTTAATATTTCATACATAAAATGGCTCTTAGGTTTACAGCAATGGAAGCAGAGCTAGCCAGAGATGGAGGCATACACCTTTTAACAGTTACAGCGTGTGTAGCAAGCTAAATGACCTGCGTCTGAATGTGCTGGCAATAACATTCACTTTCCATAAAACCTAAAGTGACAGCCATGCACAGAGGTTTAAAAGATAAAAATAAGTATGTGAGGTATTGTGATAATCTGATTATTAAGATGTAATAAACACACATTAGATGTTTCCTTCACTGTGTATGAGCACCCCTCTTCTATCAGATCACCTCAAAAACCTATTGAATATTTGAAAGGGCTGCTGGTGTGGGCGCATGTGTGTCTGTTCAAGGCAGTGAGTGAGTGAGAGTCGCCATGTTTGGAGGGAGTTTTTAAAAATGTATGTAAAAACACTGTTAAGATTAAATTGAGGCAAGGAAGCAGAGCCCTGTGATGCCAAACAGCTTTAGAAATCCTTCACTCCATTTTCCTTTCAGTATTTTGATGGAATTCATATTTTCAGTTTAGTCCAATTCTGTTTAAAGGTGAAGCTGTGGTATAAGGCGTATATATAAAGGCTACGTACTTAGAAGGCAAAGTTAAAGCTGTTCTTCCCCTTCAGCTCTGTTGTCCTTGAGGCTTGGGCGGTATCGCGGTATTATAGTATACCAGGGTATTTAGAAATCCTGATGTATGATCTTCAACACTGTCAAAAATACAGACACTCCTCTTTGTATTAAATACAGAGCTACAGAGATATAGAGCTGCTGTGACTTCATGAGAAGTCAGTCTCTACTGATGGATAAGGCAGCTAAGCTGAGAAAGAAGGTGACTGCAAGTGGTGGGGATAACGTTACAGGACCAGACAAAAGCCAATCAACAATGGTAGAGAGAGACGGCATGGGCTGAAAGAAAACAGCCAGCATGTTTTATATGTTCAACCAAACCAGAGTTGGTGATTGTTGGAACAGCGATGAACCAAAAGGGTTTTGGTGAGTTTTATTTTGTTTATGTCAAGTTTGAATAAAGTGTGTTTTACAATCATTATCAATATTTATTTAGATATTTATTTATTTATTTATTTATAAGGTAGTCTTTGTTTGGTGAAAGAAAGAAACTTGCATTCAGGAGGTGTACGTAAAAAAAGTAGGGTGAGTTTGACATGCTCTAAAAAAGCTGAGAGAGACAGTGAACATAAACTCGCTCTGGGTGGTAGTAGGGGGGTGTTTACAACAATACTATTAATACTGTAAACACCAGTGAACTGTCAGGAAGGTGTGAAAAAATACACATTGCCCAAGCCTGGTGTCCTTCAACTAGACAAGACTACAGCTGAATGGTGAAGCCAGTACTTGAGGCTATAAAATGCAGTTTACATGATGACCAATAGACTCTGCCTCTAAAAAAACAAAGCACTAACAGACTACTAAAGCCAAGGGGAAATAACATTTGTTTCTTTCCAGAAAAAAAGTAAGGGTTTCACGACTAATTAAATTTGACTGCTACATTGCCTAAACCCACTTTTTACTCTTCCAGGTGAAATAGAGTTACCATAAGCCCCCTGCGATCTGCAATTTCATGTGTCACTGCTTTCTAGCGTCACCTCAGATCCTCCCTGCTGCTGATAATGTGGCTACAAAAACTGACATGAAGGCAGTGAGAAGTAAACACTAATACAGGCTTGAGATCTTTCCTTTAAAAACCAATAGGTTTATGTCAGAAAGACTTAATTCAAGTTTTTGGCAGCCTATGTCTCCCCAAACAAAAGTATTAAAAAGTGTCTGACTTACTGTCTAAGGAGGGCGGTGTTGTGCCAAGTGGTGTTGTAGGTGTGGTTGGAGTAGGGGTGATAGGTGTGGATGCAATGTCCATCTCAGGGTGGCTCTGTTGATAGAACAAAAACACATATAAAATGTCATTAATAGCGAAAGGCTGTCACTTGAGTCCCATAAAGTACAGGAAATTGCAACAGTGCAGGCTGGGTAGGAGATTCATATAAGAACTGAGAGAAAGGAACATGATGCCAATTAGAGGCGGGTGGAGGGGTGTTTACTTCTGACAGGGCAAAACATTTCCACAAAATGGTTCACTAATTATCCCTGCTAATTTATGAGATTTGTACTCAATTACAGCGTTGCAAAAAGCAGCCCAGTGACTTAATGGCCTGAGATGGAAGTTAGCGGCTGCTGTTCTAACTGCATCTGACCAATCCACAACATTCAGTTCGTTACTTAGGATGTCTGAACACTGAATTTGAATGTCCCCAAAGGGATTCATAAAGTACAAGAGACAAAGTCAAACGAATAATGGCAGATAGGCATTTTTCTCATCTCATGCACCTTTAAGAAAAATGCACTAATAGCAATGTACCATCACTGTATCTCAGCATTTCCTGCTGACGTATGAGATCTACAGATAAAATAATGCAATAAACAGTCTGAAAGGAAAAAACGTCCGTCTCCTCCTCTTTTCTAACCACTATCTTCTAGTTATGTACGTCATTAGATGTCAAATCACATCACAGAAGCCATGCCTGACAGAAGATCAGAAGACAAAGAACCAGAAAAGATGTTTTACAGCAACAATAGGTAGAAGAAGAAACAAAGGCGGCTGAGGATTTAGTGAATGAAAAAGCTTGGAGAAATGTGTTTAAGGCCAACAATAACGTTTGCCAAATATTACAATACCCCTGACTTATCATAAAATTCTCATCTTCAGAGTGTTCGTATTTTAATTTATAACTGTCCCATTGTGGTTTTCAGACTATGCAGATCCTTAAAAAGTCATGTCTTTCATTGCTGAACACCCACAAATCTCTCCTGAGCAAAAAAATTTAATTCTCTATAAGTTTTTCAATGACATCGAAAAATTGTTGAGCACACATGTACACTACAAGAAGAAGTAATGAACCTTACCTGTGCTAATACAGTGATGAAGTTGCGGTTAAGGTGCACAGCCTCATAGAGTGCCAGCAGAATTGCCTCATTGGTCCTTGAAAAGAAAGACAAGTTAGAGGTCAGCTTATTCCTTCATGAAGTAAACTCTCCACATCTTCAAATAACAATAGACTGGACAGAAAAAGGTTCAGGC
Organism: Chaetodon striatus; assembly: GCA_029783705.1. NCBI lineage: Eukaryota > Metazoa > Chordata > Actinopteri > Chaetodontiformes > Chaetodontidae > Chaetodon > Chaetodon striatus. The sequence goes on along the minus strand of JAPZEB010000020.1, from coordinate 27,243,421 downwards.
TTTGATTCACTGGAGCTCAAAAAACAAGTGGAGGTGCAGTCTGCCGTTTAAAGTTTATTAACAATCGCTTCATGCATCAGCAGGTCACTTTTTTAATTTTCTGTGTCATTAACTTCTGCACAGTGTGTTTGACTACTAATACATCACTTTCCAAATTTCTTTACATTACATTTTAATTTTGATAAATGAGTTGACATTAAGGATGTAAACCTTGTTTATGAAAGCAAATAATAAGCTGCATTTTTTACTGTCTTAGCTTTAGGACCATGGCAGTAATTAACAGGCAACTCTTGAGTTAAAACAAAAAGTCTACACTCTGTAAGGGGCTAAACTGTCACTCTTAAAAGGGGAAGACCACCTAAATTAAGAATTCCAATATGGTATCTCCATGGTCTAGGAAAGTTCAATCAATATTTGTGAACATGAGCTACTCTCTCTCAAAGCCAGAAACCACAGTCTCAAACTTGTGATATCATAGGGAATTAAGTCTGGAGCTGCTCCATAGACATAGTCCTGTAACAGAAAATAAAGCCATATACTCAGAACTTTCCCCTGTATGCTCTCAGTGTCGCCTATACCATCGTTCACTATTCATTGTCTTCTTGCCACATATAGTCATGATCAACACGTGTAAGTGTTACCCCCAACAAATGATGAACTTGTGCCTTGAGCCAATCAAATTTGAGGCTGTCTATGCAGCAGAGAGCAAAAATAATTCTGAAATTGGTGCTACATGACCAGAGAAAACACAGAAAAAGGACTGTGGCATTCGTTTTTCTTCAAGAGGAAGGAAACCTACAACTACCAGAATGCACTGTGCTGCACCCGACCAATAAGCGCTCCTGTTGGTGGATTCTGGAGACACTGTTAGTGAGAAACAGGCAACACAGTAACAGAGTCTTGGTTTACATTTGATCGGCCCTGCCTTGTTTAACAGTTCAGTTGAAGTTTGGTTTGCGACAGAGAGAAAGAGAGAAAGGGAGAGACATCCCTTTGCAGAGCTGGAGAGCCACCGCTTTAGCCATGCACATGTGCAAGTTTCAGAGCCACCATTTTAGACTCTCAGTTGTATGTTGTACAGACAGAGATTGCTAAGTACATATTTAGATCGTTGTTGCAAGTTAGCCTTGCATTCACAATTTCTTGTTTAAAGCAGAAATCAAAAACTTCTACTACCTAGCCCACTAGCTCTATAGCTGACGCTGTCTCCTTAATCATGGATCAATAGAGAATATAGCAACTTTCACTACAGTTTATTTTAGGAGGACCATTCCAAGGAAACATGTTCTTTGTTCAGATTATCAAACCGACAATGGATCATAGATACTTGTTTCTGGCTGCCAGCATAAGCTAGCTGAAAATGATTGACAGATATCCCACCCTTTCAAGCTCACACATGCGCAGGTCTAAAATAATGGCTCTCCGGCTCTGCAGGGGGATGATACTGTAGAAAGGGGTGGCTTTCTCAAAAATGTGTAAGTACCATCCATAGTTGGAACAACAGTCGTAGAGCCAGATTTGAGCTGGGAGATAAGCAGGAAGATTGGTTGCTGGTAAAATGGAGGTAAGTTTACCATAGTTCATTCACACACACCATCCACACTGTTATGACACAATGCGGGTTGAAAATTGGCAAAATATCCCTTTAAATGTTCTTGAAAAACAAGTTTCACTTTAGAGTGGAACAGAGGACAAGCCAAAAACACTGCAGCTGTAATGGATTCTCTCACTGAAGGCATAGAGAACAATGTATGACCGATGGGAAAAAACTTCAATGACTTTGCACTTACTGTACAGAGAGTTTCTCATCTGCGTCAGCTATGAACATGCTGCCCACCTGTGGACAGAAGAGGAATCAAGCAATCACATACACTGTGGAAAAAAGCAGCTACCCAAGTCAGAAGCTAGAGATCAAACTCTTTGTGCACCAAATACATCCTGATGGAAGAAATGAGTATCTACTGTAAAAACATGAAGTAAAAGTAAAATCCTACCATACTAGTGAGGGTAGAGAAGAACCCGCCCTGGTTCTCTTCCTCTTTGTCTTTGTACTGCCTGAAAATGGAAAAGAAGGACAAAGACAGAAAGAAGTGACTGAAAAAGTGAAGTGAAATTTAAAGTCAGGTAGGACTGCACAACAGCAGAGGCAGAGATATATGTTCTCACTCAAACAAAGCACTTGTAACCTAACACACATTCACCTAACATCTCCTTCAACTCCCCGCAACGCATTATCTAAGGGACACTCGCTGTATACACATAAACAATGAACTGTATGGAGCCACCATCCATCACTTTGATTTGTCTGTCGACGCACGCAGGCAGACGAGACCTCCTTCACAAACAGCATTTTAATTCCCAAACCTTGACTCATCCAAAAAACATTACCGACTGCCAAAGAAAACTGTCAGATATAAATAACTAAAAGTATAAACGACCCTTTTTTTTCCAGGAGAATAGAAATAGCACATTTGCAGGAGACATCAAACTAAAGTGATGACGCCAGTGGCCTCAGCACAACGTGAACTGCATCATTAAAAACATGTTTTTGACACGTGGAAATTTTTAGATCTCACCTGTTATATTCTGTCAGAGCTTGGTGGACGACCATACCCATTCCCTGGAAAAAAAAACAAACATCCAGTGTGTCAGTAAAACGTTTGATAATCTGCTTGACGTGAAGACCTACATCACACTGGCTATTTATTATTCTGCAGGTAAAAAGAGACAGTAAGGTAACAACATACTCACATCTAGTGTTGGCTCATCGTCCACAATGGAGAGCTTCACAATGTATGGATTCACAGACTAACAAACAGAGAGAATGAGTGAAATTAGAGGCCGTTTGTCAAATACTTGACACCTAAAAGTTAATACTTCATGACCCTTAAAAGGAAAGTTCTCTTTTCATTTTGTCCCTAGGCTCAGGGGGCTCATCTACAGACAAGCTGAGGGCCTCTTGCGTACTCTGAACGAGGTTCAGTAATAGAATTAAAAATGCATGGAGATCAGCTTTCTTGGAGACAAACAGGGAAGCAAAGATGGTGCGATCCTGGATTATAAAACAACTCCATCTTTTTTAGGTGGATTTTTAACAGTATTTTTTTATGCTGCAGCCGTACCTAAAATGCAGACTGCTGCAGCACACGTCTTCCATATTTTACTAGAGTAAATTCTTCTTGTGTCGCTGCCTGCTTTGCTTACATCACAGGGTGCATCCAAAAACCTCACTCCTCTTCCATTTATCCCCTCCCACGCTGCAACTCTTATCCTTCCAGGAAATTACTGGAGAGGGGAGTGAATTGGAAGTAATTTCAGTGAAAATGAGTGCTTCGAAAATGTAGGACAAGTGTGTCTTTGACACCTGACCTGCCCAGGTCAAAGTTTTTATGTTCATATGGTGCCAAATAGAAATGTCATGTTCAGCTTCAACAAATACTGTTGTTGACATGTTCATGGATGAAGCTGTTGGCTCAGACTGCACTGATTTTACCCGACTGAGCTTTACAACATTCCCTTTGTGAAAACTGTAATTAAAACAGAGCAATTAAATCTTCTTACTCTTATTATTCTCTCTTGTTTCCCTTGGGTGTGGTGGAACTCAAAACTGAAAAGATTTCCCAGAGAGGACACACCTGTACGGTAAGGTTGGGCTGGTGTTTTCAAGTCATTTTCTGTTCGATATTAAAGCAGCGGACTGAACCAATCATCCGAATATGACCCTGTGTCGGACTTCACTCAGCAGCCGCTCGCTAATCGAACATAATGACACTGTGGCCCAAAAGCAAACGCCCAACCAGCTATCACATAACATCAGAACTCTCTGTCCACACTGAATACCTTAAATGTGCACTTCTGTTACGTCATGTTAAACCACCCAAAACCACCTAAATATATCCACTGTGTGCTCTCTAGATCCGACTGAAGACCTAACCACCTAAAGATGAGTGAATAGCCTATTTGCCATCTTTCTATGTTTGTAATGTTACTTTTTTTTATCAAAAAACAAAAGCTTCATGTTGTGATATTTACTGGAAATGACATTTAATATAGCCAGCTGTAAGTACAGTAGATTGTTCTGCCACTGTGTTTTGGTTTTTGTAGTGAAATATGAGGGTATCTAGGAAATGATTCCCTATTTTAACTTCATGAATCAGCCGTTCCTCATCCACTGCGGCGCTTTCAAAGCAAGCGACAGAAATAATTAGAAACAGGGTGTCAGTTTCAAATCCAAAATGTTGCCATATTGGTGCAGTTTCAGTCTTCTTGAAAGACTAACTCTGCCATGTCTCCACTTGTCACCCCAAAAAACACTCCGCTCTGCCCCGCAGACCTCTACAGAAATCAGTTTAAAACAAAAATAATGTTATGTTAATTACATTGTTATACTGCAGATTACTAATGCAATACAAGTTGGATTTAGCCCCATTATGCTGTCAACACAAGATGCTGATGTAGGCAACTGTTGTCATTTTTTCTTGTCCATTTGTATGAAGGACGCTCACACAAATAGGTGCTTCTAGGTTCAACAGTTTCCTGTGGGATCAATAAAGTTTTACCTTATCTAATCTTTACCACTTTATATTCATCTTCTTTAAAATCCTTTTCCATGTCAATGAATAAGTTATGTGCCTCAAACTCACTGACGCTGCTGCTTCGCTTTACTTTCACTCTTGTAATCTGATCCTAAGGGCGTTTTCATATTATGTACGACTGATTTATACAGTGCCCAATCACAAACGCCCACCCTCTCCATTCTCCCGCTGCTCAAGTTGTACAGTAGTGCTGTTGGTCTGTACTCAAGAACACTTGCATCATCATTTACGTGACATTTTTGCTGTGCTGGAGGATGAGCCGCTACTGTCGTGTGTGGCGCTCTCCGCCTAAGACCAGAGCTCAGACTCAGACACCAACTTTGAGCTCAAAGTAATGCATACCGTACTGACGTAAACATGAACCATACTCAAGACGACCTTTTCAACTGGTCTCAGGCACAGACTGGCATACCCAGGGAGAGTAAACAGTGTTTACACTAATCAAACAAACTGGACTTTGGGGTTAAGTGTACTCAGATCGGGGCCTACATCCCTGATTTGGGATGCACTTCCAATACTTTACTAAACAGTTTATTTATCCTTCCTACACTTCCCTGCTGCTCAAAAAGCTTTTTTAAACAAAAAGTACAGACTCCTGTGAGTATATGTACACACCTCATATTTCCTGTAGTTGACTAGCAGGGCCAGGAGGACCACAGCATCATAACCATGCTGCCCTCTACTGGACACATCTGACAAAATCTGAGGAGGGGAGAGAGGGAACACAATGAACAAACTGGGATGAAAGCCATTTGTGAAATGAAATAAAATAAAAATCCCCAGATTACAGTAGACATAGTCTTACTCTAATAATTTACCTGTAAAATGGCTTCAAAGATGCTGTTGATCATCACATATTCCAGGATGGTGTTCTGACTAATATTGTCTGTTACCTGTAAACACATTTTTCATATATTTGTGATGTTTCGCTTGTTTTTAACAGCACAAAAAGCATTCCCCAAAAGACACATTATAACTCATGGTGCTTGATATGTTTTGTCTCACCGTCACCAGACACAGCAGCAATTTGAGACAAAGGCTCTTCAGACTCTCTGAGCCATCTCCACAAAGAAGGCTGTCCAATCTCTCCATCAGGTCCTACAGGAGACACCAAACGCAAGATAAACATAAATCATTTCTTTCCGCCCCTTTTCTTCCACCTCTCAAGGTACTTTCAACACACCTTCATCCTTTGCTCAGCCTTGTCAAAGCCCATGAGCATGTTGATGATGTCAAAGCCAGACGCAGACTTGTTCTTCTGATGGACCCCACGGAAAAGTGCACAGAGTGTCTGTGGGGAGAGGAAGAGGCACATAAACACAAAAAAAACATCTTTTTTTATGGTGACACAAAACTGAATCCATGAATCTGACAAACTTTGATTACAGTTACAGGATCATCAGCATACTTCAGGTGCTGTTGATGTGATGGTAACATGTGCAACTTAACCTATAGGTGTAAGTCTATGTGGTCCTTCTGAGCTTTTGGTTTGGTTCAGTTCAGTTCGGGACACATTAGAACAGTTATTTTGCTGTTTCTATTGTTAAAAGTTGTAGATGGTACCAATAAAATCATTCCTTATTATCACCATTTTTAACACCCCTCTGTTGGGATACCTAGCACACAGATCTAATACTAAAAGGTGGAGCTGGAAACACTGCAGTCCATTGATTGGTCAATAGAGAACTGTCATTCTTGCTCAGGGGCGAGGCGTGGCTGGTTTTGAAGCTTATGTAGCCACCGTTCATACTGTGGCAAGTTTTTCACACATAGGTTAACTATAACTTTAAAATGAAATGATGCTTTGCTGCCTCTAGCAGCAGCTACAGACTGAGAAAACTGAATTCACCCTGCTGTTCAAAGGCTGCTGCCAGCAGCTAATAGCACCTTTTAAGGTAAAATGTTTTCTCGTATGATAATCAGTGCATGAACTGACGACTTGAATCAATTAACACACCTTAAATGTCAATATGACAACTCTGGCCATGCCAATTGTTGTTACAGCCTCTCTTGAATGACATATATTTAGGTGATGATTAGATCTCTAAGTGTTTCAAAAAATGTTTACGAATTTCAACTGGATTATGTGAACAGCAAAATCTATTTCTTCACTTGAAGAAAAAACATGAGCGTTGTTCCAGTGCGCTTTGGCAGCACTACACCTCTGCTCTTACTCAAGAAGGGCTCAGTGCACAAGCCCGCTGAAATGTAAGCATGCCGATCCCGTTCTGTGGACAATAAACAAGGTGTTGATGTTTCTTTGCATCACCGGTGAAGAGGAAATAAAGTGTGAGCTGGATGGAGCAGTACGTAACAACAACTCTACCTACTGTCTGCGGTGGAAATGCTTAACTGATCTAGGGTCTGGGTTCATGTCTGTAGGGGGTTACTTCTGGTTCGAAAGGTACTATATCAAAAGTTTTTGGTGGAAACACGGTGTTAGTTACCTGCAGGGCATTGACGACTTTAATCTGGTGTTCCTCTCCCAGAGCCTGAACACAGTGGTGGAACAGAGAGTTGATGTTGTCCTGGATCCGCTGAACTTCCTCCCCATCTACACTCTCCAACTTAGTCTCCAGGTACTCTAGGTTCACCTGAAATATGGAAGTACCAAGGAACAACAAAAGTGATACTGAATACTGAGTGAGGAAAAGATAGTTTGGTGTGCACAGAAAGGGAAGGATGGTTAACATGCATAAGAGTGGAGGATGATTAGGGCGTTATTAGGGAGTATTTGATTGACAATTTCACAATACCCTTTTGTCAAAACAGCATCAGCTTAGCCAGTTAGAAATGTGGTGAAGGAGAGCAGCGTCACATGCAAATTAGACCACAGGATGACTTTCACAATCCTATGCTGTGGACTTATCTGTGCAGCACTTGTTAGTACTGTATCTGATTTATGCACATCACCACTTCCTCTTTTTCCTCTACATATGGTGTGTGCTGTCTTCAGCCACAAAATTTGTCACGATTATGAGGCTGAATGTGACCATGGACATCAGTGTCGTTTTTCTGTACATGTTGCCAAGATGTCTCCATCTGGAGTTTTAAAAAAGGCTGCACACATATTTTCCACTACTTCAACTTTTTTTTGGCAGACTTTATTTTGAAAAGTATAACTGATATTATCCATATGTTTCAGTTAGTGTTGCTGCTACCACTGCTGACACATCAAAATAATACAGTGAGAGTTCTTCTTTTATGCAGAACACATGTCTGCTCAACAAGATATTCTCTGTCAAGTATTTTTCCCTTTCATTTTACCTTCATGAGAAACAGCTCATCCCAGAAGCGAGGGTTGTTTTTGGCTGGGTCTTCTTTCTGAATCAAAGAAACAGACAAGACTTTGTTTACACTTGCGCACAATTTTACTTCTCTTTACTTTCCATCACTAAATTCTTCCATTGTGATACTCACTGCAAAAATCTCATCATACATCAGCACCACCTTCTCTTTCAAGGGTTTCTTAGAGGACGATGTCCTCCTCAGCAGCCCCGCCTTCTTCTCCACCTGAGACATGACTAAGTCTGAGAAAGGAGGTGCAATAAGCTCAGTGAGGATGTACATGAATGATGAAAATAAATGGCATTCATTTCCAAGACTTCATATATTCTATAGATTCATTAAAGAATAAGGTGGGCAATTTTCTATATTTATGTTACACTCGACAAATCCCATGAAAAGACCAAAACCAATAATGCCTTCATTAGTCTGACGCTTAGTAATTTCCAACTTCCCGAGCCTGTGTTTCACAGCCCCGAGCCCAGTGCTGAGCAATACAAAGAAAATCAAATACCACATATTTACAAGCAACCCCCTTGATATTGTTATTGCAATGATTTTACAAGGTTTAATATTGGTGCTTTTTTCAAAATATTTACACAATGACATTTTTAAAAAATATTGTAATTGTAGATTTACAGATTTTAACACAAACAACACAAACACAAGTATAAATCACCCTCACTCCACTAGCAGAAATGAACAGTACAAAAACAAAACAAGACAAAAAAAGCTCTTATACAGTAGGTAGTATGACCAGCAAGAAGTTCAGCACCAGCTACAGAATGATGTCTGTAGATATGCATATAGTACGAATACTCAAATGTTGTTTGTCCAACTAATTATGAACAAGTATCTGTACAGCAAACACTTAAGGCCATTCTCAATAAATAGTACATGAATGGTTGCCAACCAGGTCTTAAAAAAGGCATATTCTCAGTTTTCCAAAGAGTTAAAATATTCCTTTTTGCCACAACCATGCCCTATTGTATTGTCTTTTGTTGCCAGTGGGATAGAGCTAATACATAATGAGATTTCTGATGAATAATCATCAGTACTGTAAAGGTAATGACGACATGGGTAAAGGCCAATAATAGAACGGATAGAACAGTCTGGTAAGTTAAGAAAATGACACCAATTTACTGTATTCAGACAACACTTATGATACTACGATATCCAAAATCTAAGATGATAACTAGTCTCATATCACTACACTGACATAATATCAATATAATGCCCAGTCCTACACAAGCCCATTCTCTCCTACTGAACACATTAATCTTAAGAAACTGGCACGAATATATAAATTTGTATTTAAACATTGCCATATAATTTTCTGAAACAGCTGGGCATTGAGGTAGCAGATGTTACTCAAACAGGAGTAAACAGTGTGTTTGAACAGAACTATTTTCAGTAAGAGACTTGGTTCACAAGAGAGTCCTTTACAACACCATGAGGAACTAGCTGGTTGTTAACTACAGTGCCCATGTTTATCATTAAGAAGAAATATGTCAACCAGTCCAACAATGTGGCTCATTAATGTGTTTTTAGGACAACAAAGGGTCTACGAGACAAAGGAGTAAGACATGTAACGCCTCGGCTATGCAGGCAATACATGTTAAAGGTACCAATTCATTAATGCTGACTTCCTTATGACCACTACAGTCTCTCCAAACACTTCTGTTTTCAGCAACAGATGGAAACTCCAGTCATGACTGCTCTCTGAAGTAATAACTCTCTTTAATTCAAAATTTAATTTGCCAGGTAACAAGATGAAGACGTATCTGGCGTTAATGACTAATTTACTATCTTACTTTGCTCAGAGTGACAGATATTAGCACTGTGCTTAGGAACAAGTCCTGTAACTACACAGCATGTGTAGTAACGTTAAACTGACTAATAGATTTCAGTCACAGTGACATACCGGTTTGTATATGGCTAGCTAACGTTACCTAATGAACGTAAACATTTAACTCAGCACAGTATCCTGCCGTAAGTAATGTGAATAATTAAAGTATCGATATTGGTTTGTATAAGTAATTATCAGCTGACATTTGCTCAAACTGATGGCACATGATATAACAGCTAGCCCAGGTAACTCAAGTGCAAGTTGGGATGGGCTGCTAGCTCGTTAGCTAACATTAGCTAACTCACCCAACGTCTGCTAACTGGGTGGACTGGTGAACGGCTAACAACAGCGTCGTCATGTTAACAAGCTGGTATTGTACTGTTTCGCCGTCACCACATGATGAACACTCAGTTTATTAGAAGTTAGGTCACCAAACGTAAATCTACTAAACGGTCAGTCTTCGCAGCTAAAGCTAACGCCACCTACAGCTAGCTAATGTCTGTCAGACAAGGATCGTAACGTTTACTTAGCGTTAGCTATTTAATTTCTGTGTGCGATATTTAACACCGCTGCTGTGGTACATTATTTAGGTGAGTGCAGCTTAGTTAGCAGTGTGATTTGCTCTTACCTCAATAAAAGTATTAAAATCTATGATGTGAATGTAGTTCATGAATCTCTGTGACAGCACTAGCCTCTGCTAGCATACTGCTATCAACAGCCTCCCACTGGTCTGCAGGGTCATAGCGCCCCACGGCTACACCTTCTGTCATCCTCTGTGTTCACACCCTGTTAGTTAAAAGAGGACATGTATTTTATATTTGATCACTGGGAAACATAAAATACACAAACACAAAACACAAAATATGTGTTATTTGATTATGTAGACTTCAAATGCATAGACCAGAAGATAAATGAACATATAAAAATATACTGTAAAGATAATTGCTCAACTCTTAAGAGGGAAGAAACTTTTAAAGGGCTTGTAGCTGCAAATTGTTGACTGGCACTGGGTCCATTTGAGCCTTTATTTGTGTTTCCAGTTAAAAATTAAACTAAAGAACCATGCATAGCACGTATATCTTATTTTTTCACATGTACCCTCGGGGGAAAAAGCAAATCCCGTAACTCCAGTAATTTATATCATGTGTCAAGAAATTATATTTCATTGTATGGAAGTAATTTGCACTTGATTTTAATATAGAGAAGCACACATAGGTGCCACCAACAAACATGCATAGCTCCTTGCTGAAGAGCAGTGTAAATTAAATGAAAATATGTAAAGATTTTCATACCTCCCTACTCATAGTAGAAGACTCTAACTTTGAATCTATGTGTTTTAATTATGTTATACTGGGATGATTATTGTTTCTGCCCTGTTGAAAGCTAAGATGGGCCTTCAACAATATTTCCCTGTGTCTCCTACGACAGTTTGGGCATCAGAGCTTCTGCGTTTCATAGTTAAAGGAGGGTGCACATCTATATTGCATTTGAATCATGGTGGAGAAACAGATCTTGAGTGGGAAGACTACTGGTCATCAGCCAGAAGTCTCAGCATTTAAAGGAGATTGTTTGGCTTCTGTCTAGAGTAGCCTGTTGATGTTTAACAGCAGCAGGCCTTTGAGAACAAAGTGTCGGGCACTCTGCATTTCCATTAACGCTGGTGATTAAAGACGATCTGATTCCAGCGGAGGAGACTTTAGGTTCAAAATAAATGAGTAACAAAAAAGAAAGAAGCCATCTGTGTAATACTGATGAGGTGCAATGATTAGTTAATCCTAGACAGCTTCAGCAGGGCATGATTTGGTGTCATGACATGACCTTTGACTCCTGTCTGTTGCCACATGTTGCTGATTTGAAAGAGGTAGAAGATATTTCTGTTAAGCTGCTCACTTCCTCACATATAATGTTTTGAAATATCTTCAATAGATTAAAATGACATCACAGACATCAATTTTAGCATCATTTACAGTGTTTTAATGACAGTTTTCTGTCATTTTCACATGACTGCTTCCTGATTAACCACACAGACGAAATTAGACAAGTCAGTCAGATGCAGAGTAACTGCTTTTTAACGACAGCATATTGTTGATTCACATTTATCAACATTTGTGAATGAGCAAAAGAGTATAACCCTTTCTGGTAAACCCATCTCTCTGCACCTAGATAACAAATCACACAGAGGTTTTGACTCCACTTTAAAGCAACAGTTGATGCCTCCACGTTTTGACCTCATGAGTTTCCTGGTAAATTAACTTAACCATCAAAGGTCCTATATTTCTGGTAAAGACTACATGGAGCGCCTCAATTTCCAGACTAAATGAGACGAGCTCTGTTTTCACCGTGTCATTAGACAGGGAAGGAGATGAGGCAAGAGAGAGGAGGGAAAATCAGAATATAATGAGAGAGGTAGAGGAGGGGAACATCAGCTGAGGGGTGAAAGAGAACATTAACTGACACACACACAGACAGGCAGGTCGACGGAGTTACACACTAACTGTCTGGATTACTGTAGCCTCATCATGTTTGTGCGCACTAAACCTGATTAATTACTATTGTTGCCAGCTTTCATACAACATTTGGGAAAGCACGTTTAATTTTTAGATATATTGTCTATAAAATCTTGGTTTATTATTCTTGAATATGGTGATCTGAGTAAGCACACTGTGTTGTTAGGGAGTAACTTATGTCTCATATTTTATCACAAGCTATGCAAGTATCATTAAATAGGAGTTATCATAAAGATGACAGGTCTTTAAATATTCTCCCTGATGTGCACTGGAGTGTGATTTATGTGCCGTGATTTTCTTTTCTTTCTTCTAGAAGAAAACGCAGAGATATGGAGATCAGTGATAGTGTCAATACACGTTCATCAGAATTAAACACATCACGTAACTCTGCTCCAACACATCATACGTCATTGTCCAAACATGTTTGCCTTTTTAACTTCCACTGGATAGGTATCATTTAGAAAATGTCAGCAATAAATTCTCACGTATCAGTGCCTCACCTATAAACTAAATCAAAAACACTGAAAGATCACGAGACAAATAGTCGTAGTTTCTTCAGCATTTCACTTGATGCCTGTGAATCATATTTGTGAGTTAATCAGTCAGTGTACCTGCAGGTGATGCAAAACATTAACATTTCCATTTGTGAAACATGACAGACAGTCTAAGAGCTGCATGTGTCAACTGGCTCAACACATTGTTAATAGATGACTATTTAACATGGTTCACCAGAGTACAACAACAACAACATAGCTTAATACAGCATCGATACTTATGGATTAATGGACTTTTGTACCATGCAATATTAAGTTATCTTATCTTAAGTCTCAAAGACCACCCATAATGGGAACCTTTTTATGAATGAATCAGCAGCTGACTCGGGTTATTGTAACTAAAGCAACTGCTGACACTTTTATGAAGGCTTCTGCTGAAATGACAGGAGGGCAGTTTGGGTTGGAGATAGGAA
>JAPZEB010000020.1:27196233-27211132 GCA_029783705.1 Chaetodon striatus | reverse complement strand
GATAGACCTTATGATTGAGGTCTATCTGATGCAAAGGTATAACGAAAATGAAGATAAAAATATTAATAATGCATTCATTAATTAAATACTTCAGCTGCATTAATATAAATATGATAAATGGAATGACATTAATTTGATTTATCATCCATGTAATCATTTACTCCATCAGTCAAACATTCGTTCCACCCTTATTATGTCACTCCTATGTACACCGGAGTCCAATGACGTACTGCTCTCTGCTGTTTAACTGTAAACTATTTTCTCCATTGTCTTTGATATTCTGACATTTCGGAGACAGTGAAGTCAGGCAAGGCTAAATCTGTATTGTAAAAGTTGTGGGGACATAAAGACTCAGATGAAAAAAACATTATTCAAATGGTCTTCAAAATATGTGGCTTTTTTAAGCAATGCGATGGGAGGACTGGTATGAGGTCAGAGTGGATACATGTAGTGATTCAGTGGATAAATGCATAACAGTGCATTAAAAGAGAGAAGCCTAGGCAAAGGCCATGTGCGTAGGTTTTCTTGTAACATTGGGTGGGACACATGAAGCAGGGAGTGTGGGGGTCCTTCAAATACTTTTGGTCATTTTCTAGGCGCCAATTTATGGCGGAAATGTCCTCACTTATGTAGAGGAAAACACTAATTCAGGCAGCAGGTGAAAATTTTAAATATAAAGATATAACGGAATATAATGCAGTAAGGCATTTGGTGTTGCTTCCAAATGTTTATTTCCCTGTAGAGTAACTTTTCTGATTTAACGTTATCCCCACTGAGTCAACAGACATGTAGTGTCCGTCCTCGTTTGTTTAGCAATGTAACTTCTTTAAATGTGCATGTGGCACCTCTTTGCTTTGATGACACATTAAGTTATTATAATAATTTATAACCCCATGGACTTTAACAGCTCATATGTGTCATCATGTTCACAGAGAGAGAATGGAAAAGTTAGACATGGATAAACTTTGTTAAGACTTTGTAAAGTCTTTTAAACCTCAGCAAATTGGTTTGATTTCTTTTGAAAATGTAGGAAAAAAGGCTTTAAGCCACTTGGCAAAAAAAAACATCATGCAAATTGCAAGAAATTAGCAAAAGGTGACAAAAAAAGACCTGAAAATTTAAATTTAAAAAAAGAGAAACTTATAAGAAATGTATTTAAAAAATAGGGAAAGACATCCAGAAAACAATATTTATTATTATAAATTTACATTTTTTTTTATTTTTTATATGGGTTAGGTTTATTTTAGGTTACAGGGGCATCTTTTTCTTTTTCTCATCTCTTGTTTCTCATTTTTTAAAGCCATTTTCATTTATAGCTCATCAGTTAAATGTGTAACAGCAAAAGTATGGGTCTGTACAAAATATTAAACCTACATGCACAAGTCTGTGCACAAGTACTGTACAGGTCTACATATTCTGCGTATACTTATTTTTGTTTATGCTGATACACACGTTATGTTTCTCAAAAACCACTGAATAAACAAAAAAAATAATGAAAATAATGTTTAGAATTTTTTTATTTTTAATTTTTGGCCCTTTTTACAGGTAATTTCCGTATTTGATTTGTTTTTTGACTTTTCTTTTTTTGCTGATTTTAAGGTTATTTTATTTTATCTATTTTTTCTTATTGTATTTATTTTTTATCTAATTTATCTATTTCTTTTTATTAATTTCTTGCTAATTATTGGGTTATATCTTCTTTTCCTGTTTTTTTTTTTAAGAAATAAAGCTAATTTACCAGGTTTCAGAGGGTTAAAGTTAGTGATCAGTGCAGCACGTTTTCAGGTAATTTTAGAATCAGTAGGCTAGGAGGATTTTTTTTTAGCTTTCTTTTTAGCTTTCACCTTTTTTGGACATTGTTCATTTGTTTCTTCTGTATTTCATTGTATGTTTCCTTATTGTACAAATAACCTTTTCTCAAATCCTTCTCATTTGTTAGTTAACATTTCTTGGTTCGGGCTATCTTTCAGAACTTTTCAATAAATTATGCTTAAGTGAGGGGGACAAAATCGACCATTTAAAAAGTTGTGGGCTCCCCAGTGTCCCCAGTTTAAACAACACCTATGAGGCCAGATAAAATGATCTTCTTTGTATGTTTACTTTTCTGGCTGTGTCTTATCAACTGCACTTTTCTGCTTTCTCTGCTTCAGGGTATGTATTCTGACATATTTGCAGATCTTTTCTGGCTGGATGTTCGATCCTGGAACATCACTCCCTCACATTTGCAAAATGAAGACGACAGCTCAAATACAGACCTCTTTGCAGACTCTCGTGTTAGAAGAAATCTTGAGTGTGGTGTGAAGTGCAGTGCCTCCCAGAACCAGACATGTAGAGAGGATAAGCTGCTCTAAGGCCTGTCTCTCACCCGACCGGCAACAAAGATGCTCGGGCTGAGTTTATGTATATTGGTCTGACCATGGTAAGCTTGTGACATGAGCACTTCACAGCTCACGAGGCTCCTGTCAGTCTTTTGGCAGCATCTTTGTGTGACTCGTACCAGGGGGAGGTGTAGTCGGTAGTAGCTTAGAGTGTCTGTTGTGGGTGACTTATGTGGATTTGCCTATCTTACATTCGCTGGCCCCTGTAGCCATGGCAACACAAGCAGTCAGCGCTGTCACAACCGGAGCGAAGCAAAGAACCATCCATGGAAATGGACACACAAGGGTTAATCCTGTGTATGTGTGTATGTGTGTGTGTCTCCAAAGCTCACCCATTGAAATGGTACATGACGGGGTTAATCCTCACTGTGTGTGTGTGTCTGTGTGTCTGTGTGTGTGTGGGGTGATGGAGAAGATGTGGGGGTGGGAGGTGTGTCAGGATAAGGCTTGAAGGGCTTACACACACCGTCTCTTTCGCTCTCAGGCATAGGGCAGGCCTTATCTACAACCAGCACCCCAACCAGCGAATCTCACACACACACACACACACACACACACACAGTGCACACACACACAGCTGCCTAACCTTCACTTCACCAGCTAGCCTCATTTTCCAACTCACAGTCACACATTCACACCTAAAGCCATAAATCCATGTACAATAAGTGATTAAAGCTGGAGCGTGCGGTGGCTGAATAAACTCCCTAAAGTGCACTGTGTGATGTTTTCACAAAGCTTACACTTAAACCTACAAGTGCAACTTGTTTAATTCGCCTTTGTCAAAGTCAAAAAGAAAAAGGGGAAGAGGGTTGAACTTATAAAGCGTTTCTCTGAGCATCAACAAACCAGGAGATAAATCCAGAAAAACAATAAGACATTTTCTTTTTCAGCGCCTTTGATTTGTTTGACCTCAGGGGGGTTTGTTGCTGAATCAGCTACGAGACAGAGAACAAGGAAAAGGTCAGAAAGAGAGACTTACCTCCCTCAGTTTCAAGCTGTTCTGACATCGCCATTTTGTCACCCACACATGCACTTTCACATACTGATCTAACTCAAAGACTTGGTCTGTGTTTTCATGCCTCTCCCTCGCTCTGATATCTCCCATGTCCAGACTGTCAGGCTCAGGGGCACAAGGAGGGGGGGAGAAGGATGCCTACAGTGTGTGTGTGTGTGTGTGTGTGTGTGTGTGTGTGTGTATGTGTGTGCACGCGCCTGTGTGTTCATGTGTGTGTGCTCTCATGCACGTGTCGCCTGTGTACGTGCAAATGTGTGCAGCCTGCCACTTCCACTCACTAGTCAACAGGAAACTGAGCGGCACACACATCTGCCAGAGTTCTGATAACAACCGTCCCAGTCGCCCTCCCTTCAACACCGTCCTCAACACTGATCTAGAGACAGCCTGCTGTTGGTATGAGAGTAGAAACAGCCCTTATTAAACTGACCCCAGCTTACAGAGAGTGACATCAGTTCATTTTTGTTTTCTCCCCCCAAACAGGAATTAAAAACAAAACCACTCCTGTTTTCATAGATTACACTTAAGTTCTTTTATGCTACAGCTACAGTCTCATGGCATCGTATCACTCCGTAGTAATAAAGTCAGACATACTGTAAACACATCACTAGCACAGATAGTCCCATTCTTTTGTATGGAAGCTAGTTAAGTGTCTCTGGGGCTCTTCTCAGTGGTCACTGTCTGCCAGATTTTGTACACTTGGCAGCTCAGGCGTCTTTACTCTCTTATTGGATCAGATGGAGGGACAGAGATCTATCTGTGAGATTCAGCTTTGATAAAAGATCCAAAGGACAAGCTGCCACTTTTTTCCTCTCTTTTTTTTTTTTTTTTGGAGGAATAAGCACTAACAGGGAACATTGGCCAGCTTCAGATTAAAGTCTGGGAGTCAGAATCACTGACACTTATCTGCAGTGGTACTTCACCTCCTCTTTGTTGTACAGTTTATACTTGTACTCCAACATATTCAAAGACAATGTTGCACTTTTATACAAATAAAACATATAATGACTTCATTAATACTCAAAGGGGATGCACAAATATTCCAGCAATATATAAAGTAATTGAGATTATCTTCACCTTAATCAGCTACAACATATAAATGCTATTTACACATTAAATAATGGCTGGATTGGGCGATATCCTCCTGTGACCCTGTGTCCTCATATGAGGACATCACATTTTGGGTTTACTGGACCTTATACTTCATTCTACTTAACTCAGACCTGTTGTCCTCATTAGTGGACGCTTTTTTGTCTCATGTAGTGGCCCAAAGAGAGCCCCAAGAACACAATAAAACTTGACTGTCCAGAGGAAGTAAAAGTTGTAACAAGGTTTCCGTGAGTGAACATGCGGAGGGATCATTTGCACAATACAGTAATCCATGTAAAAACAAGATGGCAGCCATCTCTGCCAAGTCAGTCTACAGCCGATCCCAACACAAACGTGGAGAAGGTCCAAAATCTGATCAGATTTTATGGTTGAAACCTGTTTATTTATGATTAATAATGTTTGTAGTTTGATATGGAATACTAATGTGACTAAATTTAGCAACAGTAACAAACTAAAACTGTTTATTAGGAAGTACTTATCTGTGGACATTGGGGCTTTACTGTGATCCCATTTGAGAACATTGGGACTTTATTATCGTCTTATTTGAGGACATTGGGACTTTATTATCCTCCCGTCTGAGGACATTGGGACTTAATAATTGTTGACAATGTGCTGTTATTTATACTTATCGAGTCCTACTGATCCCAAATAGCTGGGGGATATTAAAAATGCATACCAAACAAAAGATTGGGTCTCAGGAGGATATGACAATATATCTGTAAGTAAATTTGTTTAACATCAGAGACTTTTGTCACACAGTTTATGGTGGTATTCTGTAATGATCTCTGGGTGTTTTGGGCCTCAGTGGACAATATTGCCAATAAATGAGCAGAACGTAAAGGTTCAGTGTGTAAGATTTAGGGAGCGTTAGGGGCATATAGCGGAGAGGATTGCACATTGCAACCAGCTGAAACCTCTCCTGGTTAGAATTCTTGTATAGTACATGAGGATTTTACCAGGAGCCAAATTATCCCCAGAGGGGTCTTCGTCTCCAAAATAAACAGACCAAGTGGTTAAAAACAGTGACAACACTGAATAAAGCAGTTTCATGTTACAAGTCATTGTTTTTCTGATCCTGCGTGTCGCAAACAGGCCTCTAACAATTGTGGCTGATGTGGAAACATGAAAACTCAAAAGGCCCTATCTCGAGCCAGTGTTTGGTTCGTTCACAGTAAACACAGAGATCTCCATAAATGAAGACCTGCTCCCCATGTAGATATAAATGGCTCACTATAAGCTAATGAAAACACAACGATACACTTATCATGTTATATTCAATTTCTGCCAATATATCCCTCTAAATCCTGCACACTGGACCTTTGAGACTTTTCACAATGATCCCTCAATGAGGTTTAAGGACATAGTGACATATAAAAAAAATTCAAGAAAGTGAAATAAACAAACAAATTTAGGGAGACTGGTTTGCTCTGATGTTCTTAGTGTAAAATAATTTTTAAAATGTAACGGTGCTTGGATTAATCCTGCAAAGTTTAACTAATCTGTTTCTCTCCTCTTCAAACCAGAACAACCTAATACATGAGGATACTTGTCACAAACAGTGTTGTAGTACCTGAGATCAGTCTCAAGACCACTGTTTGAAGGTCTCGGCCTTGGACTCGACCGCATTTTAACTCAATGTTGTCTTGATCTGAGACAAAGAGAACTCTGAATTTTATTTCAAGACCGGTCAAGACCACAGTTGCAGGATTTGACTAAACTGCCTGTGCAGAAAAGGAATGTTGGATAAAGATGGTGAAGTTGATTTCAGCTCCTTAGTGTTTGTTTGTATCTGTTTGCACATAGAAAACAAAGGAAAATTACCACACATAAAATTCACCTCTGCGATGCCTTTTGATTACTTTATCAATACATCTCTCCTTGTTCACTCACACATACACACACATAGGTTGTACAGTATGGCAATAAAGGAGGACTCTTCATTTGTTTTGTGGTAGTTTTATCAGACTGTGAATCTTTCAGATCAATTTGAGGAACACCTATGCTTTTGTATGCTCCTTATTTTTTTGTGAAGTGTGGGACTCACAGTGGTCTGGTCCTGGTCATGACTTGGTCTCAGTTTAGGTGTGCTTGACTACAGCTCTGCCGTCAGGCATAAAGAACATAGTGTTGGTACATATACACCAAAAAATGAAGTTAACATTAAATTGAACATATTCTGGAGTGATATCTCTGCAGTCAAAGAACATTCATCAATTATACATTTTTGGCCGATGGGTACAGTTTCTTTAGTAATTTAAACAGAGTGCATCTTTTTTATTTTTTATTTTTTTTAATGAAACATTTTAATTTGGTTGAGACGATAAAATCGCCGTACCTTATACATAAGTAGAATCAGGTGGTCAAACAGCACCAGATGTCTACAGGTGACCTCAGCCTGCAAGCTATGATTATCAAAGCAAACATCATCCTACCAGCTTGTTTGACTTGCATTAATTTGTTATCGAAACGGTCATTATAATTAAAAGTTATGCCTACATACTCACAGTCTGAGACAACTGCTTTGTGCCAGTATTTGATTTGTATGTGATTTTTGCAGGAATGTTCATTTTTCGTGTGTTTAAATCTCTGGACTCATTAAACAAAGACATTTCTTTAATCCACGAACATTTATTCTGCTGAAAATATACTATATAATGATAAATATTATTATAATTTACCTACATATACCATAGTGTATCATTTTCTCCTTATCCCCTGGTTAATAATAACAAATAAATAATATTTTTAAAATAAACACACTCATCCTTTTTTGCATGATGAGTACTTTGAGAACTTTTTGTTGTAATAAAGTTTTTTGTACTGCTACTTTTATCTTGTGTATAAGAGACTTCTTCCACCACAGAATATTGTTATTGATTCAGCTCCTTTGCAAGAGCAAATAAAAGCAACTTCACATAAAAGACCAATAATCAAAGCTGTTATGAAAATATTCTTTAGGACTGAAACTCTGTGCCAGTGATGCTGTTGGTATTCTGCAGCAAGTGCTCATCCTCCATTTGTTGTACAGTCACCATGCATCATTACAGAGGGGGGAGAAATTAGAGCTGACCTACAATCAGAGGTTGTCCTTTGACGGCAGCGCCCTCTTGTGGCTGCAGTGAGCCGGTGTGTTTGTTTTCATGCTGCCCTACAGTATTTTCTCACTCACTGGGTGAATTCCCTACTCAGGATTTTCTCTGGCAGGCGAACACAGACTCACTGCAACAAGGGAACTTCAGCGGCGAGCGCGTCACATGTCAGCACAGGCCAATGGGTGAAGGGATTAAATCAGAGAAAAGGCTCTGTTGTGTGCCAGTTTGTCATTAATCTATACCATGTGTGTTTATAAAAGAGTGTCTCCCAATAAAAGAACTGCACGTACATATGAGAGCAACTTAAAGATCTGCATTAATACCCATCATCCTCAGTTTTTCCCTCACACTGGCATTTGGCAGGTGGCTTAGCCTTTAAGAGAGAGAAAGTGTGTGTATATGTGTGTGTGTCAGATGTGTGTGGCGGCGGCTGGTGTCAGCTGACAGCTGTGTGAAGGGAGATGACAGTGCCCTGATGCTGCGTTCTCTGTTCTCTGGGAGCCATTTTGTCTGTCTCTGATCTCAGAGTCAGGTCTGCCCCCCCCACCCCCCACCCCCCCAGCCAATCACGTCACCGCTCAGCCTTGCAGAAAACATAGAAACACAGTCTGATCTCTCTCTCACTCTGTCTCACCCTCTCTCCCTCCCACCCACTCCTCCTGCGCTCCTACGGTGCTCATCTCCCACTTGCCTCTCTTTTCTTGGCTCTTCTGCTCTCTGCCTCCCCCCACCCCACCCCCTCCACCTCCACCGCCCCCCTGCTCCGTCACCTCTCTTCTCTCCTGTTTTCTCTTCCTTGCCACCCTCCCTGATCCTCCTCCTCCTCCTCCTCTTCCTCTCTCTTAATCCACATCTCTCCTCAGTATCTGCTCACTCCCTCTCTCTTCCCCTCCGTCACACCCTCCTCCTCCTCCTCCTCCTCCTCTTCAGGCTCTCTTGTTGTGCAACCCGTTTCTAAACAGCTCAGCCTTTGTGCGTTTTTGTCTGTTGCCATTTCAGCCGGGCTGCAGTCTTTACTCATTTTCCTCCAATCAGGGACACCATGTGACTCTCTGCATGAGAGGGCACAGTCCCTTCCCCCTTCTCTCCTCCCCTCCTCTCTCAGTCTCTCCCCTTCTCCCTCTCTTCCCTCCTTACCCCCCCTCCCCTCCCCTCATCTAGCCAGCCAGCCAGCCAGGCAACATACGCTAGCAATCAGGGGAGTCAAAGAGAAAAGGGGGAGTGAGGGGAGGGGGAGAAAAGAAGGAAGGATGAAGGTATATACACAGTGCAGAGTGAAACACTGAGATAGGGTAGAAGTGACGGAGCAGGGGGTGTAATGTCAGGTCTGGGTCATACAACACAGATTGACCACAAAGCACAAAACATCTGTAGCTGCAGAGAGCGTACTGTGTTGTAACTTCGTTCCCTGAATGTATTGCAGCTCGGAGCACATCCTTACACACTCCGCTCCGCTGTTTATGTCATCCACATGTTGGGGCACATGCTGCATGTGTGTATACGTCCGCATACACACATGAACACATGCACACAAACTCAGAGCCCACACAAGAAGGGGGAGGATCCCTCAGTGTTGAACACGGCTCTGGAATGTAAACAAGAGAGAAAGAGAAGGGGAACGACTACACAGACACTTTGTAGTTTTACATTATGTTTCCTATCATCATCCCTCCAGCCTCTCTAAGTGGTTTGAACGTACAGAGCAAACTGGAGAGGGATAACTTGGCATAAGCGTGCAAATTAACCGGCATCACTGTATAGGGTCAAGCTTTGGGTTCATCTGAAGTTGACACGAGTGAATGGACGCGATTGTTCCATATTTGGAGGCGGTGTTTACATTGGGTTTTAGTTACGTCATGTTGTATAGGTGAAGCTGTGCTCGCCACACACATTGTTTCAGGCCTCCAGGTTTGCATGACAGAATAAAAATGAATGACTTGCTGGTGTATGAAAAAGTTTAAACATTCCCTGTGCTGCCTTTTGAAAGTTACAGACTTATTTAGACTCTTTACATGGCGTCAAACGGGATTTGAAAAGCAGCTCTACTCTCCTTTTTCTCCTGTAAGCTGAAAAGGAAAAACAGAAAAAGGGAGAATCCCTAAAGCAGAGAAACTGAGGCGAAAAGAAAAGGGGAACACCAGAGAGAACAATACAGGAGCAAAAGTGGAGCGCACAAGAGTGCGGTCATAACGTCTTTTTGGAAATTTCCATGACCACGGTGATTAAGTATGCAATCTGACCGCAAGATAGCTAAGGCCCGGTTCTAAACAAACGCTCCCGCCTCTGCTGTGCAGGCTTGTTTAACGGCTGAGGTGGCAGCGTTTGCCTTCATAGCACGGGGCGCTGCGCAGAGATTGAAAACACACGCGCACACAGACACACACACACAAAAACTCTTGTGTGCATGCAGTCACATTTAACACTGGTACGCCACATTTCCCCGTGCCATTGTGTGTTCAAGACAAAGTGTCATCTGGTGTGTCTAGAGGGTTTGTCCTTGCTGATACCTAATCCGTCTGGTTTGATCACAGCACCAGTGTCTCCCTCTTTTTGCCCACATTTCTACATCCTTCTGCTTCAATCATGAGTCGTTCCTTCATCCATTCACCCATCTAAACACAACTGTAGAGGCCAGGATGAGTTGGCATTGTCTCTTAATTTGCCTTTCCTAAACTTTCCGTCTTTGAAATAATCCGTCAGCAACAGAGTTTCCAAACCGCAAGACATGGGACCAGTTAGTGTTTCCATCTTTCTAATGATTAAAGTCGAGGCTGGCAACAGGGAAATCTGATCCTGGATGCGTGGTTGGCTAAATTTCTGTATCCACATCCCGGCTGTTGGAGGGTTGACCACAGTGGCCACTGTGGCCTGGTGGGCAGGAGAGAGGAGGCCACGTCAGGGTGATAGAGCACCCCACACACACACACACACACACACATATACACAACTCTATCACACTCACTCCCTCCTCTCCTGCTGCTGTGTATTGTATGGCTGTAGGTTCTCACTAGATCTATCATGATTATGAATACATTTTTAGCTATAGGATTATATTTCATGTCCTACACGTCCTATCAGGAGTGCAACATAAATCGCTTTAACAGTTAATATATTGCCTGAGGCTCGGCGGCGCTGGGTTTATTTCCAGACCTTGATTCCTCTTTTTCTTTCCTCCTCTGTCTGATTAAAGCCAATAAAATGTAGAAGAATTATCTGTTTGCTGTCAGGCACTCAGCACCCAAACACAACAGTTTGGGGACTGCGGTGAGTTCCTCAGCCTTCAACACAAGTCGCACACCTCTCAATATGGTGGTCTAATATGACGGATATTACTCCCTGCAGGTTGCTCTCGGTGGCTCAGCTCCCAGAAGCCCAGGGGCTGTTACTCAACTTTAACCAATTTTATTAAAAATAGTGACAAGCAAAACTCTGACTGCGGAATTGTTTTGTTATCGTGTTGTCGAAATGAAACCCAGGTTGTCTGTCTGGAGCCCAGCAGCGGGTCAAGAGAGGACAGACACGAGGGGCAGTAGATGTGATTGAAAGCAGCAGCAATAAACAAATGGTGATGCTATAGTGATTGGAACATGTGAGACAAGGTCAGAACGTCTCTGCCTTTCTGCCTCTCACGGATGCACTCGCTGACCCTCCGTGAACTCAGGAAGAAATGACTTCTAGGATGGAAAATAACAAGGCCATTATACAACAACGAGAGCAGGAGTGTACCACTTACAGCCAAACAAATATGGTGATGCTGCATTTTCGTGTCTAAAACTGAATGAGAAGCATCTGACTGTACCATCATCGCGCTCCTCATGCATCCTAAATGACATGCTCCTGTGTGAGCTGTGAAACATCAAACATTCATTAATAGCTCGTGTGGGAAGAGGTGCAGAATCAATCATGCAAGCCTTTGATCTGAGCCAGTGACCTTTGCCCTTTAAATGTCAAACTTTGATCTGTATTTTTTCTCGTCTCTTCTGGTATCTGTGCACGAGAGGCCTGTCAGCTTTTCGCAGGACTTCCACTGTGGATATGTGAGCGCAACATCTGTGTCAACTTTAAAAGAAATCTGTTGTAAACGCGGGCCATCAGTCAGAAATCAGCAGCAGAAGCAACAAGAACAAAAACAAACTGGCGGAGAAGAAGAAGTAGCATTAGTGGTGCCATAGCAACAACTTCATGCCCAGATGTCTGCACTGCCAACGAGCATCTTTCCCCTGTTAATTTCCAAACTAAACAAACAGTAAAAAGCACTTTGTTGTCAGACTGACGAGGAAAAAAAGTCAAAATGAAACAGACTACATGTTGATCCATCTGTTCTAGTATTTTCTTTGCTCTCCATCCTCTCAGCCATCACAGAGGGCGACCTCCCATGAGCCTTTGCAAACAGAGCCCCGGGGCCCCGGGGCACCTCTCTCCCTGCCTCTCTCTGCCCCAGTCACGCCACGGCAGCGGCCACACTCGCCAACCATAATACAACAACAACAACAACGACCAGAAAAAGTCAGCGGCTGGCAACAGCAGCAGCAGCAGCGGCAGTGGGGCTGTCGTTAACGGCAACCATCACCACGGCAGCTACTTACCGGGACACGCGCAGCCGCCCACGGACATCTTCTCACATGTCTGGTGTGAATCCGATCAGAATGATGGTGGTGGTTCTGTTATCCTCGCTCCTCTTCTCCTCTCTCTTCTCCTCTCTCCTCTTTCTCACCAGTCACTGCTGCCGCCACTGAGGCTGCTCACATGAGCGTCTGTTATCCCCACTGTTCACATACACACACAGACACACACACAGACACACACACACACAGACACACACACACACACACCACCAGGGAGCAAAGAGAGAGAGAGAGGGAGGGAGGGAGGGAGGGAGGAGAGAGTGACGACGAGGGAGGAAAAGAGAAAGAGGGGAAGAAGAGGTTAAAAAAAGAGCACAAAGGATCGGATTCTCTCAGTTGTAGCAGTACACTGTGAATCACACCGTGTACGTGTGTGTGTGAGTGTGTGTGTGTGTGTAAGTGTGTGTGTATGTGGGTGTGTGTGTGTGTTATAGAGTGAGAAGGATTCTGTTCCTGCCTCTGCTCTGCCCTCACCCTCATCAGCCCTGCAAATTACAGCTCAGGTGGGAGGAGAGAGGGAGAAAGAGAGGAAGAGAAAGGGAGGGAACGAGAGGCTGAGTGCTCGAGAGAGAGAGAGAGTGTGTGTGCGTAAATGTGTGTCTGTGTGTGTTCTAGAGCGAGGAAGGCAGAGAGAGGGAGAGAGTGGACTGTCAAAGTGACCTGAGAGGCAGATTTGAGAGAATAACAACCATGTGATGTGGGTCCTTTTTTTTCTCCTTTAAATATGTAGAGGCTGTTTTTCACCGCTGCTGCTACAATGACACACACACACACACACACACTCCAGAGACACACACACACATATATGAACACATGTGCAGAAGTGCACACATGAAGGTTTAAATGATCTTCAGGAGATCTGGCTATACATGTGTGTGTGTGTGTGTGTGTGTGTGTGTGTGCGTGCGTGTGTGTGTGCCGCAGCCGTCTGAGTGGCTTGTTACCATCCAGCGAAGGTCTGCTACATGGCAGGGAGGGCAGGGGGAGGGAAAAGGGGGAGGAAAAGGGAGGAGGAAAGAGGAGGGGGCGATTGACGTGCCTCGGCTCTCTCTCCCTCTCTCTGTCGTCTCCCTTTCTCGCCCATTCACTCTCTCGCTCCGTTAGTCTTTCTGTCTGCAGTGTGCCACACAGTGTTGCTCTCTCGCTTCACTCATCTTCCTGTCTACTGGGCCATTTATCTCTCCTGCCCTCCCCCCCTCTCCGCCCGCCTCTCCCTTCTCCCTCGCCGGCTCTCTTTTGTTCCTTATTACTCTTTCTTCCGTTCCACCTTTCCCTCCCACTGTCTCCATCGCGCTCTAATCTTTCTTCCATCACTATGTCATTTGTCTTTCTCTGTTAGATGCACAAGTTTTCGTGTGTGTGTTTGAGAGACAGAGTCGCCAAGTGACATGTTCTTTCTTTGCCACGAACACAGACACTGTAGTTCATTTTGAGACCATCCTACAGACATCGTCCTGCTGCTGGAAATACTAACTATAACTTACTGTAACACTAACATGTGTATTGATCCACCGCTGGAAATAGTCCCCAATAAATGCACTGTTTACACCTGTTTCAGGAACGTTTGCTAAAAGCTGCAGTGCCCAGCTGTTTCAGGACATGATGGGGCCATTTATATATCTTTTTATTTTATCCTTTAAAACAGTGGTTCCCAGCCTAGGAGATAGGAGCCCCGAAAAAGGGATCACAAGATGAAGCTGTGAAGTCATTAGATGATTGAAGGAACTGTGCAACAACTTGGCAAATACGCTTAGTTTCTTGATTGCTGGGAAATTGACAGAGGTGGGGGAATCAATTCAAACGACCTGACTTGAGTCAGACTGAAGTCACACATCTGAGGACTCAACTTGACTTTTACTTGGTATTCATGATTTGAGACTTGACTTAGACTTGAGACAGATGACTTGAAAGGACTTTGAATATCAAATATTTGCATTTTTCTATTTGTTGAGAGGTTACATTTTGTACTTGAGTCATGATTAGGTCATTTCTAGTGCAATGTACACAAACCTGGCAATCCACCAGGACACAGCAGACCAGGAGAGGCCAACGCACGAGTCAGCAATCACAGAGGGAGCTGGTCCAAAAACAATAAAATTTGGATTCAAGGATTATGTTGCCGACAGTGATAAGAAAGGCCAGCACAAAAATCCGTTTTCAAGGCACCCAGTGACACGGTGGTTAAGGCGGACATCTCGTGTACAAAGGCATTGTCTTTGCCGCAGCAGCCATGGGTTTGATTCCAGCCCGTCGCCCTTTGCAACATGTCATCCCCTCTCTCTCCCCCCTTCACACTTAACTCTGTCCTGTCAAATAAAGGCAAAAGCCAAATTAAAAAAAACTTGAAAGTCTTTCACTTCTGTTTTCACTTTAGAGTCCTTCAGAGCTATAAGACTATTTTATAATCCCAGAGCCCAGCTCTCCACTGATGTTCATTTAGGAGGCTTGTTACTGATCCCCACAAAATGTCAAATATCAGTAAGATTTATACGGTGTGGGCAGGCTGCAACAGTTTTTGTTAATGTTAAAAATGAAGCTTTGCATGTCCACTGTCTTTTAACTGACATTCATTTTCCATAACCGCTTGTCCTCTTGAGGGGCCTACCCCAGCTGACACTGGGCGAGAGGCAGGGTACACCCTGGACAGGTCGCCAGACTATCACAGGGCTGACACATAGAGAC
>JAPZEB010000020.1:27178201-27191038 GCA_029783705.1 Chaetodon striatus | reverse complement strand
AATATTTTAATTGGATCTAATTCAAATACTGACCCTCGTGTGTGTTCATCTGAGAATCTACAATTTTTTGAGTTAAAAAAAACAAACATTTAGATCCTTTTTGAAACATTTCCCAGTCTTAAGAGATGCCTGGGTTTTGTTTGGATTCACAGCTGTAGACGGAGCGCAGGTTCATACTTTGGGAGGTCTGCGATCAGTTTGACGTCAGCGATGACCAGCTTGTGCTCCACCAGCAGGTGTTTGAGGAGGACGTCTTTCTGCTGCAGAGGGACGGACTCAGAACAGAACAGACACACCAGCAGCTCTGCACTGCCTCCCTGCAGACTGGGAGCACTGGTGACATCAGCTGGCTGCTCTGGAAAACACAGCGGCTCCAGTATGCTGTCCTGACCTGAGAGAGGGATATATCTCAACAGGTTAGCTAAACACACACACATAACTCCGAGCAAGAAACATCTCAGGGCTCCATCCATACATCCAGGCTGACCACAGATGATATAAGTGATGATACAACTGCAGAACATATTTGTGCTCCAATTATTTGTTTTGTTTTGTCTCACTTTGTGCAAATCAAAAAAAATGAACCTCTATTTTGTAAAAAGGTTCATTGTCTTTCTTGTAGAGGGAGTTCAATATCAATCTTTTTTGCTTCCAACCTGAGTGTATCTATAGCACCAGGTATCAAAAACCATACAGAAAGTTGGCATCAAATGTTCGGTCAGATTTGTACTTCCAATTGCTTGTTGCTTCATCAGATTTTGATTTTAAAAAAACTGTGAGATAGCTTGTGTGTAGACAATATTTATGATGTAGGGACTTAAGTCTCTTCTGTTCAGTGTGGGAAAAATGGTTTTACAGAAAAAACACTCATGTTTCTCAAAGTATGAATCAAGGAGAGAAAAAGTGCCAAACATTTCTAACTCAACATACACACTGAATAGGGCTGCGACGATATACTGGTTTCAAGGTATACTGTGATATATAAGTTCAAGATTATCATACTGTGTACATTTGCTTATCTGCAAAACATAAGTTCTAATACCATGATGTTGTGATACTTTGATACCGTGATATTTTCTGAGATGATAATCATACTGTGAAAATCTCATACCAATGCAACCCTACTCCTGAACAACAACTATACTAAAAACTAAAACATTTGCATTTATTTAGGGACATTACTTGCCCAAAAAAACGCTTCAAAATAAGGTTAAGATTCTGATTTGGCTGACAGTGGTCTTGTTTTAATTTCTGCTCTTGTATCAGTAACTTTCCTACAGTTAATTAGTTCCACCTTATAGTACCATATCTGTGTGCTAGGTACCCCGACAGAGCGGTGATGACAGTACGAAACAGTTCCATTGATACCATCCACAACTTTTCAGGATGGAAACGGGGAAAAACGTACCAATCTGAACTGTGTTGTACTGCTCGGTGGTAACGGGGCTTAAGACATAAATAGA
This sequence comes from Chaetodon striatus, assembly GCA_029783705.1. Taxonomy (NCBI): domain Eukaryota; kingdom Metazoa; phylum Chordata; class Actinopteri; order Chaetodontiformes; family Chaetodontidae; genus Chaetodon; species Chaetodon striatus. The sequence continues at coordinate 27,189,575 of JAPZEB010000020.1, read as the reverse complement.
CAGACAGAGGATGCCAGCTGCCATTAAACCTCAAAGAATCAGAAGAAGAAGAACAGGACAAAGATGGAAGAAAGACTCAGATCTTGTACTTTTGTATAAGTAGTAATACTACAGCTTATAAATACTGTTTGTTACAAGTAAAAGTCAAACATTCAAAACTAAAAGTAAGAACTAAGTAAGTACTACTAAAGTACAAGTACATGAGTATAAGCATCAGGATACACTTAAGTACCAAAAGCAAAAGTACTCATGATACAGAATGGCACATTTGAGAATAATAATATATTACTGGGTTAATTATTGATGCATTAATGTGTTCATGTCTTTAACGTTGCAGCTGGTAAAGGTGGAGCTTAATTTATTACTTTATATACTGCTGGGTAGCTTGTGGTTTAATATAGTTATATAGTTAATTTTGTCTTAAATTTATAATACTACAACATAATTTATTTGTTGAATAGATGTGGTATTATCAACCAGAATCTGCAAAGTAACTAAAGTTATCAAATAAATATTGTGAAGTAAATATTTCCCCCTGAAATCTAGTTAAGTTGGCATATGAAGCAGAAAATATTAACATAATTGATAATGATGATTTGAATACATACATTTAGTTACTGGCTACATCATGGGAGTGCATCCGTCTTAAAAAGTTAAGATTGTTCACATTAAGGCTCCTCTCTCAGCGTGAGAGAAGAGGTTTTTGGCCCATGTTAGATACCAAGAGTCAGGATCTCTCTGTGGAGTTCTGAAGTGCTCTAAAACTGAGACCAGACGTTACCCGACCAAACGAATTTTTCATTTCTGAATGTTAGCTCTCAAGGCCAGTGAGTCTCTTCCTTGAAGATCTACTTACATCAACACGTGAACTGCACTGACCACAGCCTGAAGCTTTAAGTAACAAACACTTGCATCAATTTTACCAAATTTTACAAAATTCTGACTTAATGGAAGTGCAACAGATTGCTGGAAGAGAGCTTTTAGAACATGTCAGGCATTTTGGAAAATGTGCTTTTTGCTTTCTTATTGAGAGCTAGGTAAAAAAAGATTTATACCACTATTTGTCTGTCTGATTAATATGAAGATGGAGCCAGCAATCAGTTAGTTTAGCTTAGCATAAAGACCTGAAACGGGGATAAAAAGCTAGCCTGACTCTGTCTGAATGAGCAAAATCCACCTCCCAGCATCTGTAAAGCTCAAGCGAGTAATCTAATGTGTGAAATAATGGGTTTTAGAAGTGCTGGTAGCAGATTTTGTGACATTTGGACAGAGCCAGGCTCGCTGTTTCTAGAGGAACCAGAGGGAATAATCATCACATAGTTATCACAGATGGATTTAAATGGGGATATTTTTTGTACTAGATTTTATTTCACACAATGAGAAGTTTAAACTGCTCCTGCTCAGCCTGGCCTGGTTAAGGTGTGGCTGGAGGTGTCGTGTGAGGTGACAAACATGATGTCAGCTGGTCAGACTGGACTGGTACGACCAGATTCATTAACTACAAACACTGGAACTCCTGTACAAATGAGTAACTGTGCGGTGGAACAACTTCAGCATCACTGCACAGTTGGAAACATGGTAGTATAATGCGTACTACAGTACGTGATGAGAGGAAAACACTTGGCTGCTGTACTGAATATGTAAATGTAATCAACCATCCAAAGACCATCATATGATCTGTCAGTGGAGCATGAGCTTTGAGGCTGCTGAGGGTCTTCATCAATGGAAACCACAGGGGAATATACTGCTTCAGACAGCTGTGGTTATTATTCAGACATTTAGAATAAGTATTCATCATATATCAGGTAGCACAGTGCGGAGCGGCGCAGGGTGAAGTGGAAACAAAGAGAAGATTTATAAGCAAATAGCTCTGCTTCTGATTCATGTGACCGCCAAGTCACACAGGGCCTCAGCAAGACGGTAAGTCATGTGAGCACCAGCGATTCAAATGTATTCAATCATAATGATTTAGTGCACAGGACGAATGCTTTCTGAGGCCTGAACATTTTAATTAATGCAAAGACTTTAAACCCAGACCTCTGTAGGTGCCATTTGAAGTGAAACGGGGTGGTAACACTGTTGTTAGGCCCTGACAGCAAAGCCACGTCAAGGTGGAGGGTGTGTACACACATTAATCAGCAAAGTCAACACATCAATATTGCACTGTCTGAACATGCAGATAATCTGTGTTTGTTCTGGTGATGAGGCAGGCCACAGGAAGCAGATTCGCTCTTTGCTTTGCTATATGACACCACTCCACGGATTGAGTCTACTAATGCTACTTATTACTATGTCTACCATGCTATGATACTGATGTCGGATGCACTGATGATTCCAGGATGTTCTCAGCAATTACAACATGGAAAATAACAGAGCACTTGGGGTGAATTTAACAGCTTTACAGAGTGGTCTTTCCAATTTCAGGACAACTCCCAGTTACACTATTAGTGCTCTCTCTCTATTAAAGCCTCCCGCCATAAAGGGGAAAAACAGATCCAAATTAAGCATTAATTTTACAATGTGTGAGGCGGCCTGGGCAGTATGAACATCCTAATTTTGCTGAAATGCTTCATTTTTAATTAATAAAAACACATAAATAACATGATTCCTTTGGCCTACTGTTTTTTAACTGCCTCTGCTTTATTAATTGGTGACTGTTTTAAATCACAGGACGGGAAAATGCGCGGTATATAACCTAATGTGACACTGTGTTGGCAGAAGTGTGGACTTGAGTCACATAACTTGGACTCAGGTCAGACTCGAGTCACAATTTAATGACTTTACCCTTAAATTGACAAAATCAAAAAAGGCTTGCACCCCGACTTGGACCACAATACCAACAACTTGTGACTTCACTTGGAGCTGGTCCATTTGACTTGAAATATTTCATACCTTCGTCCAAGCCCTAAGATTAAAAAGTATGTTTTTAAAAAAAGTGTGCCATTATTCAATTAATTTCCCTTTATTTCCTGAGTCAGCTAACGGTAACGTAATTCATTGGTTGGTAGATAGAGAGATAGAGAGATAGATAGATACCTTAATCCTGATGAAAATTTTACACAACACAACACATGCAAAAACACAGATACACATATGAATAGAGAAAATAGGTAAAAAGAACATAACCATAAGAATAAAAATATACAGCACTGAAATCACAGTCTCCTCCCAGGACTACTACAGAGAGCTGTAACTACATTACATATGCTTATGATGGTAGTGCAAATGTAGGTGGTTGACAGTGCAGGTATGGCAATGCAAGGTGATTAAATTAAAGTGTAAGTGCAGTGCAGAATAATTGAATGCTTTGGATAATATGAATGCAATTTAAGATAAATACAGATACAGACAGCAGTGCACATACAGTTTTTGTAGAAGGTGCTTAAAAGTAAAAAGTAAAGACTGTATTAAATAGGGAATGCTGGAAAGTAGGGTGACTATCTAAAAAATATATAAATGCTGATGGTCCACTTTGAACCAATCTGACAGCCTCCAGTCAAGTTACAGGAGAGAACCAGAATAAACTGATGTTAGTTACTGAGCGCCAGTTGGAAAAAAATATATATTACAGATCAGTTTGTTCCCGTAAAAAAACTACATATCCCGTTTCTTTTTTTATATATATATATATTTTTATATTGTATTTATTATATCGTATTTTTGTTCATAGATGATTGTCTGTCTTTTGTGTGGTATGTTATGGACCTTTCTCTGTGTCATTAATAAAGTCATTATTATTATTATTAAAATTATTATTATCACTATTAAAACGGCATTACCTTTGATGCAGGGTGCAAATGCCAGATTAGGATTTGGGACTTGACTTGGCTCTTGTCTGTCTTGATTGGGACCTGAATCGGGATTTAAGTGCAAACACTTGAGACTCGTGGCTCCCTGGTCCCACCTCTGGTATTTGGGGTCTTTGCTGCCGCCTGTCGTGTATCTGTGATATTTGCACTTGGACACAAGATGTCGCTTTTGAGTAATAAATTAATAAAATAAAAATGAAATTTAAAACTGTATTAAAAGTTCTCTTTGTAATCACTGTGATTTATATGACTTTTATATGACTTAATTGACGCCATTGATGTAATGTGAAAGCAGCTTAAAAACTAGTTACAGGTGTTATTTGTCACAGAGATGTGAACAGCTGTTCCCTTAATCAGACTACTTATATTATCCACCAAATTAAGTTAATACTTTACACAGAAACACCGCTGACTCGTTAATTCCTTTGTCTTTGCAGTCAAATAAATCTGTAGTTCGTTTTTAAGAGGAAACTGATTGATAATCAATGAGGAACATACTAGAAACGTAAAGCTGACCTTGGGTCTGTTTCTGCCCTGCTCCTGGCTCTCACTAATGGACTAGCTGGTGTCAATCTGATCCCAGGTCGGTGCTCATTTCGCGCCTCCACGCGGGGACCACGTGTCTCTCTCCGGCCTGCCAGTGGACCATGTGGAGCAGCAAGATGGCGGCGCGGTGGAGGGGCAAAGACGGGGATTTAAATGCCGGCAACAGCCCCTTTCTGTCCAGCAGCAGCCCTCACGAGGTACCGGTTTACTCATTTTAGCTGGGTGACATCACAATAGCGGCACGTGAGCGGGTTTCGCTGTTTGAATAATCGGTGTTTGACCGGTGCGCGAGGCCACATGCGCGCATAGCGACACGTGGCTTATAGTACTACTGAGAGAGTGACCAGGGAGTTGGCTCAGCTGGGCGATTAATCTGCTATTTGGCTCGTGTGGCGACGGAGACAGTTTAATGACACGTTACTTAATGTCATTACGTTACCGTGCACGTGCAACACAGGTTACACCGGGGAGGATTGACGGTAAAGGCTGACAGGAACACCGGTTAATTTCCTCTGAAGTACATGATGTTCAGATAAGGCTGCACCCTCGCCACTTTCCTGCTCACTACACTGCCCCTTAGTTATTTTTTATTCAGCAGTACTTTGACTTTTCAGTCCCTCTTCTAGTGTTTAACAATAAATTTAAACTTGTGTCCATTGACGAACAGTGATAAACTACTTTACTGTCACCTGAGAGCATATAAACGCCTTGTTAGAGCAGTGCAGGCCCCGAGAGCTGCTGTTTCTACTTCCCATTCATAGTAATGATGTGACCGGCCTGTAGGGCCACTTGTCTCCTCTGCCTGCGTCCTACGGACTGGCACACCTCTGTCCTGATAGGACTTTGTCACAGTGAGCCATCGCTCTGTGACATCATCCTTCTCCATGCTTATGAGTTATGCCAGTATAGTTTAACACTACACTGACGGTATGTTCAGATATATCTCCAGCTGTTTTCAGTTTTAAGCAAATGCCTGAAAGTGACAGGTACCAGCTTCTCAAATGTTAGTTAACTGTGTGTTGGATTTAACAAGTTATAATCTGCATTATTCCACCATAGGTAAACACAAAAAATCGATCAGTCAAGACAGTTGACAGTAGGGTGTGAGATTTTCACATCACAGTAACCATCTTAGAAAGTGTGTGTGTCTTATACGGTTTCACAATATTACACAATCTTTATTCTTATCAATTAAAATGACCCTTTAAGGAAAGAAAATAGGTGGTGTCTTTTAGTTTTGGGGATCACCAGAGGATCCACGATACGTTATCATCGCGATACTCAAGTCACGATTCAATAATATTGAGATTTTAAGTATGTTGCGATATAATCTGAGTATTGTGATAACATATATTGCAATATACTGTGATTTATTACCTTTTTTCAACTGTAAATTATGTCCCCAAAGGAAAACTTTGTCAACATCTGTTTTATCTAATACAATAAAGAGAGAGGGGGTGACACGCAGTAAAAGGAATCGCACTCAGGCCACTGCAGCAAGGACGACGCCTTTGTACATGGGGCGCTTGCTCTATCCAATAAGCCACCAACACCCCACTTAAGCAGTTCTTTGCAGCATCAGCGCATTGTATCTAACTGACTAGAAAATCAATTGATAATATTATGCCAGTAGGCTACCTAAAGCTTAAATTCTATTTGTAATATTAATAATTTATATAATAAAAAAGTCAATACCTGGCACTGTGTGATGATACGATACTGCCTCGCAAAAATATCCTGATACGATGCTGTATCAGTTTTTCCTCCCCCTTTTCCTACCCTTCTTTTGGGTTGAATAAACATTTCATTATAATTAAAAGTTGAAACCATTTTTTGAATTTAAATCTGTGTGAAAAGTCATCCTTTTGAAAATAATTAAAATAAAGGTGACATTCTCCGTCTGGCAGCATTTTTCCCATAGATAATACCATAGATAAGCAAATGTACATGCTGTGACAACCATCACGTTTTATGCAATGGTGTGCTGTGATACCGTTTTACAGCCGCAACCCTAGTCATCAGTGATCGCTACTCGCAGGGCAATAATTTATTGTTTTATTTGTTGAATGTATTTCTAATTTATACAGAGATCTCTCCCTATAAATTCATTTATTGAGCTCAGTTCTTTATAAACATAAATTAAACATCCGCTCTGCCTCCCTGTTTTTTTTCGCTGCTGTGTTTGAAGCATTGTCAGAATTGGCAGCTCTTCCTGTTTATGCTGCGAAAGTTAATTTGGAGCTTATTGTGTCCTGTGCCTCAGCTTCTGGTCACACCCAGAGGAGGGAGAGTATTATAAAATTGCCGGAGGTTGGAATAGACCAGACACACATGGGTGTGATATAATATTTGTGTCTTTGTCTCTGCAGTTGGTCCTGGGCAGACGTGATGTGGACGGTGTGGAGATGGACGCACAGTCCTGCATGGACCACTCAATCCTGGCCATATTTGAAGACTCCGCTGTTGCATCAGAGGTCAGATAAAGCACATCATCACAGGACATTAGACGTTTAAAACATGCCCCCTTTTCTTATGTTGTTGACAGTATTTCTATTGACAGTCATTCAGAGAACAAGAGTGACACTTTCAACATGTTGGTGGAAAATGAATTTGCTAATAAATAAATGAATCTGTATTTTGGTGTCTCTCCTAAGGATAAGAGCGGTGCGGAGGAAGAGAGTGAGACGCTGCTGTCAGCCCTGACTGAGATGCTGGACAGTGTGGAGGATGACGATGGGACTCTGTCTCCCTTTGACACCCTGCCAGACACCAAGCTCCTCACCCACCCAGAGCGCAGGGACAACTCATTGGTGGGTGCACACTCAGGAAAACAAGCCTGAAAATAATTTATTTGGAACAATAATTCAGTTTAACTTCATTACCCAAAATCCAGTCCATTACATAGCAGTGGTTTTCCCTGGTTACACAGTTGAAAGTCAGATGAACTATGAGCCTGACTCATCGGCCACCTCATGATGATCACATGAAATTTGCCCGATAGAAATAAAGCTGCTTTAATTGGACTCAGATGTGACATGATAGCTTTGATAAAGATGAGCCACATGCCTGGATAAACAGAATCACACATGAATGCTCACAGTAGTTAAATACCTGCAAGATAAGGTACGTTTACATGGGACCTAATATTCCACTAATAATCAGAATAATAGCCCTATCAGAATAAAAATGCCTCATGTAATCACCTTAGTCAGAAGAAACGAGCCTGGTCTGGCCAGACGAGAGGGAATCTAAATCTAAATTGGATTGAGAGGGGTGGTGTACTACGTAGTTTTTATGTCGAGTTGTGAGCAGCACATTGGCTTAAATTACCAAAGGTTTATGACAGAATGACTTGACACCAACTCCTGTGTGCACATGGTGAGAAAGGAGAGGGAGAGACGCTGTGCTGCTGCCAGCGGAGTCGCTGAATGAGTTCCCTCTGCAGGGAGGGTAACTCGCGGCAACGCACTAAAGGTCTGAGAAGTCTGAGGCTGTTCATAAAAATGTCAGGACACCCAGGCCTTATCAAAGCCATAGTTTATTCCACACTACTGAAGGTGCTCGGAGTCTGTAATAATTTCACCTTAAGCCATGCTTGTTGTTGCCGTGGGTAACAGTATGACGTCAAATTGTCAACAAGTTGAAATACCGCCAGTAACACAATATGAATTTTTCATATGATACTAAAAATGATCCAGGTATTATAGTGAAGGAGATGATATAGCACACTCCTTAATCTAAATGAGCTCAATGTTTATTTTCTTTCTGTCCTCTCTTTATGAGCTAACACTTGCTGACAGACTTAGACCAAGATCCAAATCACAAAATGTAACATTCACAATAAAGATTGATGGAGAAAAGAAAGACGAGAGCAGAATGGAGAGAAACGACCCACCACAGCTGTTTAAACAACAGAGTCCAACATTGTTTCACTCCAAAAACAAGAAAGTGGAGGCCGAAGTCGAGGTCTTCAACTCAGCTTCTCTCGTCAACCTGGTGAAACTCATGCACCCCTACTGCCTGAAGCTGCATGTGGAGGAGGAGGAGGAGGAGGAGGAGGGGGACAAACAGAGGAAGAATCACACAATATTCTCTCAGGAAGAGGTGTGGAAGTATGAGAGACCCAGTGAAGAGAGCGATGAAGAGATAAATGTTGTGTCTGACGATGAGGTAACTGTGAGAGACACAAAGGAGGAGGATGAAAGGAGAGATAATGACTACCTCTTAAAAAGCGTGCTGCTGAATGGAAGCTCATCCAGAACAGCACCATCCAAAGAGAAGAAAAGGGTGAGCTTTGGCCCCGTTCAAGTGGCTTCATTTGATGATTCAGCGGAGGAGGGATTGAACGAGAGGAATCTAACAAGTGGGCACACAAGTGAAACTGTGTCGGAGCCACTGAACAGCACCAAAACACTTGAACCCCTAACAACTTTCTCAGAAATGAACAGGAACAAGGCGGAGGCTCTGCCACTCAAAGGTGAGACCAAGGCCAAATCACTCAGCCTCCAACAGTACAGACAGCTGCGCCAAAAGAGGCGACCCCTGGTGGAGAAACAGGGGAACTACACCACCAAGTGGCCCTCGGTTTCTGAGCCCCCCAAGGAGCTGACCCCCATCTTCTGTTTACAGGGACAAAGACAAAACAGCTGTGGACCAAAGGCAGCACACCATTATCCAGATGGTGGAAGAAGTGGCGTTGATAAGCTCCACAGATCTCAGAGTCACAGTCACAGGTCCCATCGCATCTCCTCTTCGCATAGGCCTCACCCCTCAGAGGCCAAACCATCCACTAATCCACATCTCACTGCATTAAAGTGCCCAAGGACTGAATCTGAAATCATCTCACCTGCTAGTCTGCAGCCAGACATCACAGCTGATCCAAATATCACTGTGCCTGAAAGCAAGAAAAGTCCAGTAAAGAAGCCAACACTGCTCAGTAGTGATCCCCCAAATCCTGTCCTCCTCCCCCTGCCTCTTAGACAAACAGCATCACCAACCACTGAGCACTCCTCATCAGAGCCCAGAGTGGAGTTTCTTAACAGAGACTCCAGCCCTGACAGCACCAGGCACTTTCCAGAAATCCAAAATGAATCCTCAGACCATCAAAGACAGACATCCTCCTCAGGGCCAAAGCCTGAGGCGTTGTTAGAAAACCAGAGCTTCACCACTCTGCTTCAGGACATTAAAAACAAGCTTACAGAGATAGCCTCAGGTGTCTCCTCCAGATCTCCAGCGCCCAGCACGACCACAACACAAATCGAATCCTCTTCAGAGTGCAGGAAACTACACCCCCAAAGATGCAGCCCAAGCCCGACAAATGAAGCCGAGCTGGAACCAAAGAGTCCCGTGTCCCCAAGTCCAGATACAGTGACAACAGATGACTCAGGTAAACTGTTGGGACATGGCCGTCTGTGATGTTTGATATGTTGAGTTTACTGACGATGCTAAGAATAAAGGCTGCATCTCCTAAAGTTTCATGTCTCTGTCTTTCTTGCTCCAGGAATCGAAGCGCCTGATCTGACCAGCCTGCTGGAACAGTTTGAGGAAACACAAGGTGAGAAATCAGATTTCTGAGAACACCGTATAATCGAACACTGATGTCTGGTCTTCTGTAACCTCTGTTCTTATTCTTCCTCCTCCAGCTAAAGAGGAAAGGGTGTGTGAGAACAAGCCAGAGCCCAAACTTGCTGCTTTACCGTCAAACCTACAAACAGAAGGACACATGGACAGAACTCAACCTATAGGAACACAAAGAGCCTCTGTGGAAGCACTCGAACCTTTAAGCACTTCAGACTCACCTGGGAATCCAAAAACCGTCACGAATCCTCAGATGTCAGAGGGTGCAGACATCCCAGAACCCTTCGGCACTGAAATCATCCTCAGCACTCAACAGGATCTGCCAGCGAGACGTAAAAATCCTCCCTCCAAGGCCATTCAGATAATTGACCCCCGTCCTTTACCGTCCAAGAAGACACACACTCACCTGTCAGAGCTCCCTGCTGCTCTCACCTCTCCTCACGCGTATTCAGCAGTATGTTCTGATCACGATTACTGCGGTGCTGTAGACGGTGCACTTCCAGGTGGCACTCAGCGTAACAGAGTCTCTAAACTCAAGGATGTTACTAAAACCTGTGATGAATTGCAGGTGACTAACGATGACTCAGGTGCTGTCGCTGAATGCAAAAAACAGACCTCCATCTGTGCAGTTAGCAACACCATCAGGACTGTTGATAACTCTGCTAAATCTGCGGTACAACGTCTCTCTGAGCAACCATGCAGCATGTCCGCAGACAAAGTTCTGTCGCTCTCAGACAGCGCAGCCACAGAGCAAAACTGTGGCCATGCAGCAGAAGAGGAGACAACCCCATGCACTCTCCCCACACCTCCACCCAGTCCTGCCAGAGGGAGGGAGAAGAGAAGGTATCGGAGAAGATCCCCTCGTTCGGACTCCAGCTCCAGCTCTCGGTCCTCATCGTCGTCGTCGTCATCATCCTCCAGCTCTGCCTCGCCCTCTCCAAAAAGACAAAAGTAATCACCTTCTGTTATGTTCAGTTTTAGCCTTTATGTGTCCTCTTTGTGCATCACAACTAATTCTACACATTGTCCGTCTCGCAGGCACCGGTACAGGCGTTCAGAGAGCAGCTCATGCTCGTCGTCATCCTGCTCCAGATCCATTTCCCGCTCCCCACGTCGGCGCTACAGGTGGTCGTACTCTCAATCAAGGTGTAGCAGGTCAAGATCCAGATCCTGGTCCCGGTCTAGGTCCCCATCTAGATCCCGATCACCGTCCCCGCGGGTTTACCGTAGGCAGTGGAGAGACGTTTACAGGTCAGTCAGTGTTTGAGTTTTTCATATAGACGTTTGAATCTAAATGTTAGTTTTCCATGCATGCCTTTTATGAGTGTGATCCAAGTCTCTGTCTTTCTCTCATCTAAACTCTTTATCCCGACAGCCACAGAGAGTCCAGGAAGCTCAGGAGAGAGCACGAGATCAGGATACAGAAACTTAAAGCCATTGTG
>JAPZEB010000020.1:27152156-27177228 GCA_029783705.1 Chaetodon striatus | reverse complement strand
GATAATGATATTAATAATGATGTGTACAAAGACACATTGCAACTACTAGATATTCACTGATAAGATATTTATTGAAGTAATGCTGGCATTGCAGTTAAACAGCAAACATCACATTACTGTACTGAGCTCTGTTGTCTCTCTGCTGATCACAGGACTCCTGTCATTTGGGGTGAAGGAGTCAGCGTGGGTCAACAAAGTCTTCACTTCGATCAACGTGCTCGTACTTTTGTTCGTCATCATCTCTGGCTTTGTGAAAGGAGACACACACAACTGGAAGATCACTGAAGAATCCCTTATTAATGTCACTATAGTTACAAGGTATTTTTTTCATTTAACCTTTACAGGTATATGTTTGTAGAGGCTATAAATATGTGGCTGTTACCTAAACAACAGACATGACAGAACTGTTAGTGTTACTGATTGTCTCGTTTGTTTGTATTGATGATTGGTCTCTATAGAACACGCAGGGCATCAGTGGTCAAACTTCTCCTTATGTCACTGATGTTTTTAGTCCAAGTGTTTTTTTATGAAACGACAATTTATATGTTTCAGGAACTTGTCGGTGACGGCCAATGTGAGCAGTGATTACGGAGTTGGAGGATTTATGCCTTTTGGCTTCAGTGGGACCTTAGCTGGAGCTGCCACCTGCTTTTACGCTTTTGTTGGATTTGACTGCATTGCAACCACAGGTGAGCCTCTGATTGGTTGTGTTAACAAGACAAGTTCACCCCAAAATCAAAACCACGTTTTTCCTCTTACCTGTAGTGCTATTTATTAACCTAGAGAGTCATGACCCACTTACTCGAGATAATCCACAGACCTTGTTGTGAGCAGTTTCATGTAGGAACTATTTTCTTTACACCAAACTACACCTGCCAACCACATCATCGCAGAGAAAGATGCATCTACTGCTAGCTTATCTAGCACCACTGAGCTAGCTAATGTTACATCTCGCGCTGTCACAAGCAGGAGTCTCCTCCGTCTGCATGGTGATACGGGTGGTGCTCCATCATATTGGAGAGAAGGCAAACATCTCTAGGAATTTTTATTTTAGAGTGACCTGACCTGTTAACCCCTCGAACTCTTGATAATTGAAAAGTATAGTGGAACTTGTGTCGTAAAAAAAAGTTTTTCATCAGATTTGAGAGTGTAAAGGCGTTGTGATAGATTTATCATCCAGTCCTCTGGCGCTATTTAATGTATTTTCATGGTTTTGCACCACATGTAAGATAGAGCATTTTTGATGTCATTGTGAGTGTACAACATGGTGACACAAAAGACAGTAGCCTTAACCTTCTGGTGCAAAAACAATCAATGTTCTATGTGTTATGGTTTTTATTTTAGGTCAATATATACAGTATTAGGCGGCACAGTGATACAGTGGTTAGCATTGTTGCCTCACAGCAAGAGGGTTCCTGGTTCGAACCCAGGGTGGTGGAGCCCTTCTGTGTGGAGTTGTCTGTTCTCCCCGTGTCAGCGTGGGTTTTCTCCAGGTGCTCCAGCTTCCTCCCACAGTCCAAAGACATGCAGGTTAACTGGTGACTCTAAATTGCCTTTAAGTGTGAATGGTTGTCTGTCTCTATGTGTCAGCCCTGTGATAGTCTGGTGACCCGTCCAGGATGTACCCCGCCTCTCGCTCAATGTCAGCTGGGATAGGCTCCAGCCCCTGAGACCCCCAACAGGATAAGCGATTACGGAAAATGAATGAATATATGAATGTAGTTAAAGAGCATTTTTGTGTTTTATTTAAATTGTTGCTTAATAGATACAAATTTATTGTAGTATGTGTCACATGGTCTTATTAGTCTTTTGATTGTAAATTATAAAAAGCATTCATGAGTTTTGTTTAATATAAATTTAATATTGGCATCACTTATTGAAGAGGGCATTATGACTTGTTAAGGACTTGAAACTCCAACTTTAGGGTGTGACTTGGGACTTCTCTGTCTTGACTTGGGACTTAAGTGCAAAGACTTGAGAAATATAAAACAAAACCATGACTTGTTCCCACTTCTCTGCAGAGCTATGATGAAATGTTAAGTGTTTGTTGAGTGCTCCCTTCATGTTTTCAGGTGTACTGTCCCTTTAAGGCACGGGGACACTGTCCCTTTAAGACGCCAGCCGTTGGTGAGACACGTTGACGTTCAGTCAACAGTCAGCACGCGCCTGCCCGCCTGTGTCTGAGGTGAACTTCAGTCATCACTAAATAAGAGCTGCTCTTTATTCGCCCTCAGTTTTTATTACAACTTCAGACTTTAGACCATGTTAGCATCATGCTGCGTGATGCTTCCGGTGCGTAACAGCGACCGGTCTGCGCAGGCGTGAGAGGACGGTTCAATAAAAGTCAATCAAATTATAGAGTGGCATACAAAGCTATGCCTGCGCTGCCAGGGGAGCTTGTGAGTGAGCATTAGTAAACAGGAAGCAGAGACTGAGAGACAGACGACAACTCGACACTCAACTAAACACTAAATCATGTCGAAACCGGGCGGCACCGAGGGGCGACCCCACTCTGGGACCAAGCGGTTCATCAGTGGAGTCGTGGAAGGTGAGCAGACTGGGGACAGGGGCCCAAACTGGACCACCAGATCCCAGTGTTGGGCAGGTTGGAGATCAGCTCTTCAAATAACATGCTAACATCTAAGTTAGGCTGCAAGCTAGCAGGATGAAGTTATATTTATTTTGTCAGGGTATCAGTCATGTATTGATCGCCTCTGGTAAGGAGACACATTTGGTGCATAACTTGACCTTTGCTTGATGCAGGTTTTTATGGGCGACCATGGACTATGGAGCAGAGAACAGAGCTGTTCAAAAGGTGTGTGGCTCCTGCTATGAGTGAATGAAACTGGAGATTGAATACACTTAAAGAAAAAAATCAGTCACATAAAGGCAGAGCCTGTCCAAAAATGGTTTTTCCTTCATATTGGGTGTTTCCCTGTGCTGGTGTTTATTAGATATCCACCTTTAGTTGGGTGCACTGGACAATTAATATGTAACAAACACGAATTTGTTGCATTCAAGACCCTTCAAACACATAGAATTGTACTCACAATCATTTCTCATCATTTAACAAGTGACATAATACTTGATTTTTGGTTCACAGAGAGCAGAAGTGGGGTTTGAACACGTACCTTTACGCCCCCAAGGATGACTACAAACACAGGATGTACTGGAGGGACCTGTACTCTGCTGAGGAGGCAGGTGAGTTTCACCCCTTCACATGCTCCCCTTACTGACTGAATAAAATCCCAAATTTCACCTGACTCTTGACACTGGAGGATGACCTGAGTGCTTAACAAACGTTGTCATGCTATAGTTTGTTTATGTTTATCCTTTTATAAAAATGTAAAATGGATGGATGCCCTCAATGTCAATTCTTCCCCATGGTACTGAAAATGGTATTGAAAATGGATATTTTTCAAGGTACTGTATCAACGTTAGAAATTCCAGGATCGTGACAACACTAATGCAAACTGAACCAAAAACATATCTAAACTGTAGTTATCAACTTTTCTTTAGTGTCACACCAAAGTCCCATTCTGAGTCGTCATTATCTCCTCAGAGATAGCTAATTTGTGTAATTGCTCAGTTTGGAGCCTCTCCTTTGTTAATTAGGTGCATCTTATCAATAATGTGACTGTAGGGCAGTGACGATTTATCATGTCTAATGACTCCAAGCACGTAGAAAAACAGACACTGTCAGTGGACTTTGGGCTGTCACTTATCGTTGTCTCTTTGCATATATTAAAGGCATAATAATGGTAGATGTGGTGCGAACAGAACAGCTGATTTGAATTTATTGTGGCATTTTGATGATCACAGACTTGAGAATCTACTCTTGGGTTGAGAGCTGTAGACTGGTTGCCATTGCTCAAGCCTATTACTCCAAACTGGGAACCTGTGCATCATCCTCTTCCCCTTACAAACAGCATTCATTTAGAGAATTCCCTTAACTAAGAGAACAGTATTTTTCTTTTCTTATCTCTTATTATTTTCCCAGAACAACTCATCGCCCTGATATCAGCAGCTAAACAGCACGACGTCGAGTTCATCTACGCGATCTCTCCTGGCCTGGACATTACCTTCTCCAACCCCAAAGAGGTTGCTGCCTTGAAGAGGAAACTGGATCAGGTCAGGACTTTGTATGCAGAGATGAAGGGTGGTGCACGAGAGATAATTTAATCTCAGCTGTATGTAGCTTTATGACCCTCTGAGGGTTTGATATGGACACCACAATACTTTATATGAAAGGTGAAGCAATAAATTAGAAGCGTTTGATACACTGCAAGGTCAAAAGGCAACTGATGGCACTGATACTGCTGCAGGAAGTAAGTTTAATTCCTGGTGGAATAACTTTTAACCTAAATGGAAATTCACTCTGTCAGGAGTTACAAAAACAAAATGGTCTAAAGTGACAGTCTACCCTCAAATCAAAAACACATATTTTTCCTCTTGCCTGTAGTGCTATTTATCATTTAGACATTGCTTTTGAGTTTTTCAACATTTTTTTTTTTTTTGGTGTTTTGAATATCACAAGTCGAGTGCCATCTAGTCCCATTATGTTGAAGAGAAGGCAGACACACTATTGCAGATATCTCCAACACTGGGCAACTCACACCAGAACAATCTATATTGATAAATAGTGCTACAGGTAAGAGTAGAAATATGTACCTTTGATTTTGGAGTGAACTGTCCCTTAAAGATCTCCAAACCCTAAGCTGTCCTCTCTTCCCTCAGGTGAAGCAGTTTGGTTGCAGGTCCTTCTCTTTACTGTTTGATGACATCGAGACTGAGATGTGCCCAGCTGATAAGCAGGCCTTCAGCTCCTTCGCCCACGCTCAGGTGGCCATCACTAATGCGGTGTACCAGCACCTGGGAAACCCTGAGTACTTCCTCTTCTGTCCTACAGGTCAGGCTCTGGGGTTGCCCAAAGTGTTTCAAATATTACTTAGTCCCATTGAACACCGCCTGGGGAGTTTTAAGCATGTAAGCACTGTGTGATACCAATGTTGTCACTGCTTTCCACTTGTTTTGTCCCTGTCACTCCAGATTATTGTGCTGCATTCTGTACTCCCACTGTGCCTCAGTCCTCTTACCTGCACACTGTGGGAGAGAAGCTGCTGCCGGGGATAGACATACTGTGGACTGGTAAGGCTGCACTGACCGAGAACCTCCTCAGAAGTAACAAAAGGTACAGTTTTATAACATTTTTTGCACTCACTCTCCTTTTTGTGTTGTTTAGGTCCCAAAGTGGTGTCCCACAAAATCTCTGTTGAGTCCATAGAAGAGGTGTCCTCTGTCCTGAAGAGGCCACCAGTCATATGGGACAATATCCATGCAAACGACTATGACCCCCAAAGGCTCTTCCTCGGACCCTATAAGGTCAGTTTTTGACTGTAAACTGAATTTATTTTAATTTGAGATGTCTGTTTCAGCTCCAATCTGATCTGTGCACAGAAATAATTATACCAACATGATCTTGTCCTGTTAGGATCGTCCCACTGAGCTGATTCCCAAACTGAGAGGAGTGCTCACCAATCCCAACTGTGAGTTCTACCCAAACTTTGTGGCCATCCACACCTTGGCTACATGGTGCAAAGCAACCCCTGATGGAGGACAGAGGGATGTAGAGATGGGTGAGTGTCTAGTTTTTCTTGAAATAAAATAAAACTCTCTGTGCTGCCTTTTTATTGCATACAGCAGCTTTGGCGTAGACACAGAGCACCCCAGCTCAAATGTGATTTAAACCATAGAGCAGTATAACTGTTTGTAGTGATCATGAAGAAGAAGAGGAGATCTACTGTATTTTTTTTCTTTAGTTTTGTGTCTCTTTGAGGTTGTTTTGTGTCTCTGAGGTTATTGTGTGTACTTTTTTTTGTAGTTTTGTGTCTCTTTCTAGTGATTTTGTGTCTCTTTGAGTTCATTTTGTGGGCATTTTGTGTCTACTTTTTGTAGTTATTTTGAATCTTTTTGTGTCCTTTGTCGTCATTTTTAGTCTTCCTGATTAGTACTTGATTGACATTTTACAGGTGAAGGCCACGAGGGGCCCTGATACTTTGGGCCCCTGGGCTTGAGCCCGGTTGGCCCGTTAAGTAATACCTCCATGGACACTGCTCATCTTTAGTTGCTAAGTGCACTCAAATTCTGACTTTTCTTGAGACAAATACAGTTGTCCAAAGTCGATCAAACATTGAAATCTGAAATTAGTGACACAGATAGGTGGATAACAGTTGTAGAGGCAGAAGCATGAAACATACAATATCTTTGGAAAATGTGGATTCTGTGCATTATCTGAATGTCTCTGACCTTCATCATCAGGTGATGAGGAGCAGGACTCCTGCTACAGCCCCCAGAAAGCCCTGACCCTGGCCCTCACTGACTGGCTGCAGGAGTTTCTGAGCACGGATCAACCTGGATGTATGAAAATACACTTTTCACTAAACCACAAACAGTTTGATGTTAAAGGCAGAGATGGGGTGGGAATCACATTAACACAACATGTGCCATCACTGTCCACGTCTTTCCAGGTCGTCCTTCAGCTCGTCTCAAGAAGGAGTCTTCAGATGAGGAGCCCATGCAGACAGACATGGGAGAGAGCTCCTATGTTCCTGGACCTGGGGAGAACCCGCTGTACACCGCAGAGCCTCTGACCCTGGATGACCTGAAGCTGCTGTCGGACCTCTTCTACCTGCCGTACGAACACGGGGCAACAGCCAGAACCATGCTGCAGGAGCTGGACTGGCTCAAGAACCACAGTTGGGACGCCACTGCAGAGACAGACCAGGTAGTGTTGCATGTTTTAGACTTTTTTTTTCCAAAGCATATGATGTTGTGAATAATGTTCTTCACCTTGTGAATTTATGCTTAAACACAGTTTTTCCAGACTGAGGAGTGGCGCTCCAGAGCGCAGCTTTTCGATGACATGTGCGAAGCAGTGGTGCAGATGTTCAATCGTCTTTCAAATGCCCCTAACCGCAGCATTCTGTACGACCTCTACAACTACATCTGTGACATCAAGAGCGGGGTTGGCCTGGCTCGAGCCTACATTAAAACACTCGGTAAGATAATCAGAATCTTTGAACGCTGATCAAACCACACAGGCTTGTGTGTAAAGGATAAAGTGTGTTGGGGGGGGAGCTGCTGTAGGCATGTTAAGGGAGAAAGACACACAGGACTTGTTGGCATCGTGTTTATTTTCGATGTAGAGCTGCGTTAGGGCAAAGTTTATCAGTGAACTTTGATCCCAAGTGTGTCTGCTGAATCCAGCATAATGTGTTGCTCATCTTTGCCCACATTTATAACCAATTTCAATCTGTAAACAAAATCCTCTGAAGTAGATTTGTATGAGGTACTTATTTTGTGTATTACCTACAGTATATGTGTGTTGGCACGCCCTCAGTATGGAGAAGCAGGCAGGAGTACTGCCATGGAAGCTAAGGGATGTACTGCTGTGGATGGGAGCAGCAGCAAAACATATTTTAGCCACCTACTGTAAAAAAAAAAGCCCCACCTAAAAAAAATCTATTTCAGTGTAAGTGTATGCTATAATTAGAATATTTTCACCACTTTACCAAACTGTCAGACAGCGATTTCGACAGGGAACTGAAGCCATTATATCGCTCTCTTCACAGCCAGACTCCATTGAGAAAAACACTGATTTAACATCGCTGAACACAGGAGTTGCTGGTCTACAGCTGCCTCAATCAGTTAGTTAGTTTGTGCAATTTTGTGACTTTGAAGTGTTAAAGGTTTAGTTTGGACTCACTAAAGTCACACAATAACAAAAAATCTAACTGATAGAGGCAGCCGTAGATCAGCAACTCCTATATTCAGCTAGCTAATATTACTGTTTTTGTCAATGGAGTCTGGCTTTGAAGAGGGCGATAGTGTGGCTTCAGTTCCTCGTAGGAAATCACTGTTCTACACAGCAAGATAAAGCATTGAATATTTTCTCAATATAGCATACACTTTAACTGTTATTATGAAACAAGTTTTGTTTCTGCCCCCGTCCACAGCAGCATATTACTTAGCCTCCATGGCAGTACTCCTGTTTCCTTCTCCAAACTGGGGTTGTGCCAACCGACAGCTACTGTAGATAACACACTGACTATGGATAAATACCTCATACAACCTCACTTCACAAGATGTGCACTATCCCTTTAACCTACTTAAGCATCATGTTATAATGTGTTTGCTGTCCACAGGAGGGCAGGGTCGACCCTCAGCCCAGCCGATGAACGATGATCCTGAACCCTGGGGCTTCAGAGGAGGCCTCTCTGGAGAGTTCCAGGTAACGTCGTCTAAAGACTGTGACATATTTGGGCCATATTAAAGCTACCATTTGCCCTATTAATCTCCAGGTGTCAAGGCATCCATCAATGTTTTTCCAGCATCTCTGTGAATGTGAATATACTGTGTACTTGCAGAGAATGCTGCCTTGTCATGGAAACAGGGACCTGTTCAGGCATCCTCCCATGACGACGGTTTACTGCATACGGTCGTACTGCCCTGAGGACAAGGTCAGGATTTCAGCTCTTCAGACATTGTGATACATTCCCTCTTAAAATTCAGTAGTGATGATACAGTTTTGTTTTCTGTACTAGATGGAGGTGCAAAGGATTTTCACAGAGATGAAGAGCGCAGGAGACGGCAAGGTCCCCTTGATGATGCAGCCTCCACTTATCTGTGACAGGTGAGGGTCTCAAATTTCTCTCTGGAGTTTTCATGCTTTTTTACTTATGTCCTAACATTCCCTCTGTCCCCACTGCAGCCTGTCAACAGGTGAGATCTCCCCTTCCCCTCAATGTGCTTTTGTCCTGGAGGATGAGATTGGGGTGTGTGGTTACGCCCTGGCACTCACCGACGCCAAACCAGCTGCAGCCAAGATTCAGGTGATCAACGTCTGAGCAGTTTCCAAAATACGAGATGAAGGTACAGTGCGTTACTTGTGTTTTATTTTATCTCATACCTCCAGAGGGCAGTAGGTGATTCAGTGCTGAAGGACTTCCCCTCCCTGGTTACCATACAAGTGCTGCCCCGGGTCACTGATCCCTCTCCAGCCAAGCGTATGATTGGTCGGCTGTTGTCCTCCATCAGGAGCAGTGGTAGGTCAAGGCCCAATGCCTCTGATAATTCTTAGATGTGCCTCATGAAACTGGCCCGCAACCAATTCATAAACTCTGGTTTAACAGGCTGCATATTCTCCACAAGGAGGCGCTGCTCAGTCAGTCACAGCAGCTCCACACCTGCCAACCTGTTTATTCATACAGATGTAGACATATTGATGCTGCCCCCATGGGAGTTTAAAATTCCCAGTTTTAATATTATTGCCAGAGAGTTAACGCTTTAATCTTGTGTTTTTTCCAAATGCAATCCTGGTAGGAAAACCTCTTCCCGTCTCTAAAGTAACTTAAGGTCATACAGTGAGACCAAGCAGTGTGACCCCTCTACTCTTACCTGCATTCATCACAGCTTTAAGTCTGCATGCACTGCAGCTGTGCACTGGATGTGTGAGCTTTGCATCTCTGAATCTGCACGACCATTTTAAAACACAATCCCCATCCTTTTTTAGGACTTAGGAGAAACAATTTCAAACACTATCTTTGTTTCCTTTTCCCAAACTTTTAAGGTTCCAGAGGGGCGTTCTGCGAGTTGAGGCAGAGTGATCAGAGGATGCTCGACTTCTACACTAAACTGGGCTCCTTCAAACCCGTACAAATCGCCGGTCTACCTCAAGACATCCTCGCCATGGGGACAAGCCTGTGAACAAGATCAGTCACAAGGATTTTCCTCAGGTTTGAAATGTTGAGAGATAAAACTGTGAGTAATTGCTAACGTTGCATCATGTCAAACTAAACTCCATTGTCGTTTTTGATCAGTTAATATCATTTGATATTATTTGTGTAATCTAGTATCCATCAACATTTGCCAGTGTCCTACAAAGTTGTAACAAGTCAAGGAAACGCTAAATGAAATCTGAGTATCAGATGTGTAATGCAAAATACTACTGATTTTGTAGACATGAATATTTTAAAATGTAAAGTGATTATTTTTTAGATAAATTTGTTGTTTTAACGCAGCGCAATAAAATGTTAACAAAAAGTTCTGTCCGACAGTTCTGTCACAGTCAGTAACATCAAAAACAAGACGTACACAACAAAACATTCAAACAAGATATTTTAATTCTTTGTATTTTGAGAGGATACAAAACAAATATATGAATGGTTACTGTTTAAATAAAATAGCTGGTGTTTCAATTATTCTCTGGCTTTAACAGCTAACGATATTCAGTCTATTAAAATGTGTGAGAACCATTTGTGGACCTGCTCAGAAGAACTCATCACATGTGCTTTATGAATCAGAAGTTGATATGCATCAAGTCATTAGACCCATTACATCAATAGAAATCAAATAACAGAGACTTCAGTGTGTCCAAAAAGGAGGATAAAACACAAAGCAATGAGTGAGTTTGATATTTCAAGTAATTTGAGGACATTCGTTTCTATTCTTTAAAATATTTTATCATGTTTGTTCCCCTGAGTGTCTGACCAGCAGAGTTTGGCTGCAGGAGAGGAGATCCACAGTACCTGGGGCCAGATGCATAAATGATGTGTGTATGCAAAAGACATGTGCTTACACCTTGTCCCACACACTAACTGGTATTTATAAAGGAAGAATGTGCGATGAGAATGTGCGCACCTCACGCATTCTTCCAACCAGGCGTACTCATGGTTTTAGCTGAGATAGTTGCAGGTGAAATGATAAGGAGGAGATTAAAAACAAGTTGAGACACAGATAACATTTTTGGGCTATCACTACCACTGACTGATATTTCTGCAGTCTTGACAGTGTTCTGTAACGTTTCAATCAAAGGCACATTCACACATTTAATTTTAAAGTATTCATGAGTGATGAATTTCATCATCATTTTCATTCACATTAATCTCCCTGTTAGTGATCATTTGAAGTCCTGTGAAGCACTTTGTAAAGTCAGTTTCAACACTAGCGCTCTGAATGAATCACTGATCATCCTTCTGGCGTTTAATAATAACGATGATTGAGATTTTTTGTGATGATGGTTTGAAGATATGTGATCAATTGGTGACACAGAGGCTACAAATATCCACAGCTGTGCGTACTGACAGCTGCTCTGCTACCATTAGAGATTAGAGAACCTCGCCGATGCGACAGTTGGTGAAATTGCACTTTCTTAATCGTTAATTTCTCACTGACAGGTTTAATGAGTGGTGGAGGATATACACTGATCAGCCAAAACATTACAACCACTGCCTGGTGGAGTGAATAACATTAATCATTTTGTTACAGTGTAATGCTCCTCTGAGGAACCTTGGCTCCTGCCATCCATGTAGATGCCACCATTACAGACTAATACACCCCCCTGATGGCAGTGCGCCCCTCCAGCAGGACAGCGCACCATGCTACACCACAAAAACTGCTCAGGAGCGGCCTGGGGGACGTGACTAAGCTCAAGGTGTCAACCTGGCCTCCAAATTACCCAGATCCCAATCCGACTGAACATCCATTGGGCATGCCTGTACCTTACCTCGCAACCCACAGGACTCAAAGGATCTATCGACAACGCCTTGGTGCCAGACAACACAGGACACACCAGGAGGTCCTTTGTCCATGCCCCGACAGGTCAGAGGCTCCACAGTAGATCATACTTAGCTCTGACCTGTCGAGACCTGGACAAAGGACCTCTGGGGTACCAGTCTGTCCCACAGATGCTCGATCAGATCGGGATCTGGGGAATGTGAAAGCTAGATCGATGCCTAAAGCTCTTTGTCACGTTCCTTGGGCCATTCCTGAGCAGTTTATGCGGTGAAGCATGGTGCATTGATCCGCTGGGGGGGGGGCTACTGTTGCAATGAGAGGGGATACTTGGTCTATAAAAATGCTTAGATGGCTGGAGTGCATAAAGGGGCACGCACATGAATGCCAGGACCAAATGTTTCCCAGCAGAACATTGTAATGAAAACAGGATCGAGTGTACGCACAACTTTATAAATCTAATGAAAATAATGCAGATGCACATTTCTGCCTTTGTGCATAAACACAGTTTTAGTCATGAAGCTACGCAGAGTTTTATGCATCTGGCCCCTGGTGTTTGATAGACTGACTGCTACTCGTATATAAAGTTGTCTTTATATACTCCTCTGGAATATCAGTAGTGTCTAATTATAAAAGTATTTAAAATATTATTGGGTGGTGACCAGCTAGTGACCGTTGCTGTAGCAGCTACATGTAGTCATTTGGGCCGCCTTTACTGGTCACATATAAACTGAATCAGTCATATGTTGGTGACACTTAATTGTCTCCCCTGGTGGTGGTGCAGCATTCTCCTGCCCTTTCTCTTGCTCCTTTCAATTATCATACAATATAATTATAAATATATAATTTGGGGTCATACGTCATTATTGCACAGTAGAACTGAGGGGAATGTAAAACTAAGGACTCAAAGGAACTGTGTTGCACGTATACAGTCCAGTCTAAACCACAGAGGACCCCTGCAGATTTATCCTCCAGGACTGTGTGCACTTTGAGCGCTGTCCTCAGATGAACTCCAGCCCCTCAAACTTCACATCCCCTATCTTTGTCTCGGGCATCAGCACCCGACCGTCTAGTGTAAATGCTATGATGTAGGTGGCAATCGTGCCTGCATCCTCCTCTGATTTCAGGGCCAGAATTATCTGATCGTCTGTGTCTGGGACGAATTTAAATGAGGAGAAGCCGTGGGTAGGGTTGAGCGGTCCAACGTGCCGCACTGTTATGTAGCTGAAGTCTGCAGGGCAGGACAGGAGGAGGTTGGTGGCACGCCGCTCGTCTGCTGTCTCTTCGTAGTGCTCATGACTGGCACGGCGAGGGAGGAAGAACCAGCGCTGGAGACGCTCGCTCCACGCGGCTGATTCATGGATAAGGTAGCCTATAGACCGAGCAGAGTTGAAGAACAGAGAGTTAACAGATTAATTTTTGAGACTGTGTGTAAATGTGACTGCCAATTATGGGTGTAATTTTTTATTAGATTTTTTATTAGATATAAATGTCTCATTCTAAGGTAACAAAAACACGATTCTTAGTTTCAGGCGATTATACATTATATTATATTCCATTTTTGCCACTACATCCCCCTAAATCCTACACACTGAATCTTTAAAGATGCAAATACAACACTATCTTCCAATTAAATTAAATGTGAATTTAAATACTGTAACTGCAATCATAACACAGCAATTTATTTCAAGGTTTTATTTATCTATTTT
Organism: Chaetodon striatus; assembly: GCA_029783705.1. Classification (NCBI taxonomy): domain Eukaryota; kingdom Metazoa; phylum Chordata; class Actinopteri; order Chaetodontiformes; family Chaetodontidae; genus Chaetodon; species Chaetodon striatus. The sequence continues at coordinate 27,163,948 of JAPZEB010000020.1, read as the reverse complement.
TGGATAAAGAAACCCCTGACATCTGAAACCCAAACTACACTCTTGGTGCAAATGAGAACATCTGGTACCAATTAAGTAATTGCTGTACATGGACAGGACTATAAAGAGGAAGAAACAAACAAACAAAAAAGGTCAGGACCTGGTGGTTGGATCCCTGTCGCGCTCCGCAGGGCATTGTAGTACGGCACCCAGTTCTCATGCTGCACATCACCATGGTAGCCGACAACTTTCACCCACTCTGGGTGGTTGTTGACGACTTCTCCAGAGGTTGTGGTCCACTCTTTCCCCAGGCCGCCAACATACAGGTGCTCGTCCTTCACTGCCAGCCACTCTGCCTTGAATCCTGCACACAAAACACGCACTGGTTTGTAAGAAGGAATGTAAACCTCGTAAAATGGCCGCCAACCTGTCCAAAGTTGTTTGTTGCTACAGAAGTTCCAACAATATGGCACATCACACACTGAAACAATCTAAGAAAGGTTGTATCGACTGTCTTTGGACTATTATTTTTTTGGTTTTGTTCTAGACTTTGAGTGCAAAACAAAGTTGTGCTGTTGAAGGAAATCAGAGTGTGTAAGTTTGAGAAAATTGCGCTAAGGATCTTCATGTATTCAATGAAGAGAGTGAACAACTTTTGGAGACTGACCTTTGGAGACTGAACCGTCCCCGTCAGGTAATATTACCCAGGGAACAGCCTGGTTGCCCTCGATCCTGTACACCACGCCTGTGCGGTCGTCCACACTGTACAGGTGACCGTTGAACGTCACCAGCTCAGACAGCTCCATACCTGCAGCACAGCAAGTCAAACAGTAAGGTAACCAACATACTGAAGAGAAAATGCAAACATTGTGAGTACAGATCGTGATAGATAGTGTCCCTCTACCTCGTCCTTTCTCAGCCAGATGACTCTCCAGTGTGATGGTCTCAGCATCCCACTCCACCTCCAGTCTGTCAGCACTGTCTGAAACAGTCAGGTACCCTCTTTTCATGTAGCTGAACCACGTCTGATCCTTAGAGCTGCGCGACGCTGTGTCCAGATCTGCAACTACACCAATCCGGTAACGAATGCCATGCTTTGTCTTTTCTGGAGGACTTAACGGGTATGTGTCATTGTAAGGCTTCTCCCTTCTCTGGTGCCGGGAGAGGCCTCGTGCAGTTTGTCTGTTAATGTCCCCGAAGATGTCATCCTCACTCTCACTGTGCAATTGCAAGCTGTGAAACCTGTTGCGGTAGTAACCCCTGGTGACAGTGTCTCTGTCCCCTACTGTCCGGTGCAGGTATAACATGAGCACTAAAGCCAGCAGGGTGGCCACAGTGATCGCCCGCCATTTAGGGTGGAAGCGTGAGTCTGAGGAGGCAGCTTGTGTCATGGACGCCAAGGCCAGGGGGAGGCCTCGGACGGCAACACCAAAGGAGGTCATGGAAGTATCGTCTCCATTCTCACTGTCAGGCTTGGACTGGGGGTGATGACCACTATAGCCTAGGATAGAGAAGCACATTGGAGATATGATGAAAGATGTGATAGCACAATATGTAAATGAAGAGTGTACTTGCATGAACTGTAAGAATAGGAAAAAAATCTGTAAAAAAAAAATCTTTATCTATATTTTTATTAAATTGTTTTAAACATGCCAAGTTTGCTAACCTTTCTTAAGGTATTCAAATCACGTCAAATTGTCTGGTTATTGTCCACTACATGGTACAACTGGCTTTGTTTCAGCAGACAAGTATCAAATCACTGTTTGTGACTGCTGTGTATTGTTAATTCCATCAAACTCTGCATAAAGTTTGAATGAAAAAACACTGAAAACAATAGCTGGGGAAGATGAAACAATGAACATGGGGGAGGAGGACAACATGTCGGAAAAATAGGCTGTTGTTCCCATTGTTCTTTGTTCACAACGGAGCGTTGTACTGTTAAAGCAGAACCTCTAATATGCATACTGAGTAGGAAGCTGGGGCGACGACAAGCACATCACTAACTTTGCTCTGTCCTGATGTTCTCTGAGCCTCAAAGATATTGGTTCGTAAAATGACATATCACTAGTGCTGTGTGTGGAAACAGCCAACTCTAGTTTCTTTTAGTGATTTTCATGTTGTCACTTTATCGGAGGGATTCAGACTACATCAATTACATTTGTTATTCTCACATGCCTCCAAAGATAACAGCAAACATAGTGATTTACTTAACAGGTGGGGACCGTGTTTAACAACAGCAAAACTATATTAAAACATCCTTTTACAAACTATCACAAAATGTGTCCAGTATAATCAAGTCACATTTATCCAGTTGTATGCTCAGTACTTCCCAAACATACATTTTTACAAGTGTAACTTATCTATGCTCTCCTCAAAGCTAGACTCCAAGACTAAGGTTGTTTTGGGGTTTTTTTTGGCAAAGCTTTGCTGTTTTCTGTGGAGGCATGTGAGAAATAGAAAGTTTTTTTTACAAGTTCAAGGTAACAGGGCATGACTAGCTGATTTACACATGGTTATTTTGTGGGTGAAGTATTCCTTTGAAGCTCATTGGCAAAAGTCAGGAATGCATGAACTATTATCAAGCATAACACAAGGCTTTTTTTCAGTTTCTGGGAGAATTACTAAATTTCAGAAAACACATTTATATCAAGAACAGTGCTGACAATCTGCTAAACTCACATGTACTTATGAACTATACTTTCTCTTCAGATCCACATACAGATGGTTTAATTTGAGTTACAAATGGGCTGTTACATTATTTTAAGTCCTACAAACAGGAGGTATAGGGCTGGTATATACATGCCTATGGCACATGCCAAGGGACACCTGCCCGCTGAAATATGAGAGGTGCACTTGTTCTGTGAGAACAACAGTGCCAAGGTGACCCTCGACCTTTCTGTTGTCAATGGCAACCAACAGGTTTAGTAAATAAGCTTCAGCACAGTCATGGGTTAAGCTCCCTCAACCTGTCTGCACTGAGTCATGTAATGTAATATGATTTATTCCTGTTGAAATCATTATAATGAAATAACTGGCCATTTCAGACAGGCCTCTCTCTTGTCAAAACATCTTTAAACATTACCTGCCTGTAACAGTCGTAAAACACAACCAACAACACCTGTTTTGCTCATGTAGCACGCCAGACCTTTATTCCTGCAGTTTAGGAGGCAATTTCCTGAAAAAGTAAATTACTTTCCTGGCAATTAGGAATGACTGCTCCAGATTGAAACATATGATTGAAGCATAATCTTTCAAGAAGTTAGCGTGACAACAAATTCAGGTTTCATGACCAGTGGAGGATAATGTAACTGTAAATGAAACATTTATGGCAGACTTAAAGCAGTATCTAAGTGGGAGTGAAGTAGCAGAGCACTTGTGTAATTAACCTGATAAATCATCACCATTTAGCAACGACCCAAAATAGGCCAAATGTCACAGCAGAGTCAACAAAACCTTTGTCTCCGTGAAAGAACAAAATCAGCCCGAGAGAACAGTCTGATTTAATCACTACAATCTCAAAAGTATGGGTGTAAACACAAACCAGTTTGTAGAAATATTTACCAAGAGGCTGTTTGGTATTACTGAGGTGGACCACATAATCTAACATCCTATACAGCTGGTAACCATTACTACTCCCGTCTGTCTCTTCAGCGGCCCTCTACACAAGCTCAGACTCCTTAACTAACATGCTCTTTAACACACACACACACAAACACACACACGGACATGTCAACTTGGCAAACTCTCCACCAACATATAATGCCCTTATTGTTGCTATTGTATGCACGGCCCCTGTTTCCCAGCCCACGATGCACAGACCCAAACACTGCCTCGCTGTATGCTATATGCTGTGTGAAGAATTCAATTATTCACCCTTCCTTCGCCTCTTCTCCTCTGAACACGCTGTAACCATCATGCTGTTTGCCTTCGCACGCATCCCATAATAAACTCCACGTCCCTTCGGCCACTGTGTCCCGCATGAATAACTGATCTCTATCTCACCAAGTCTCCTCCTTTTCTCTCCATTACACTATCTCAAGTTTCTAGCCCTGCTTGTTGAGTCTAGAAAAAAAGCCAGGCTTTTCTAAAAATGATAACAGTGAGGAAGGTGAGGTTGGAAACCAAACCTGTAAAAGGTGTAGCGTGTCTGAGTTTTAACAAAAGTGGGATTAAGAAAGAATAAAGCCTGGTCAGCAATTACTGATTAGCAGTGAGCACATTGAATTTTGAACAAAGAGTTTCTAAACCAGTTTTAATAGCCAAGGCTGCACTTTGAATGAGGGCTTATTTTAAATGTGGTTGGATGTTAACACACAATATATAAGACAAAATCCCCTGGATGGCTTTAATACGTCTAAGTCTCCCCATTATGTTGCCCACAGTGTCATTTAAGGTAACAACATGGGCAGCACCCGCCTCTAAATATGCGTCTGTGTGTGAGATTCGCTGTTGACTGTTCTCCGCAATTTGTTACTTCTTAACCCTAGCACTGCTTCTGAAAGGATGTCAGCCAACAGAAATGTATATTTTCCCATTTTTCTACTATTTTTAGTCCAGTTTATCAAACAAATCTACCCAATATTTGCAGGTTACAGCTACATAAAAGGAGAATATTGCTTGCTTCCCTTCATTTCATATTATAACTGATTTATTTATCTTGACCAAAAGAAAATCTTAACTCTCACTGACTAGCTTTTTCTAGCAGTTTCAAATATATCTCTCCTGTGAGTGGAGCTTCCTCTATTGTCATAGACATGTCATAACAGTCCTAACAGCTAAGAGCTGAACCTCGAGTTAAGGTTTTATTTTTGCCAAACTATGGTTTCCTACTATGATGCTCTGTTTATTTATTGTCTTTTTATTGTTTACCAGATGTATACAGGTGTGACAGAGATGCCCCAGTGTCTATTTATGGTATTTATATGCATTTTATCCTGAACAGATTTCAGCCAAATCCAACTGGATGGATAAACAAGGGAAATCACTAGTGTAAATGTTTGTGTCTTATGTTGTTTTAATCTGACCTTTAGAAACACTGATAATCGTGACAAAATCTAACAAAGTCAACAAAAGCACCTTGTTTCACTATTAACAAATACTTGATAATAGAGGAAGATGCAGGCAAACAGGTAGCTGAGTAATCACTTGTGTTACCTAAACACTGACCAATAACATTACAACTGTTTCAAGACCTTTTCACCACTGTATACAGCTGAGTCAACTAAAAACAGAAAAACATTAGTGCTCATTTGGTCTGTGTTGGTGATACGGGTCTGTTCGTTACTGATAAGGAGGAAGGGGTTGGTGCAAAAAGGGGAAGGCATATCATAATTTTTTTAAGCACTAGGTAGGTATTTATGTTTTTTTAGTTGGCTTCGGGAAGGGGCATACAGATTGAAATGGCTGTCTTTGTCTATATATTCCCTCTTGTGTATTTATTCCTTTTATATTTGTAATCTATATTGTTTACTTTTTTATCTATTTATAATTTAGTGTGGATTTAGTTGATATTTTTTCTGGCATTCATTGCAGTCAGCAAAGGAAGAATTTCATTGTATAGGGAAACGTGTTTTTTCACTGTGCATATGACAATAAATACTTTGAATCTTGAATCTTGAATTGAATCTTCTATAGTTTACTGCAGAAGACACACGCCCTCCAAACCCAGTCATGCTTTCTTTAAAAATCATACAGAGGGCATCAGGGTTGGAAAAAACATTTTCGTCCTCCTGCCACTGTGGCTGGTGATGTCAAAATATGCCAGCCACTTAACAGATTACCAATGGTTTTTTTTGGCTGGCTAGTGAGGCAAATCAAGCAGCCACTTGCATATTTTACCAGCATTTGGCCGGTGGCTGGTGCTGATCTCCAACCCTGACAGGTATGCAAAAACCAGGTATGTTTTGGTTAAAAATTTTACACCTTTTGTCAATGCCATAAACTGAAACAGAAACAAAACAGAAATAATCATTACATTTTGAAATTTCAAATGGTCCATGCACACATCATGAGCAAAGAATGCATCTGTCAGAAAAAAAAAACATAACCACACCTGAGCTTAGAAGTGACATATCATCAAAATCACTTTAATTTACGTCTCATTTTAAATATGGCCAAAAAAAATTGTTTGCACTGACTAAAGCACAAGACAAGAGTGAAAAGCTGAGGCTTCTTTATTATTTATTACGTATTATTGTGTATTATTTATCCTTTAACTTTACTTGTAACTTTCAAACATCAAAGGCTAAGTGTTAAAAATCTAATAACAAATTTAATTTTATGGTGGAGCCTCCATGAGTTTTCCCCAGTCACTCTTGGAGGCTCCAGGAAAAATATCAGTAGCTTTGGACAGGGTCAAAATTCACCAAAACATAACACCACAGCCTCCCCCCTCCTCTGAATAATAAAGCACAGTCCCTAACAGCCTAACTTTGTGGCTGCAGAGACATTTCTGCCCTTGTAACTGATGTAACCTCACGGTACAGCTCCTTCTCCCTCCATACCTGTGCTCTCAGACAGCCACGAAGGCACACAGACATGACGAGTCACTGAAGCACCCCGGCAACACTTGTAAACTTTGACCAGCTTCCACTAAAGTAAACACAACGTTAAACCTCCAATCTTAACACAAATTCAATCTCACTAAAGTTAAACGATTAAAAGCCGACGTACTTCCGTATAAAAGACATCAGTTAGCGGAGCCAAACACTTGCTTACACACAGAGCTGAGGAGACAGCGGTTCCATTTAAACGGTTAGCTACACGGCTAACGGCAGCTAGCTGCTTGAGCTCGCTAGCATTAACCTCTGACATGCTAACGGTAATAACGAGCTTAGTCACCGGAGTTAAGACGCTGAAGAGTTCAGATTTATCTGGTCGTCATTTCGTGACTGTTTAAAACCTCAGGGCTTACCTGGTGAAATGGGTCCTCAAGCCCGACCGGCTGGCCATATTCAATGCACTGTTATGTTAGCAATCTGTCGGCGATTAGCTCCTCCTGTCTGGAGACTGAGGCAACTGTACTGATGTCGTAAACTCCCCACAGCGTGTCAGAAACTTCACCACTGATATCCAAAATACATTTCACCACTCCCTGTGACTCACACTCTTTTATCACGGACTGCACACATGTATAGGAGGACGTCGGGGTTTTTTTCAGGGGAACAAAAAGGATTACCATTGAATAGGAGGATTCTGGGGTGAAAAACTGCTGTTGAGCCCCTTGTACCATGACGCCATTAATTACGCATATCCACGGGCGGATATGAGACAGTGGGCCCCTGAGCACAGACATGCAAAAGGCCCCACCACCCCTCTTACATAGGAGCAAGACACAGACTTTGTGGTGATTTTGCCTCTTCTTTGTTGTTGTTTTGCTTTTCTTGTGATTGTTTTGCATCTTTTTGTGGGTTTGAGTCTGTTTGTGGTTGTTTCCCCTTATTTTCTATCCCTCTGCAGTCCCTCTGTGGCCATTTTGAGTTTTTTTGGTAGTTTTGTGCATCTTTATGGATGTTTTGCCCTTACTTTTTATCCCTCTGTGACCATTTTGAGTTTTTTTGGGTAGTTTTGTGTGTCTTTATGGTTGTTTTGCCCTTATTTTCTATCCCTTTTCAGTCCCTCTGTGGCTGTTTGAGTCTTTTCCGGGTCAGTATATTAATTTGAGTGACCTTTTGCAGGTGAAGGCCTGGGGTGCAGCACCCTAGGGACACTTCATGCTCCAATAGCTGTGCACAGTAGGCTCGTTCAGTCACCCACCCTTGTCTGTATCGTCTATGTCTCATTTACCCAAGGCGATTAAATGGGGCACACACAAACATGTCCCAGAAACAACTACACCACAAATTGCAACCTCCAAAATGACCATAAAATTGAAGGGACACCTTTCTGAATTTCAACTAAAACTCAACATCGGTTCCTTCATCACGTATTATTTGCAGGGCAGCTGTATACTAGTTTTAGCCACATGCACATACCTATGGCAATAACACTGTTCAACATCTCCTGAATCCGGTCACACACACACTCACACACATTACCTTAACCACAACTGGACTGGACTGTGGAACTTATTTTAACTTATTTTAACAGCTGATTTGGCCCAATTCTCCAATTCATGTATGCTGAGTCTCAGTCGAGTCAGGCAACTGAATGCAGCCTGCTAATTTAATTCGGCATGCCAAGTTTAGGCTGATGTTGGGACGTTGGGCATTTTGGCTACCTGGGCTTGGTCAAACTAGAGAACAAAGTTGCAAAAAACACAAGCGGATCAGAGTGAAGTGTTGGAGAGTAGAGCCCAATCAACTGGCTGTTTATAAGCTTTAAAGTAATCAAATCACCAAAAAACAAACAAAAAAGACTACTGTGCCAGGTGTGGAGGTGATGCTACAACAAGACAGAATACAGCCCTGAATCTTATTTGCAAGCAACACGACATGCCACTAGTTTCTACAAATTACAGCAAATCTCAACTACACGCACACATACACAAACAACTGTCACTACAGAAATTCTCAAATATAAATATTTATTGTGATGATTCTCTTCATAATCTACAGTGATGATTAACAGAACACTCTGTGCAAACAATAATGTAAACAATTATTTATGATGCTAGAATGGGAGCAGTAACAATGTGTGTGCGTTAAATGTAGTCCCATTTATTCTTCAAAAACGTGTATTTAAATATCAGTACTCTATGATGATCAAATACACAGTGCAAATATTTAGTGTTAATTTAAGTTCCCTGTGTAGGTTACAATGAAAAGCTACATTCAGTTTGTATGATATATCAGTACTTTTGACATGAGCTCCAGTTCATGGACGTTAAGTAGTGGTACAGATTGTCACAAGAAAGAAAAACACATAACAGACAGACCCACCCTTTTACATAACACTGGATATATGCCAAAATAACCATCAGCTCTACAACTTTTAGCGTGCCAGTGGCTTCCTGACGATAACATTGTGCATTATGGTTGTTAAATAATCTGCTTACAACTGAATATGAGTGGGTTTGACAGCAGTGTCATTTGCTACAATCACCATCCTTGAAGTGACTCAGTTTTAGGCACACAATATTTTCATAACACGTTTTTCCTGACAGTAGTTTCTACAGCAAACAAAGAGATACAACTAATGATAACTCGACAGTAAGAACAATCCATGCCACCTCATTGTTGATCAATTAAAATGATAAAACTTGTACATTTACCATTGTACAAACCTGATATAATGCATATGTTATCAGTATCTGTGGACGATGACTCTGCTCAGAGGTGAATGTTGATACAGAGGTATGTTGATGTTAGATGATGAATCACAGACCACAGCCTCAGCTCTTTCCCATTATCTTCAAGAGAAGCTACAGAGGTAGAAATGAGTTAAAACACATGCCTACCATCTTCTTATAACAAAAACATACTGCAGGCATTCAGTGTATTCTGCATGTTGTAAAAAACTGCTAAAAATTAGTTTGATGACAAAGTTGCTGATGGTTTCCAGGACAATGTTCTGGAAATCAAGAGTTTTAGCACGTTTATGACAACTATGGCCATTATCAGCACACACGGTCACAGGTTTTACATTTATATTGTAAAATAATACTATAAAGCTGATGGTCAGAGAGAAAAAGAAAGACAGAAACAAAAACACTCCTAAAAGTAGCACCAACAATCATCATTCGATGCATTTTGTGAGTGTGTACCTTTGTTAGGTGGTACTCTCCATCTACCAGCTGCTCAACGATACTGAAGTGGTCTGTGTTCGGCACATCCTCCATGGTCACATCCAGTCCTGACGCCTCCAAAGTCTTTAAAGCCAGAAGGAAGCCATAAGAAAACAGTACATATATACACATCTTTTTTTTTTTTTTTTTTTTTTAATGCTAGCTTTAAGTATCTTAATAAAACATGATTATAATCATTAATGCTGAAATTTAATTTGTCAAGTTGTGAAACTGTTAAGGTGTTAAACCGCTGAGGCCTTCAGCATCTTCAAAAGCAATGATGTGAACACTTGTATCATGTTTTCATTAACAGATGAGAGGTCACAGCCAGATCAACTGATCAACTGAAAACGGACTGACAAAACTGGGTTTTTGATTTGCTGTTTAACCAAAAATTGCAAATTAACTCTGATTCCAGTTTCTTAAATGTGAAGATAAAGATTTGTTGCTGTTCTCTGTTTTTAATTATTCTAAATAAAATATGCAGCATTTGGTTTGGACAAAACAAGTGATTGAAAGACATCACCTCAGGGTCAAAGAACATGTGATGGGCATTTTGCACTATTTGTTGACCTTTTATAAACTAAACCATTTAAAAAATGATATCATTAATTGACTGTAACAAGAAAAAAAACTTCAACCTTAAAGGTTCAGCATGTAGAATTAAAGGGATGTTTTGGCAGAAATAGATTATAATATATTAAGTATGTTTTCTTTAGTGTGTAATCACCTAAAAATAAGAATCAATGTGTTTTCACAACTGCAGAATGAGTTGTTTTTATCTACACAGGGAGCAGGTCCTCGTCTATGGAGATCGCGATGTCACACCACCATGTTTCTACAGTAGCAGTAGTAGTCCTCACTGCAAGACGCCACCAAGTCCCCCTAAATCTTACAGGTTCCTTTAAAGGTACCCCATGGAGTGTTTGACCACTAGCAGTGCTACGGTGCAATGTTTTTACTAGCAGGTTTCCATTTTGTTTGCACTGTAAACAAGGAAGCAAATGTACAGTATGTGATACACATTCCTGCCACCTGTTTCACACCACTGCACTGGTTGACAGTTGCTGGCAGTAAGACACAAACAAACAAACATAGCAATGCACCAACAAAGAAAGAAAATTCCACAGGGCACCCTTCATGAATAATTACATTCATACTCTAGCCAAAATAGTGTTCATGCTCCATCAGCAGCACTGACTTTGTAGTAGTCTTCCGACTGCTTGCGAAACTCCGGTGAGTCATTCTCAGCCACGGCCACAATGATGTGGCAGCTGGACGAGGAGAGTTTGAGCTGAGGCACCAGCTTGCTGGGGCTGTTCCTCACCGCCACCTCCCTGGCAAAAGGAGACACCCGGGGGACAGAGGAGTCAAATACTGACTGGTACAACAGACCGGCAGAGGACACACACACACACACACACACACACACACACATACACACACACAGTTCTCCTCCACAAAAACAATCACAACACTCTCAAACACAATGCTCTCTACATTATTTTTAGATGCAAAAATCTAAAGACCTCAGCAGTTGGTTATGTCCAATTTTCTTGTGAATTAAAGGGGCTCAAAATGGAGTGTCCTAAAAAAGTATATTTATGTTATTGCTGTTTTTGTAAAAAATGCCAAATGTCAATTGACACATTAAGACTGATATTCTTAGAAGTCTCTGACAAACAGATTTGTACCTCAAATAACTCCAGGCTGTGATGTTGACAACTCACTGGATTACTGTGAGTTATCAGGTTAACAAAGGAAACTGCATAAAGTGTTTGCATGTTGTCAGAGTCTGATCACTGTAAAACCCTGTTTATCTGGTCAGATGAGAGTTCTCCGTAGTGTAGCACTGCACTCCCTGAGTAGCTGGTAAAGATTTTTTATTCTTCTTCTTCCTTGTTTAAACCTGCTGCCTACTTTACCCTCTACACAACTAGACTGCCAAGCATTTGGTGAGAAATTAAGGTGTGTTACGCTAGTAGTGGCTAATGCAGCCTCGAGCCACTAGCCTCAAGCACAGATGAGGAGCAGGCTACCCAGGTCTGATGAGCTTACTTATTTCTGTCTAACTCCAGACCCCCAGATT
>JAPZEB010000020.1:27120613-27147332 GCA_029783705.1 Chaetodon striatus | reverse complement strand
CGGGGTAGGACTTTTCAGATTACCTGGAACTTTGAGGGGCGGGGCTGTGTGCTGAAGAACGCTGATTGGTGGAACACCTAGGGGGAACCAGGAAACCTCTTGCTGTGAGGCGACAGTGGTAATGACTGTAACACTGTGCCGCCTTTCAGGTTCTTGTTTGATTAAATGTTCAGATTGTTTTTACTGGTTGCTTCTCTTTTTTGGAACTATAGCATTTTAACATTGTGCCAACCAACCTCATGATGGGGCAAATCACCTAATTTTAGAAAAAGTTTGTGAACATCAAAACATGCTTATTTATAGCTAAGACCTTAACCTTCCATTTCCTGCTGGGTAGAATATGCTAACATACATTATGCCACAGAAGTATGACAGAGAGTTAAGAGTGTCCCAACCAACCCCGGTCTCCCCTACTAATACCTCACTGTGAAAATACTCCACTGCAAGTCCTGGTTCAAAACCATAAGTAAAAATCTGTGAATATTATCAGCAAAATGTACTCAAAGTAAAAGACTACTATTAATATTACTGCTGCATTAATATGTGTGTTGCATTTTACAGCTGTAAATGTAAAAGGTTGTGCTACTTTTAAGTCTTTTAACTCCTATAGAGCCCACTGTTGGGTAGTTTAAATACTAGTCCTGTAAAATTCAACTAAATTGACCTAATTCACCAAAATGAGAGAGAGGGTAAGACGATGTACCAAATGAGTGAGTGAAAAACAAGTCAGCAAAGACAGGAATGTCTATTTAGGATATGGCTAGCTGTTGTAGTTCTCCTGTCTGCTCATAATGCTAACACAGAGAAAAGGTGAAATAGTACTCAAATTCAAACTCTTACTTCTTTCTTCATTTCAGTCCAGTGCATCATTTTTATCTCCGGGAGTAATTTAACTCGCCAAAAGTCTGCTGGCAGATAAATCCAAGCCACATGTGCACAGCCGTGGTGGCCTGGACTTTGGACTAATGACCCTCAGTTGAAAACTGTTTGAAAAACAAACCTGCTTTCTCTGGTTAACACACTGACAACATTTACAGCTTATTTAAAAGGAGGAAGGGGAAGATGGGTGTACTAGTTTCAACATGAACATGTTTCTTTGACTGACAAACCATGTGACCACTGTAGACACAGTGCAGCTGCTTTTCAGGAAGTAAATGTCATGGCGTTTTGATATGACACTACTAGCCTACAGGCCACAGGCTCTGCACAACATTGTAAATTACACTGAATTATATTTGTGTTCTCTTATGGCCTTTTTTAGTGTGAACTGTGTGTAGCTTGGTGTCTGGTATAATCACATGCACTATACTGCTTATTCTACTGCTCTCTGAACAATTACTAAGTGTAAAACTTAACATTACATTGGCATTTTGCTCAGAGATGCCTCAGTAAAAAGTCAATCTTGAGAGGACAGGTGGACATTTAAACAAAAAGAAAACTTTACATCTGAATGTGGGATTTTCAAGAGTGTGACATTAGGATGTTCAGTTATAGATAAACAGAAATATATACTGTTTGTGGTGGAGAGAGCCACTGGCTACAGCTAATCACCCACTGCAGATATTTACATCAGCAGATACACATACCTCCCTCAGCATAAAGGACCAAGGGGCAGCTAATAAATAAACATTAATAAATAACATAAAAATAATTTGCCCAGACCTCTGTCGGAGGGGCCTGGAGATTGTCCCCTGACACCTTTATTTTGGTTAGCAAGCTTTATTTGGATGCTCTTTTCTGGACTCTGGCACCATATTTACATTCAAAGTACAGACAAAAGAAATTCCAGTGTGAATTAACTTACATTTTATTGTGAATTATATAATGGTCCAGGGGGGCACCTGGCACCCTGTCCCAGGCCAGGGGCCACAGGCTGAGTATCAGTGCTGTAGGCCAACTTACTCCTACAAACAAAAAGAAAACATGACATCTGAATGTGGAATATAGTTACAGATTAACACAAGTATGCCTACAGTTAATGATGCAAGTAGCATCTTAACTTACCTGTATGTTTACTATTTAGCTGCTTTTCTTTATCTGTGTGCAAACCATGAATATAGAAGAAAAAACAATAATTGCATTATTATTATTGTTGTTGTTGTTATTAATAACAATAATAATAGTGTATAGTCATGTTGGGTCATGTTCTTCTTCTCCTCTCGGTTTGCAGGCATCTGTTGGGTCATGTTGAAAACAAACCCTCCATTTCCGGACAAGCGCCTTTCTGCTCTGATTGGTCAGCAGCGGCGCCCTCCTATTCTGTGAGCGCTAATTGGTTCAAAGACTCACGTGACTCCGCCCATTGGTTGAGCCTCAGATAAAGACGCCCACAAACCACCGGCGCGCCACTTTCAAGATTTTCTAGCGCTTTAATCACTTCTAGGGGGGTTAAATTTGTAATATATTGTTATTTATTTCACTTTTCTGTGCTTATTTTTTTAACCGTAACGTTTTTATATAAACATGGACTGTATAGATTTCCCAAGAGTTCTTCCAAATTCACCGAGGAAAGCTCGAGGACAAATTCAGGTTCGTATCTGTTTGGTGTAACGTTAGCGTTGTCACAGTTATATCTTTTCCTAAATAACGAAGCTTAAATTAACTCACATTAACAGGACATGTTATTAGCTAACGTTAGGTGAAAGGGATGTTTTATGAGCTGTTGACTTTCAGCTCTCTTCACTTCCTCAGTCTGACTCACTCACTGTTGTTTACAGGTCATCTTTGGACCGATGTTTTCAGGCAAAAGGTGAGTTATTCATTCAAAAGCAAAAAGCCAAACATCTCTTGGCACGTTTATATAGCTATTTTTAATCCATATTTACTGTTTATAGTAATGTCAAAACGGGATTCCGCCCAGACTGCAACATCCCGCCAAATATCACCCATTGTTTACCCAGCTCCCATAGAGTCCATATGATATTGTAAAGAGTACAGTCGCTTTACAGTATGTCTTATATATTAACTGATTTTAGGACTACTGCACACTGATGTTGCACATTATAATAAACAATATTTCATAGTAGACATTGCCTCATGCTTATGGTGTAGTAGCATGTTTTATGAAAGCATTGTCAGAGAGGCTTTGTCACATAACTGACTATAACCATTATATTTTTCCTTTACAGAATGCACAGATGGTTTCCACTGATTTACACTGAATTATTATCTTTTATTTTCCAGCACTGAGCTGATGCGAAGAGTGCGCCGTTTCCAGATAGCCCAGTACAACTGCTTGGTGATCAAATATGCCAAAGACACACGTTATTCTGACACAGGCATGGCCACACATGACAAGTAAGTCCCCTGTTTTTATTTATTTAGTTTTTTATTCAGCCAAGCTGCTCACATTTGCAGAAATATACCTGTCTTTATGTTTTGGGATGAAGTCAATACAATAGAAAGACTATAAGGCTTGTGCATTCGTTTTTATGTCAGTTTTTTGCACACCTAATTGTTCAGTTTTCCTACAATAACAAATACAACATGCAATGGATGGGCTGTTATTTGAGACATGAAATTACACTTGATTGCACGTGCATAACTTCAGAGACTGACATAGAGGTGACAAAAGAAACATGATATTGAGGTGGATTTGCTGAAAGGATCTCTACAAGTAAAGAAATTTACCTTTTTTGTAAAGGAAGGAGTGCACCCAATTTTGAATTGCATGAAATCAGAAACTGCTTAGTTGCTTAAAAAAAAAAAAAAAAGGCAGACTTGGAGAAATACTGAGTAGGGTCCAGCTGCAGCCTTGTGGAAATACTGTATGTGTTTCTAATCCATGGTGCTTGAGCAAAAGAGGACCTCTAGTGGTGAAATTTCCTGTAGATGTAGATTTTCCTGTTTGTAATGATTTTGTTGGACCTCTGAATAAAGCACAAAGTATTTGTAAGATACATTTTAATAAATATGTTTGGCAATGTTTTTGAAAAAAAAATTCTATCCTGTCCCTCTTTTAGAAACACAATGGAAGCTGTACCAGCCAGTTGTCTGAGAGATGTGCGGCCTCTGGCGTTACAAGCCTGTGTCATTGGAATCGATGAAGGACAGTTTGTAAGTGTATACTTACACATGGATGTCTTACTCTGCACTAGCAAGAGGGGCAAATTGCTCATTGAGTCTGCTCTTCTTTTGTGTTATACTAGTTTCCAGACACAGTGGAGTTTTGTGAAGAGATGGCCAATTTAGGGAAGACAGTCATCGTAGCTGCTTTGGATGGAACCTTCCAGAGAAAGGTGAGCATCTTTTCGTCTCAGTCTGACACTGACAAACGTTCACAGTTCATACTGACAAACGGCCACTGTGTAGCTGCTGCAGGGGCAGACAGAGCACCTCTGTGGGTAAAGACACAACAACATGTCCAAGACAAGAGGCACATTTTTAAGAAAGGCCTGAACAATCTGCACGAGCAGCCAGTTCAGTGTGCCCATTGTTTCCCACTATACTGTGTCTGCTCTGTCCTGGCAATGTAATTATACCTCCAACTATCCACTGGTACTGACTGCTTTTCTGCTGTCCTGTGCATTCTTGTAGCCATTTGGGAACATCTTGAACCTCGTCCCTCTGGCGGAGAGTGTAGTGAAGCTTCACGCCGTCTGTATGCAATGTTACAAAGAAGCTGCCTACACTAAGAGGATAGGAGCAGAGAAGGAGGTGAGGAGGCCAGCCCAAGAAATTCTTCAATAAGTTAATCATAAAGTGCTTTGAAACCCTTTTCTTGTGTCAGGCCAAAAGCTACCTCTATATGTCTTAAATACATATTTCTTTCACTAAAAATCAAAATATGATGAGTACTTTTGACTTCATAAAACTGTATGAAACAGTAACAGGAGATAATTCTATAATTCTGTGTTTACATCACTCTTAAATGTAGAGTGAGCAGATTTAGTGACTCAGAAAGTCCCCTTTTCCTTCAGCACCTTCTTATAACCTGTCAACTATTGTTCTCTGTATCACAGGTGGAAGTGATTGGTGGAGCTGACAAGTATCAGGCGGTGTGTAGGAAGTGTTACGGGGGTCTGGTGGTGGACAAAGAGAACAGCGCTCCCTTCAGGAATGAAACTCCACAACAAGTCCTCACAGGAAAAGTCGTGGACTCTGCGGTTCCCAGGAAGCTCTTTTCCTCTCTCCACCTCTAAAAACTCAAAAATAAGACTTTCTGAAGTTGAGCAGAGAGTATGAGCCGAAGAATCAAGAATCAAAGGTTTTTTTGTGTGTGTGCGGATGTGCGGGAGCAAACAATAAGTGGAAGGAAAATTTAGTCTTTAATCTCACAGTAACCTTTTTTCCCCCAGTGTTTCCTGGTATTTTAGGTACCTTCAGTTTCGTACTAAAAATTGGATTGATTAGCTTAAATAACTTCCTTTTAAGCCTTTGTGTTTGTACTAGGTGTGTAACTGGTGCATTGTATTCTATGTATTATGTTTTAATTTGACGTGACAATGCACTTGATAATAACCCTGAAAATGAGTTGACCA
Source organism: Chaetodon striatus (assembly GCA_029783705.1). Taxonomy (NCBI): domain Eukaryota; kingdom Metazoa; phylum Chordata; class Actinopteri; order Chaetodontiformes; family Chaetodontidae; genus Chaetodon; species Chaetodon striatus. The sequence goes on along the minus strand of JAPZEB010000020.1, from coordinate 27,141,852 downwards.
ACTCCTAACTCACTGTCATCATTTTCACTACACTGGTGTTAATATCTGTAGCTGTTGTTTGGGTGTCTTTCAACATCTTTAACTGTAGCATGATCCTGTCAAATGCAAGGTTTTAAATTATTTTTTGTTTAACTAAATATATTGTGCATGTATCAATGCATTATTTTTCTGCCAACGTTCATAAAGAAGATATCCTCAGTGCAAGGTTTGACTCATGTTTCAGCAGGTCAGGAGTAGGGCTGTGCATTGGCAAGAATCTGGGGATATGATATGTATGACTATTGGGTGACAATTCAATGTATTTCGATACTGTGCACAAGGCAATATATGATGTTTTTTTTTATTTGTGTGTGTGTATGTGTGGAGGTTTGTTTTTTCTTCCTAATTTTAGGAAAACAATGCTAGTGGTTTATCTTTAATGTTGCACAGGCTGGTGATCTTTGTGTTGGTACAAGCAGTATATTACACTGGAGTGGAAGAGTCAAATGGCTAGAGGATCTAGTTGTATGGGGTTGAAACAAAATGAAATGAACCACTGCCACACATTTTTGCATGTAAACTATTAATTAAAAATTGGTAGTTTTTGAGAATTGCAACAATATCCCAAAACATGATTTTGTGATGCTCAAGTGTATCTATTTTCTTATACCCCTTGTCAGGTATAGTGATGAGTCAAATTAAATTTAAATAGTGTATTTAACAACAGTTGAGACTGTCTTTACTCTTAAAACATATAGTAAATGTTTTTAATTCTAATACACTAACCGTGTGATATGTAACCCAATGCCCTCACATGCTACAGGGGACCAAAATAACCTGTTTAAATCCTGGCAGGCTCTGAGGCCGTGCCGCGAGCTGGTGGGGTGGAATGGAAAAAGTATATCCTCCCTACTATATAAAACCTGTATTACTGCAGGGCATGAATGGAACAGCATCCTTAATATAACTCAACATCCTGTGAGGGATTACATTCTATAAAAAAATGAAACCATGACATTACGCTATGATGAAAGGTGAAAGCAAAAGACATATAACAAACTAGAATTACTGCCTCGTGTGTGCCTCCATGAACCAGTCATGTTGCACTTACAGTTTACATCCATGTCTGTCCAGACTCATGTAGCAAGGACAGTAGACAATATTTCAATTATGGGTGTTGCTGCAATAAAGCTATGTATGCTTAAACATGGATGCAGCACACTCATCTCCCCCCCGGGCAGCAGAGGAAATCTGTACAATCAGCACAGTTTCAAGGTGCACACTCAAGATTCAGTGTCTGACCAAATGTCTCCCCCGTCTAGTCTGAGTTATGACACTGAATAATGGCCAGAAAAGTTTTTGCATAACATGATGCCACTGTTAAATTGACCTTTGACCTTTTGGATATATAATGTTATCATTTCATCTTTTTATTTTATACCACACATGTAAAATTTTGTCTTAATTAGCATATGAATTAATGAGTTATGGCCAAAAAAAAGTGTTCTCCGGGGCCACAGTTGCCTTGACTTTTGATCACCAAATTCTAATGTTCATTGATGAGTCCAAGTGGACGTTTGTGCCAAATTTGAAGAAATTCCCTCAAGGCGTTCTTTAGATATTACATTCACAAGAATGGGATGGACACAAGTTCACAGTGACGTCTGACCACCAAAATCTAATCAGCTTACTGTTGAGTCTAAGTGGATGTTTGTGCATAATTTGAAGAAATTCCTTCAAAGCATTCTTGAGATACTGCGTTCAGGAGAATGGGATGGACAACTCAAAAAACATAATGCCTCCAGCCACGACTGTCACCAGTGCGGAGGAATGAACAAATAACTGGGAAACAGAATATATCAATATATAAATATGAATATATAAATTAGGTGGCACAGTGGTTAGCACTGTCTCTAAACAGCAAGAGGGTTCCTGGTTCAGTCCCAGGGGTGAGGGAGCCCTTCTGTGCAGTTTGCATGTTCTCCCTGTGTCAGTGTGGGTTTTCTGTGGGTACTCCGGCTTCCTCCCACAGTCCAAAGACATGCAGGTTAATTGGTAACTATGGCCGTAACTGTGAATGTGAGTGTGAATGGTTGTCTGTCTCTATGTGTCAGCCCTGTGATAGTCTGGTGACCTGTCCACGGTGTACCCTGCCTCTCGCCCAGTCTCAGCTGGGATAGGCTCCAGCCCCCCTGCTACCCTCTACAGGATAAGCGGTTACAGAAAATGAATAAAATAAATAGAAACAGAATAGAAAAACAAATCAAGCCAACCAGAGTCTGACCAGTGTTTGTGCCAGTTTTTATAAAACAATTGTAGGAATCACAAATCAAACACAAATCATTCTAGTCTCCTCACATCTAAAACAAAGACACAAATGAAACATAAATTTATCTAACAAAATGACAAATTTTCAAAAAAATGTTTAATGTGGGCTACAAAATGTTGAATAAATCAGCACTGCATGTCAAATTTAAGCCACGTGTTAACATTGTAATAGGACATTGTGACGCAGTAAGTCTAAAGGCACAGTTTAGAGATTCACTGTCAGCTGAGTGAAGCTGGGTGATTACAAGCTGCACTAACAGAGGGACACACTGAATTTACATGTTACTTGAAAGGCAGATTTAACTAATTTTGCAGTGTGAAAATTTGTCTGCAAAAAATCATTCAGGCACAGTGGCGAGGGCAGCTGTGATGCACAGCTGTTTCCTCTAAATGTATCTTTAATATTGATCTTGGCACGTTTTCACTCTTACTTTCCTTCCCCTAAAACCCTTTAAAGTTTAATTTCCCTCCTTAAGGCACAAATGACAAACCAACAGAGCTGTTCTTCATATATTTGGCTTCAGTAAGTTATGCACGTGTATTTTATATATTATAATCAACAAGGTCAATCCACTTGTACAAACGTCTTCAATGTGGTACCACAATAGCGTCATGTTTAATAAATATAAACTCATTCAATTTCTGGACTGTCATTTGCAGGTATCAGCTTACACCACTGCAACAATTACCAAACTCTGACCTGAGGCCAACGTTTGATCACCAGATTAGCAACAACGGCCAAACTGGATCCAGACAGGGCAGCTGAGGTGTTAAACTGACAGACATATGACTGTCAGGCACACAGAGACAAAGTAAACCAGTAGTCTTTCGAGGGACAGGTGTTCGATTCTCACCATTGCATGCTGAGGTGTTAATCTGTCATTGGTAAAGACAAAGCCGCTGCAGTCTGCCCTATTAAGGAGGCTGTAAACAGGAGATAAACATCAGTGTTCAGAAAACTAAATGCCACAAAGACCTTGGAGGAAGTGTGAGGCCTCTCCGTGAGCAGGCTGAAGACAGAGCATTGTTCCTGGCAGTTAATAAGTTACTCTTCAGGATGAGGATATGCTGGGTGGATAAACCTGTTCAATAAGTGCATAGTTATCTACATGCCCCTCCCTCTTTGTCTATCTAAATGCTAGCTGCAGGTTTAAAGGGAAACACTGACTATGAAAGTCCAATAAAGGCCTCTACCGATTGGCAAGTTGGCACATGTGGCAAATACAATACATCTGCCATGGTCAGAGTTGAAGACATGGAGGGTTTTTTTTATGGTTTTTGACTAGAGCAGGCTTTAAAAACACAGGAGCCATTTTACTGTAGCACACAGACTGCAAAACTTTCTGTCAGGATGATTTTATGGTTATATGGCTTAGACAGTTCACTGGCTTCATTTGGCTTTATAGTGGTGTTTTTCCCACTGTACACTCCCCCCACAAAATCATTTGTTAATTTAACACACCTTAAACTGTTTAAAGGTCCTCAAGATAAATGCACTGAAGGGGAAACATGTATGAAAAGAGCTGTGTGTAACAAAAGATTGTTGATTGTTGAGTCTCATTCCCAGCTCGTCAGATACGGACGCTTTATATTGGTGTTTCAGTCCAACTACCAACCCCAAACGACTGTATTTGACGACCTGGAAATGGGACTCAATGATCAACTATCTTTCTGTAGTTACATACAGCGCCTTTAAACCAAATAGGAAAGGAAATTAGGCACATGCAACCATTAAAATGGCAGCTCTCTATGTACAAATGCACATTCTCAGGTTCCAACAGAGAGTACAGAGGAACACACTGAGCGCTGATTTCATCCGCTCTGATTGGAGACGTCGCAGGTATTCTTTATGTGACCTTTGACCTCCTGGGTACATTCTATCTACCTCTCCCCCTCAGGATCAGCCCATTTGAGGTAAAAAAAAAGTTGCGTCTTTGCACACAGGTCTATGGTCAGATTACCCAATCATCGGCGCTAATCTCAACAGTCAGCCCGATGTCTTAAGATCTGACCACAGACCCTCTGACGTAAACAGCAGTGTCCCTCAGCTCTGGCTTGCAGTTGCACTGCTCAGGCTCTCAAATTGAACAACAAAGTTTAATCAAATATAAAACTACATCAATATGATATAGCTCTGGATCTGCGCAGTGCAACTACAGTCAGTGTACCAACAGATGACCTGGAACACCACCTTGTCACCTCATGTGACTTCCCTTTGTCTTAGTAGCTGGGCGGCTGGTAGCCGCTGTCTCCTTGCGGCTGGGGGTTTGCGGAGAAGGGAGGCAGCTGGTCGGGCACACTGCTGGGATAAGCGGTGTAGGTGGTAGGGGTGTAGGTGGTGGGGTTGTAGGAGGTGGGGGCGTAGGTGGGAGGGTAGGGGGTGTGGTGATCTGGAGGCGGCTCCGTGTAGGTTGGGATGGAGACTTCATTGACACCACGGCGGAAACGACCCAGCGCAAAGTAGGTCAGGATTCCCTGCACAATGAAATAAAATTGTCATGACGGTTATTACAGTCATTTCCCAATAATTAAGTGCATTACTTTATTTATTTATGTAACCATGATTTAACCACAAAATACTGTTTATCTTTTTCAAGAGTGCCCTGGCCAAGACAGGCAGCAACATAACATTACTACACTTTCTTATTTTGAAGATGTACCATGCAGGAATGATGGTTACTGTTTGGAAACACGTTCGCCAGCTAAAGTGAAAGTAAAGTCCAACCCCAGATTCACTCTAGTTCAGCATCTTGCCTCACTATATTTGCATTTTGTCAGCGCTGTGTCTCTTGGATGTCTGCTGCTTACAGTCTGACACCTGGTCTCCTCCTTCCTATAAAGCCATGACCTCACCTGGGCGCAGTGGGGGTACTGTACACGCACAGCACAGACAATAAAAATAAAATCCAGCCAAAGGATTGTCTGGACAAATCTAAACACGTCTGCTAGGTCAGAAGTGATGATTGAGAGGGATTACTTCTGTAAGAGTTTCATATTTTTATTAGGAAAATCCTGCATAGTATATCTTTAAAAAATCCTGAGGATGTCCCAAAGTTTACTTTAGACTTTTTGACTGATGCATTTCTCTCACCCTCTAACTGAACTGGTTTCACTTCATTTCAGTGTCAAAAATAAACTTGCAGAGACTTAATCATCCATCACAGTGACATTCAGTCAGTCAGTGCATTACATTATTTTTACATTACTGTGGTAATGTAGTTAAATACAGGGTTTTTTGACAGGTCTTCTGAATGGTGCATTCAAGTGATGGTGGGAAGCTCTGACACATGGGGTTTAAAAGCCAGCTAAAGAATACCATGGCAATTACAAGTCCAGAAGACAAAAAATACGCAAATGTCTAGAGTTTGCTCTCAGCTATTATCCTAATGTACGGTGAATACAAGAGTTACACGGGATGGAAACTCTGTGTGACATCAACTTCATTATAATTTCTAGAAACAAAATGTCTGCTGTTCAGCAGCTGACTTGGAAGCATCACATGTCAGAGTTTCACACCAGTACTTGAACACACCAACCTGGAGGAGTTTTAAAACAATATTTGATTTCATGTGTTATTGCACTAAAGTCTGACTGTAAATACCATACAGTAACCGTGATGTAAATATCTCAAGTAGATTTCAAGCCTCTTGCTAGTTTATGTATTATACTTTCAGGAACTGAAGCCTGCTTTAAAAAGGTAGTTTGACATTATAGAAAAGCTGGGGTTTTTTAGCATTCTTGCCAAAAGTTAGGGCCTGTATTCACAGCTTTTTTTGTCTGTCTTTTTTTTGTGTGTCTTTCATTAATTGTTCCCAATGAGGAGAGAGCGTATGTTGCTGCACCGTGCTTTTTTTCAGAGCGCTCCAGCTTTTTTGTACGGCCGCTCTGGGCTCTTCTAGTTGTAAAAACTCTCCAGAAAGTTGCTGGTGTCGTCACTGCTGCACTTTTAGCTACCATCTTTCCAGAGGTGTATGACATGTCAGACAGAAACTATCACAACGAAGACAGAAAAGCCCATTTGTAGAAGGAAATTGGCCGGACACTGAATGTTGCTCCCAACAGTTGTACTTTTGTCATTATATGCATTGTAGGCTTGTTGTTAACTGTGTAGTCAACCCTCTGTTGACATAGAGTTATGTTAGGAACCTCACTGTTGCTACTGTCAAGATATAGCCGTCATAGAAACAAAACTCATGCATAGAGTGTCATAAACAGAGCACTGGCAGCACTTTGTTTCATAAAGCGCTGGGATGAAGCGCTCCCCAGCACTGAGCCACCATTTTTCTGCTACAGAAAAACACTATGTGGACACAGACCCTGAGATGAGATGAAAGTCTCAGCTGTTTTTAATGAAAAGGAGACAACAGCAGTCCCACTCACCCAGGTGGCGATGGAGAAGAATGAGAAGGCGATGGTGGCTCGTGCAGCGTCCTGTGGGACAGCACTGATATCATGGGTTTTAGCCCACTGACTGGCCAACAGGCAGAAACACACAAACCACAGGAAGCTCCACACCCCTGGAAAACACAGAGACACAGATGCACAAACGCACACACAGATATAAATAATCTTTTTTCCTCACTGTATGAAAAGATACTGAACATGCTCAGCTGAAAACCTAGATATGAAACGTAAATTCCTGTGAAAAACATACCAAAAACAACGTCAAAAGGAGACAAAGGGCTCTCCTGTTGCCATCTCCTCAAATGACCACAAGCTGGTTTTTCAAACTACCACTTCTTTGTTTCTGTGAAGAATGGCTGACTGTGAACTGTGTCATGTACAGCTGATGAATGTTTAACTTCATCACAGGCTGTGATGTCATCTGCTACTCGCTCATAATCTACTACGTGCCACGATGAATATACATGTTGTGTTACGTCGCGAAAACAGGCAGCTCTCTGTCGCACATTACATCGATACTCTGTATAACACAGCATCGACATTATCACCACATAAAGCTGATATGGTGAATGTGTTAGCAAACATTAGCTTATTATTATACACAGCGACATTAGCATTCGTTTGGAGTAGGATGTGTCCAGCAGTCACTCTCTGTTTTTAGTCTCTAACAACTGTGAGGGAAATATCTGGATCTTTAGCTGCTAAATGATAAACGTTAATAAGCTAGTTGTGTGTCTGTGTGATGTTTTTAGAGTTGTTGTTTATGGAAACAGCTGCCCAGGTTGCAGCTGAAAAGGAGGTTGATGAGAGCAATGAGGGTGATTGTACCTTTTTATAAATACCTTACCTCACCTGGGCGCTGTCAGGGTACACGCCCATAATTATCTTGAAAACAGAAAATTAGGAGAAAACAAAAAAATACAGGCCGAGGGCAGAGTCGCTACAGAAAAATAAACTGCCATACACTTCTAGTAGGTCACAGAGGGATTACTTCTGTATCAGTCTACAGATCTTGCACTGTATATCTTTAACGCTCCTCCTCACCTGAGAATCCCAGGTCTGCCATGACAGCATACTTCCTCTCCTGCGCATTGCTCATAAAAGGCACGTAAACGTCCAACACCAGGAAGGCCACGCATGCCAGGAAGGCAATCACCCCGATGCCAACTGCGTAATGGCAAGCTGAGTCATTCTGGTTGAAGACGCACTTTACATCGGCGCTGTGGGCAGAGTTGATGTATCCCTCTGTTGTGATGCAGGCAAACACCACCAGAGCAAATATCTACATTGAATCAGAGAAAAGAAGAAGAAGGGGGCCTTCAATGATTGGCAAAGACACAAGGAGAAAGTGTCTGGTTAAAGGAACATAGTGCTGGCTTTTCAAGTTTATCCATTAACTTCACATGGCATACTTTACATTATTGTTAACCACTTTGGTTTTGAGACTGATTTCCTATCAGCCATTGGTTTCACTTCATGACAGCACAGTATGACAGTCTACTACCTTAAAACTTAAACATAGGTCATCCACTTCATCATCCTTAAATAAAAGAAATGGGTTTAGAGGAGGGACCATTAAGAAAAGGCCTCCATGATGGTGCATTCAAAGACACTCTGACGTTTGGTATTTAGGTGTGCTTCTAAAAAGCACTGCACTCAGGAAATCACAAAATCAACCACAGAAAACCAAGACGAAAAAGAGGATGAAAAGCACTGCGGCCTTTATGCAAAGAATATGTGACTTCAGCTTTTCTCTGCATGATAGAGCTCACTATGAAGTTGTACTGCAACTAGCTATTATTTTCATTATTTATTAATCTGTGCATTATTTTCTCAATTTATCAATTGATTGTTTTGTCAATAAAATGTCAGAAAACAGTAAATTATGCTCCGTGTAATTTCCCTGAGACCAAGGTGACATACTCAAATGGTTTTATCTGACCAAATGGCCCAGAAATTCAAAGCTAAATTCGGAGAATGTTTGGCTTCAAAAACAAACAAAAAAAACCTGACGATTATTCTAAGATTAAAATAGTTGTCAATTCATCTAATCGTTGCAGCTCTACTGTTCAGTAAAATGAGCAATCATCCTCAGGGTGAGCTTGTGTCTACTGAAGATAACTAAATTCATCTGATTAAAATGATGTAACATTTCAGGAATGTACCGAAATAGCTGGTGAAACACTGACATCATTATTTGTCATCATAACGGTCAGTTTTCTTTCTGCTGACTCCTGAAATACTCTTGTGCTCATCGCGTGTTTACAAAGTGAAGTTAGTACTAACTGCTCCCTCTGACCGTCCCGTGGTCTGTTGCTGTCTCCTCTGGTTACCCACCTAACCATGTGACCTACTTCTGAGTGCAGCTGCCTGCCATGTGACTCTGGAGATGCCACCAACTCCACTAACAACACTCATAATGAGATCGGGGAGGAGGATAGAGAGAGGGACTGTTTGACGGGTGGGAAGGAGGACGAGGTGAGAGGGCAGGGGGAGGGAGACAGAAGACAGGGGAATTAGGGAAGTGAATGTGGGAAGTTTCAAAACAAAAGTGAGGCGGAGGGATCGTTAGTGGAGCGGAGGGAAGTTTCTGAACATAAATGGACAGATGGAAAGTGTTTGTGTGCTGAGTGACAGATGTCAAAAACGAGCCAAAACGTCCCATATGTGCGTACAGTATGTTCTCGTTGCTTTGCTCTGTCAGACGTTATTACACAGCAGAAATAACACTGACACCCTGCTTTTAATGACTTAACTGAAACACTACCAGAAGTCCATTATTTATCTTGAATATGATTGATTATATTTAACAGTCAGGAAAGAAGGTGACGTGCTGTAACACCATAAAGGTCCAGTGTGCAGGATTTATGAGCATCTATTGGCTGAAATGCTATTTAATGTTCATCACTATGTTTTCATGACTTTATAACAACATGAAGATAAGAACTGTCATGTTTTCTGTACTTTGGAGTAAGGTGTTTATATCTACATACGGAGCAGGTCCTCTTCAGGCCCCTGGGAAGAAAAGTGGCCTTTTAATCATCCCCAATGTTAGAACATAAACTCACAGTGAGACATAATTTTATTACAATGGTCCATGTCTGTGGCACGGCCTGCCTGAAGACCTGAGGGCCACAGAGAGCGTTGATGTTTTTAAAAGCAAACTCAAGACCTACATTTTTAGCCTGGCTTTTAATTGAACTGTCTTGAATTTTATTTTTTAATTTTGTATTTATGATTATTGTGTGTTTATTTATTTATTTTTATTCATCTGTTCATCTGTTTTTAGCTGGCATATTTCTCTATTTCCTTACTTACTTATTTATTTTAACTTATTTATTTATTTACTTATTTATTGACGGATCTAAAGTTGTTTTTCATCCTGAGTTTTTATCCTGCCTCTGGTGTTTTCCCACTTATGATAGCGTTTCCTCAGTTCCTGTTTTTTATGAGTGCTGTTATAATAGTCTGTTACTGTTTAGTCCTTACCACCATTACAGTCTCTGAATGTGTGTGTGTGTGTGTGTGTGTGTGTGGTGGTGTTTTTATTGTGTAAAGCACTTTGTGTTGCATTCTGTTTGTATGAAAAGCCAATTTTCATAGCGGCCAAACTATAGACTAACAACTTCCTGGTCCATCATGTGGTGCCATGGGGCCCAAAAAGACCTTCTCCCATAGACTTACATTGTGAAAGAGACGTCTGTAAATCAGTGGATACATTTTTTAGCATCACAACCCCATGTAAAATGACTCACAGTCAGGATTCGATCCATTCAATCCAATAACATTTCTTAAGTCTAGAAAAGCGGCACAGTTAAATCATTTCATCCTATTCCAACTTAGCGGAGTGCTAAACCAGAGATTGTCTGTAAGTGCACTGGCTCTAGGACCCTAACAGTGCAGAAGATCCTGATAATTCTAATACCACAAAGTTAAACTTTTTTGGCGTCCTGCACCACTGAGCAATTTTCATAGGAATAAACATGGCTCCGCCTCCAAAGGCTGTATCCAGTTCTCCAGTCTGCCATGTTGTTTCTACAGTAGCCCAGAACAGACAAACCAAACTGGCTCTAGACAGGGCCATTTGCATTCTTGTGTCAACCACTGTACTTCCTCTAAACGCTTGGCACACAGGAGAAGTTTCAGTTCTGCAACCTCACAGCTAGATGCCACTGTATCCTACACACTGGACCTTTAAGTCACCAAGACTCACTGGGCACAGCCTTTCCTTGTTCCAGGAGCAGGTGTGGTGCATCATGGGACATGTAGGCAGGGTTACAGAGCGAACAATCCCCTCTAGTGTCATAGGTGCAGGATAGTTGAAGTAAGATTCACCATAGATAGATGGTGATCGAGCCAGTGTGAATATGAGATGAGCTGAACACAGCTGCACCGAGTATGTGTGTGTGTGTGTGTATGTGTGTGTGTGTACAGGGAGATTAGTGGCACACATTCACTAAAAGTAAAAGCAAGGGTCAACGGGGGATAGGTCTCACCTTACCTGCCCATCAGCCTCTGTTTACCACTGACACACTCATAATCTCACACACAGTTTCCCAAAGACATAAACACACAGCAGTTAGTTGCGGCAACCAAGAGCACATTCTGTCCTCATCCACCACACTGAATATGCCACATTATCCAGGTGGAGCTGTGTGTTTTCCCAGCACCTACACCCACCCTGCGTGCGCATTATAGAGGCCTTACAAACAGTTTATGCCTCATGAACCTAGTAAAGTAAATCAAGTGTAGTCTTGGTAATCCAAGAGTCTGTGTCACGTCCAGTAAAACTCCATCTAAATCAGGATCTAAATCTTATAGTTTCCTTTCACCAAGGAGACGTTCAAGGACAGATACAACAGTTCAATCCTTCAATCTGTGCGCTCACATTCACCCAGGGTTACATGACAATGTGTTTTATTGTCTAACCTGTCTGGTCGAGATTCATTTTGGACTTTCCACATCAGTGTCCTAGTCAGAAAAACAAATCTGTGGCACAAGATTTGCCTAGCAACAGGTGATCAGCAGGTCATAAAAACTTCCCAGAACTTTCCCTTGTACATGAAAACCCCCCTTTGTGCAAATACACTTGGTCTGTACAGCCTCTTTATGATAATGAGTATTAATATTACTGTCTTGTGTCCATTTTAATATACATAAAAGACTGTAGAAGAGAGTAATGTCTTATAATCTGGGTTAAGATGTTACATAAATGAATCTTCCTTCAGTGAAATGCTCTGTGATGACACAGCTCTGGTGTTACACATCACTTACAGGTTAAAATGATCACACACACTATATTTAGTGTTGCTTCCATCTCAGTGAGTCTAACAAGTTTTCTGTCTTTTGTCCTCTGACAGCAGCAGTGTTGACCTGTGCTGTCGCCGAGCTGCTGTCATCCACCAGCTGCGTGCAACATGACGCCCCGCAGAGACGCCGCATATAGTAGCCTGTTGTTCAGACCCGCACAAACAGAAATAAAGCCTTAAACCGCTCCTCGGAGGCAGCTGACGGGCCCCGGGCCAGGCGCACCTGCTCTCACACCACGTTGGATATTACCTCTGGCTCTTTTGAACCTTTGAACGTGCGCTGTTAAAAAATAAACTGCTCTACACCCACGCTCCACTCACCCAGCTCAGTATCCGCACTATGGTCTGCGGCTGTCGGATGAACTTGTTGAAGTCGAAGCCTCCACCTGCCAAAGAAACCCCGTACGCAGTAGCACCGCCCGTCTCCTCCATGTTTCTACCGTTCAGCTGGTCCTCCGGAGCTCTCCTCTAAGGTTTCCACCGACCTGACAGGACAGCATAAACTAAAAGTACAGCCACCTCCTGTCGTGCGCCACCCTGAGGAGCTGCGCACACGGCTGCGCGTTGGAGGAGGCGGAGTTGACCGGTTAGGGACTGTTCCTTACTTGTGAGTGTGTAAGTGTGTGTGTGTGTGTGTGTGTGTGTGTTACAATTACACTATTTATCATAACCAGAAACTGTAAAAACAGAAATTATCTTGGATTTTCAGATTTCCAACGGTCCTTGGACACATCATGTGCAACTAACGCTTCTGTTTCATTAAAATCACTTTTTTCTTTGTCTCAAAATAAACCCTTTGCACAAACTAACCAGCATACACAACAAGAGTGAAAAACCAAGCCTTTTTTCTTTTTTACTTTCTTCTTCAACTTTTGTATAAAAACTGTCATACACCAGCCGCATCACGTTGCACGCAGCTGGTGTATGACAGAAATTATCTTGGGTTTTCACATTTATAGCAGTCCTTGGACACATCATGTGTAACAAATGCTGCTGTCAGGGAAAAAACGAACAAACAGATGTTTTATTAAAATCACTTTATTCCATGTCTCAAAATAAACTGTTTGTACCAGGGTACACGACAAGAGTGAAAAACTGAGGCTTTTATTAAATTTTCACTTTAACGTTTATATAAAAAATGTCATACACTAGCTGTGTGCAACATGGTGTATGACCTTTCTATAATTTTCTATAAAAACAGAAATATCTTGGATTTTCAAATTTCCAACAGTCCTTGGACGCATCATGTGCAGTAAATGCTTGTCAGAAAAAAACACAACCAAATATTTTATTAAAATCACTTTATTTTATGTCACAAAACAAATTGTTTACACAAACTAACTAGCGTACACAACAAGAGTGAAAAACTGAGGCTTTTTTTAAAATTTTCACCTTGAACGTTTATATAAAAAAAATGTCATACACCAGCCGTGTGCAACATGATGCAGTTGGCATATGAAATTTCAATACATTTCTATAAAAGCAGAAATAATCTTGAATTTTCAAATTTCCAACGGCCCTCGGACACATCATGTGTGACAAATGCTTCTGTCGGGGAAAAAAACATAACCAAATATTTCATTAAAAATCACTTTTCTATGTCTCAGAATACACTGTTTGCATGAACTAACCAGCATACACAACAGGAGTGAAAAAAACTAGGCTTTTAACTTCTAAAAACCTAATAATTAATTCATGGTGAAGGGAGTGTTGTGCATTTTCCACCAGTGGAAGCTTAAGGAAAAATGTTTGCAGTTTCGGGGAGAGACAATTAAGTAAACAGAAGAAAAAAAACAACTTAGTCACACCCCAGCCACCCCCCTCCTCTGACAAGTAAAGATCAGTCCCTTAGGAGCCAGGATCATGTGACTGTTATCATTATTTTACCACCACAAATACAGCTGACATAGATAGCCCAGTTCATCACACTTAAAAGACGTGGCAGCACAGAGCATCATGAGCAGATGCTTATTTAACAACAACAGCCTTTATTTACAACAGTTTGACCCCTCAGGGTCCCTCAACTGGTTCGTCCTCCAAGGTCTTCTTCTCTTCCTCAATTTGGGACCATTCATCTGTAGACGCTTCAGACGCCTGAGGAGAGGACAGACAGATGAACAGTGAAGTTTGACTGCTTTTGTGTAAACCTCATCCTACCAGCTGGGGCACCTGCACACCCCAGAGGTCTAATTTTTGTCATATCCCATAGGTGCTTCATTTTATCATTGCAGTTTGAGACTTCAATTAGTGTCTCCATAATGGCTAATAATGGCTTCATAATGACATTTGACATTTTTTTTATATACAGTAAAGACAAAAAAAATTGTTAATAAGAAATACTGTACACATAAAGGAAATTAGAAAACACACTACCAATATACACACCCACCCTGGCTCATTTAGAAAGAAAAGCACACATACAAATAACAGAACAAACTAACGCCTGATCTCACCTGATCAAATTCACCCCCTCTGGCTGCCACCACAACATCAGCATCTTCATTGTACTCTGACAAGTCCTGTAAGGACAGAGAGCTCTCATCATTAATTATTTATCCTAATGGAGATGATTCAATATGCGATCATTAAACTGGATCATGTGAGTGAAGTGAACAGCTTTTAAAAGATGGAGACAGAAAAATATTGACTGACCAGCTCTCCCTCATATGCAGCCACCATTTTCTTCATCTCCAAGCTGCTGAGAAAAAATAGGTTGTTAAAGGGACAGTTCACCCCCAAATCAAACATACATGTTTTTACTTTTCAGTGTAGTGCTATTTATCAGTCTAGACTGTTTGGGGGTGGGTTGCTGAATGTTGGCGATATGGGCCATAGAGATGTCTGCCTTCTCTCCAATATAATGGAACTAAATGACACTCCCCTCAAAAATACATTTGAAACTCAACAGCAATGTCTCTTTCCAGAAATCATGACCTGGTTACTCAAGACTATCCACAGACCTTGTTGTGAGCAGTTTCATGTAGGAACTATTTTCTTTTTTCCAGAACTAGACTCTCCAACCACGTCACGACACAAAAGGAAGTGGCCATCTACTGCTAGCTCACTGAGCACCACTGAGCTAATGCTACAGCTCAGCCGAGGAAGACGCCATTAATGTTTACATCTCACGCTGTCATGGCCACAAGCCTCTCGATCACGAGTGGATGCATGCCTCCTTCTGCATGGAGATACAGTTGGCAGGTGAAGTTCAGCGGAAAGAAAACACACCAAATCAATCTATACTGGCAGGTAGGAGGAAAACTATGTATTTTTGATTTTGGGGTGAACTGCACCTGTAAGCTTCTTAAAGGTGCAGTTAGCATAACTGAATATTATAGGCCTAACTACACATGGGGGTGTTGCTGTCACTGAGGTGAAGGTCATTGGCAGTGGTGTTTCTGAGAATATCAAGCTTTAAAAATCCTGAGGAGGAGTGTACCTTCCACAGTTACTCCTAAATGTAACATGATGTTTTTTTAAAGACTGATTCAGAGATTTATTTTAACTTATTGTATTTACATTTTACTTCTTCTGGCAAAAATATAACAATTTAACAAAGCAAGAACTGAGTATTTGTCCACCAGAATTAAATCTTGGGCATATCGCACGACAAGATGATGTAAATGTGAGAAAAATAATAAAAAATCAGGGCATTTTTTAATTTTATTTTCCTCCACATTCACATTTAACTGCTAACAGTAAGAGGACGGTGCGATGAGAGAATTACTGACCATCCCAGACACATTAATAAACAAGACATAAACTTACTGAGCAGTATTGAGGATGTTTATGACGTGCTTGTGAGACTGTGACTGTAAGCTGCACAGTTGTACACAACATTTACCACATAACCACATCCCCAGTTCAACCTCTGCCACGCATCTCTCCCTTCTCTCCCCATGTTTACCCACAAATGTCCCCTAAGCTCACAGTAGATGTTGTGAGTCTTAATTGTGAACAAGAAACCATATTACTTCACGTGTGACCATTAACAAACAAGACCATTGATGAACCGGATTTACATTATTTGTTGATGTTTTGGACGTTGGCATGAAAGCTGTTGTAGTGGTTTTATGGCACACAACAGGAAAACACAAAGTACTTTTTCACATACAGTAGCATCGGCCATTGCTTCTTTTTAACTGCAGATGGTGAAGGAGCTGCCAACATGTTAATCTTCCTCAGTGCATTGTAAAAGAAAACCTGACGACTAAGTAGCACAGTTCTCTTTTCAAGAGGAAGTAACAGCGTCATGTGAAATGTGGTAAATTTTTTCATGGTGTCAGACTGAAACAGAAAAATAACTCACGGAGACTGGTCTCCGTACACCCTCCGCCCTGAAACAACAGCAAAAAAAAGGACGTTAATTCACGGTATCAATGATAAGGAAGCCACAACAGACAAAAACAGAACTCTGAAACTCACTGATCATCACTCCAACCAAACAACAGATGGAGACCAGGAGAACCAGGGCTGTGAAACATCCAAAGACAACGGCCACCACCAGGGTGGGGAGGCGATTCAGCACTAGAGGAGCAGGAAGATAAAGAAGAGATAAAACCAGCTGCCACCTGTCACATGGATGTTTTACTTAAAGGCAAGGGTGTAGGTTTCGTTTCAACATTGGGGGTGGGGAGGCCCATATGACACAGGCCATTTGGGGTCCTACCCCAGGAATTTCTAGGGGGCAAACACTTAGGCCCGATGCCAACACACCCCTTGCCCCTAGGACTTCGCCCTCTAGGGGTAGGGTGTCCCTGTTCTTGTTGGGATAGAGGGGTAGGGTTTTCCGAGGCACACTTCATACCGAGTGTCATGAAAAATCATTGCTAAGATGGATGCACAAGCAACAAAAGAAACCCACAAATCTATTTCCTTTATTTATAAAGATTTAAAATTACGATACCACTGATAATCTTAGTTTAATGTTGTTTCTATGTATTATGATCCTTTTCTTTATAACAAGCAAAACAAAGGAAATCGCTGGTATGATGTTTTGACGATGGCTAATTAGCTAGTTAGCCAATGTTAAATTGTTAGTTTAGATTTGTACTGGACAGTCCTGTCACATTCCCCCCCCTTAGATGGCATACAATGCCCGAAATGTAACTTAAGTCCAGCGGTGAAGTTGCTGCACTTGTTACTGCCTCTTTAATATCAGTGCAGATTGGCAGTGTAACAGCACAGGTTGCTAACGTTAGCTTACAGAGCACAGCTGGTGGCCTGGTAATGAAGCAGTGCTCTTTTTTTATATTTGTTATTTTGGGTCGATTGATAGCATGAAACTTAATTTGTGAATGACTTGCAAGTGTCCTGACAATCACAAAAGGCTGCCTGTACCCAACGCAACAGAAATCAACATTGCAGAAGATGGCATACTTACAATCTCCAGCAACGCTCGTCACGCCTGGACACTAGAACATTTCCAATGATGTATCAGGGTCTTGAAGGGTTGTGCCATATCACTGAGAAAGAGTTCAACCACTACCCCGTGTAGCTCGCCTCCCAGGAGAAAGGTGGCACTAATTCCTGAAGTAATTCCCTGAATTCTGGTGAATTTTTATGCACAACTTCGTGCTTTTCTGGCTCAATTAATACTGGAAACATCGTTAATTTCGTGACAACAAAAGTGTCTACTGCTTTCATGTTTTTAATGTGAGGGGGACAAATGCACGTTCCAGATATTGAGGGGGATGTGTCCCCTGTGTCCCCCCCAAAACTGTACGCCCATGCTTAAAGGGACACTTCACCCACACAATGATCTTTTGTGGTAACACGGTAACATGGGATGACTAATTCATACACAAATGGTCATTTTGTGGGTGAAGCACTCCTTCAAATAAATAAATAAATAATCTGTACCTTCTTTATCCAAGTACCGCCTCTTGCTACTCATGGCAGTGGTGTTGTCAAAGCTGTCTGACACTTCACAGTGGTACGTTCCAGTGCTGCTCCTCCCCACAGACAGCAGGAGTATAGACTGCTCTGGAGGCTGGTTGACCACATAGTAGAAGCTTCCTTGGTCACGTAGGACGGTTGAGTTGAGGAACCACTGGTACCGTGGAAGAGATCCCTTCGCCGCCTTGCAGTAGAACCTCAGGCCGATCACAGCGTAGTTTTCTCCAATGTCATAGTCATAATGCAGCTTCACGGGCCCACCAACCGGGACTGTTGGAGACATTGTGGATCAAAAACAACATCGTGGACAATCATTAAGAGAAGGTAGTCTGTCAAGCAATTCACATACCAACTTCCACGGGAATCCAGTCACTGTATTGGATCCGGTCTCCATTGTTTGCCCGGCACTGAAGCCATCCCAAATGCCGGTCCAAGACCACTGGAACCTTAAATGCAGCATTTCTCTCTTCAACTGTCATACTGGCGACCAATTCTGTCCTGTTGTACAGTGAGAATGTGACAGGCAGAGTCCCTTCGGTTGACTGACAGGTGACAATGGCAGAATAGTGGGAATCTTCCTTTAACACAGTGAAGGAGATGTCAGGGACTGACACCAAGTCTGAGGAAGTAAAATGAAGCAGAATGTTATTTTGCTCAAAGAAACCATGTCATAGCTCCAAATCTGACCCTGTTAGTGTTTTCACAACAGCTAACCTTTGACTGTGATTAAAACGTCAGAGCTGTTGGTGGTGTAGAACTCGGTGTTGTTGAAATTGTTGGTGGCGACACACTTGTACGAGCCGCTGTCTTTAGAAGTAGTCCTGGAGGTGACACAAAATAGTTTCAGTAACTTTCCTTTTACTTATTCGGTTAAAAACGAGCATGCTCAGTGGCCTCCATGATAAAGGAGTTCCTTCTCAGACAGTGCTGGACAGATGTTTGTTGAGGAAAATGACTCAGACAACACAGGAACTTGCTTAATCAAGAGATGCAGCAAGGCTTTTGGTGCAACTAGTTTGCTTTTGGTTACAACAATTTCTAATGCAGAACTCTGATTTTTAATACAAACCTCAGGTTTCCTATTCTCTCTGTTTGTCTAGCGTAACTCAGCTTAAGACAACACATTCTTTGATTTCTGTTTGTCTACAGAATAAGCGACAAGAAACATCACGTTAAAGTGGAAACAGACAACTTTTTTTTAACTTATAATCATGAAGTAAATGTTAATTGCACAGTGCAATGGCCATAGAATAATGATATCATCTCCATTTAGATTGATTCCCTATAATCCTTGCTTTCACCGTGTAATTCTGTCTGCCATCAGGTATCTCCTGGAAAAATTAAAGCTCAATTTAATTGCAAAGGAAGTGCATCAAATGATGTACAAAGCAAAAGGAGGATAGTGTTTTTGTTTCCCCAGCAGCTAATGGTTGGTATCCTTAGTTACCACAGAGTATCAATGGAAGTCCTTCGCGGATACTATTCCCAGTAGAGGAAATGGCAAATAGAGGAACAACCAAAGTAAGGTGGAGTTTATATTTCTGCAGTGAATGACATGGAGCCTACGCCATAACCTACACCGTAGCCTGACGTGCACCTCCCCAGAAATGTAACTACACGTTGTGGCGACCCAGACCTCCTGTCTATTTTTGTAAGCTGAAATCATTTCACTCAGTGTCAACAAAACTTTTATTTACTTTTATTTCACAGATAAGAAACAATAAATTATTGTTCAAGTGACAATAAAGCCTCCACAAAAACAGCATTTTAAGTCTTGTGTGTAATTCCTCCTTTAGTGGATTTATACTTTAGGATTTATCATGGCTTCATGTGGGTAGATCTCAGCTCATCGCTAATTTATACAATGTAAAATGCTATAGGCTTGTGCTAATAACATTAGCATGTTGTATTTGTTTGGAAAAAGTGTGGAAAAAGAACGCATCAAACTGGAGCTCAATGAAATACTACAGTTAAAATCAGGGCATGTAGGACATAGGGCAATATTTACCTTCTTGGAAAAGACAAGGATAGGCAGACAAATGTAGTGCAGGTATAAGACCGTTCTGATCCACACTCCATTTTAGAAGGTGACGGTATGCAGACACCCCTAGAGTGCAGATGTGGAAGACCTTGAAACACTGACCAGAGCAAACTAGGCTTTTTTCGGGGACAGTCGCTAAAACTGAGTGTATCAGAGAGAGGTTGATTAGGTGTTCCACCACAGACAGTATGAGGAAAATAAAGTGATTTTTGAACATTAAAGTAAAGTAAATCTTCTAGTAGAAACCCAAAATACCAGTATGAACCTGAAAATGGACATAATAGGTGTATATAGTGCAGATATTAAATTAGTGCAAATATTAGAGGGAAAACAAGTGCCCCATGTGAGGCAAGGTCATAAGATTTAGGATTACAGAATATACATTGAAATAGGTGCAGACTGGATTACCTGAAAGAGTATTAAATTCGGATATATTTGAAATCATGCTTTGCTCAAGAGTTTTCTTTTTGTCTTTGTAATAACAGTCATTCTGGAGAAGGTGTTACATTTATTCACCAGGAGGATATCTCTATTAAATTACCGAGTACAGAACACAGTGATTCAGAGTGCAAATGAGAAACCCTTTCTGCAGCATGTGCATTGAGCCGTCTACCCTAGAACTTGTGCTAGTAGCTCCCGTGGCCTCTTCAGTGGTTGGCTGCTGTGTGACATGTTGAGTCAGCCTCTTCATCTCCCTCTTTAGCAGAGGTCAAAGGTCACATCACCAGAGAGCTGTAAATGTGCGCGCCGCTTTGTTCTCTCCTGCAGTTTTTTAGTTGCGGAGCCTGAATCACACACATGCATGCACATGACCCACACATACACCCACACATATATCTTACATGCACGGGCACAAACACACACCCTTTCACTCATTTTTGAATAGAGTTGACCTTCATGGCCCCTGTCGGATGCCTCAGCCCAGCTAATATCTCACGTCCTTTGTTTTTTAGTTTAATCGAAGGCAAAGATGAAACTGCACCAAGTTCACTGACAAAGGAACTAGTTGTAGATCTTAGGAGGACCAAGACACCGGTGACCCCGATTTCCATCCCGGGGGGTCAGTGTGGACATTGTGGAGGACTACAAGTACCTGGGGGTCCACACTGACAATAAACTGGACTGGTCTAAGAACACTGATGCTCTCTACAGGAAGGGCCAGGGCCTATTTTCTGAGGCGATTGAGGTCCTTCAACATCTGCAGGACTATGCTCAGGATTTTTTATGAGTCTGTGGTGGCCAGTGCTATCCTCTATGCTGTTGTGTGCTGGGGCAGCAGG
>JAPZEB010000020.1:27095588-27109551 GCA_029783705.1 Chaetodon striatus | reverse complement strand
GGTGTCAGTTTGCTTCCTGGGCACTGTTGAGGTGCCCTTGAACAAAGCACTTAACCCCCAACTGCAGCCATCTCACTTTTACATCTCTTCATTTAATGCATGTATAGGTCCTGTTTGTGCATGTGTGTGTATTTCCGGCCTATGTGTATGAAAACAGAGTGTAAAAATAAAATTTCCCCTCAGGGATTAATAAAGTACCTTCTTCTTTTTCTGCTTCTTCTTTTGAGTGTTTTTTCTAAATTGCAATCTGTAATAAAATTGTATACCCCTACTCCTTACAGGACCTGAGGGGTCACTGAATAGTTTGATTATGATGATAATGATGTGAACAATATGCTACAGCCTCAGGCTGAGTCATTTCAACTCAGTTGAACAGCAACAGTATGAACCACCCTGTCAGACCCAGCATTACACACAGTATGGGAAACAGTGACCATGGCAGATTAGAGGAGTGTTTTCATGCCTACAGTTGACATGTGTGCCTCCACTCACCTTGAGATCGTTTCGGACGAAGCTGCGTTTGAGAGTAGCAGCAGCAGGGTCCTGGATGGTGAAGTCCCAACCACAGAAGATTTTATAGCTCACGTTCATACTGTAACGCTTCCCGAGCATCCAGGTGTGCTTGTAGCCAACCGTCGTCCTGTCAGAGAAGTTTATAGATTTAATACAGACGCCTTCTTTAATGTGTAAGGAAAATAGCTATTTAAGCTTTTTGTTGTTTTACAACTTAACTGACCGACGGACCACCATGATGAGACTGAGGAAGAGGATGATGAAGACTCCGGCGAGGTACAGCAGAGGTGTGTTCAAGCACTTCAAATTCAGGGAACCACGAGTATAAAAACCATAGAAGACTGGGGAACGATCCAGGTAGCCCTGCAGAAAGGAAGAGAGGAGTTCAATTATATGACACACATAAAGAAAACATATGGTGCACACGCACAAATAAACAAGCCCTTACCGATCCCAGGAAGAAATCCAAAACAGAGTCATTGCCTCCAAACTTCAAAGGTACTGTAAAACCACAGGGAACAAACGCAACAGTGTTTTTGACATTGTGTTGTAGTTAATTGACTGTAATCTGTCATTGCAGCTGACTCACCACTGCTGTTGCTGCGGCCATAAAATGTCGTAGGCCCCAGAATAAAACCCGAGATAAGAGCACAGTGAAGAAGGTTCAAGTAAACCAGATATCTGAGGAACACAAAGTACGACTTCACGCCAACTCCAAACCTGCCTGGAACAGATCAGTGAGGGTCAAATCATTTAGTCATGATAATACAATACACTGAACTCTAACAGGTGGCAAAACAAGTCCTATGATGTACACCTGTCTTACCTTCAATGGCACGGAGTGTTTGCTGCCATGGCAACAGGCCTGATAGAGCTCCTCTCATCTGAGCCCAAACCCTCTTCCTGTTGATGCTCTGGCTCCGCCTCCAGGACTCCCAAAAACCAATACTGCTGATTTGCATCCTCCTCCTGTCCCTAATTAGCAGTGTAAATATGATAAGTCATGAATGCAAATATTTTACCTCCATACTTTGAAGGTCCAGTGTGTAGGATTTAGGGGGATATATTGGCAGAAATCTAACATAAAGTCAAAGTATTTTATCTTTAGTGTATAATCACCTGAAAATAAGAATTGTTGTGTTTTTGTTTCCTTAGAATGAGCCGTTTATATCTACATATGGAGCGGGTCCACGTCCATGGAGATCACGATGTTGCACCGCCATGTTTCTACAGTAACTCAGAACAGACAAGCCAAACACTGGCTCTAGATAGGGCCATTCATGTTTTTGGGTCGTCCACTGTCGACCACCTCGACAAGAGCACCGGAATAACACTGTCTTTTACATGAAACTGCTTTATTCAGTTACTGAATTGACTGGTATCAATCATTGGTTCATTTGTTTTGGAGAAGAAGAAGCCTCTACCAAAATTCTGCTCCTGTTAAAACAACCTGGTTTCACTCTGAGGTCGTCAAAATCCAGCGCAAGGGTTAGTGACTTGCAGTGTCGGATACTGAAAATAGCCGTCCTTTAAGGTTGGCATGATATGGGGATGGCTGCTGTTCTAGTTTCACGATGCTTGGTGCGTCAGGGGGAAACGCAGTGGGACAAGAACAAAAGTTAAGGCGGCCAAAGTCTGCAAAGGGCGGGTGAGAGGGTTGTTGGATAGGTCCAACAAACACTGTTCTTTTTTCCTCATTTCTCTTTTAACTCAGCTGCTCGAGGCAGAAAGCTATCAAGGATGACATTTTTTGATATCCATTTCAGCCAAACTCTGTAAGGGTTTTCTTAAGCAGTTGTTCCCAGACGGGAAGTGGGGACTCTCACTCAAAGGGATAAGAAGTTAAATTTGAGGGATCCCAGGATAATTATAAATGAAAAAAAGTTTTTGTTTTTTGTTGGTTTTTTTTAGCTTTTTATATAATCTCCGCTCTTTGAGTGTGAATTACTGGATAATCACATCCTCAGGCCCTTAAAAAATATTCAAATACCACTATCTGAGAGGGGAACGTTGGTCTTTGGTTGAAACATTTAAAGATTATGTAAGTCAACATGGAGTTGAAAGTAGACTAGCTATTTTACAAACCCAAAAAGATACTGGGGAAATACTGGGACACAGGTTGTAAAAAATAAAAGTTCAAACTGTTTAACTTAAGGATGCTATATAGTGTGATAGATTAAGTGACAGCATGGACCTTTTCCACTAGAGCATCAAAATAAGGTGTAGAACAACAATGAGAATAAGCAGGTTTGAAGAGTTTGTGATAGCCTCTCCCACCTGGCGTCTCTCTTCCCCTGAATACACATGACCAGGTTCCTGAGCGGCTGTGTAGATGCCTTATCTCTGGGTCCTCTGGACAGGAGGCCATGGCTGGTCCTCTCCCCCGCCTCTGGGCCACCCTGGTAGGCCTCACAGGTGTCCCATGTACCCTGTCTGTCCTGCTCGGGTCTGCTGGCCTGGATGCTGGGCAGCTGATCAAATATCTCTGTCTGATAGTACTCACAAGAGTCGGATGACACGGTGGAGTGAGAGCTCTCATCTGTAGTGAGAATAAAACTTGAATGTAGATTACAGTGCATGTTTACTTAGATGGTTTATGCTACAGGTTGTATGTCGGGTAAAAATTAGTTTTTTAGAAACCTGCAGATTGTTTTCTTGATTAATGGATCAACTGTTTTGTCTATGAAAAGTAGTGAAAATGGCCCAAGGTTACACCTTCAAATGTCTTGTTTTGTCTGACCCACAGTGGGAAACCCAAAGATCATTCAGTTTACAATGATACAAAAGAGAGATATCTTCACATACAAAAGTTTGAACCAGCAGTGTTTGGCATTTATCTGGATAGAGAACCATATGCATATTTATCTGCAGTGTTGGAGAGTAGTTAACTACACATTGTTCAAACTAGTTAAACTAGTATTTGCAGTAGTCGAGTGGCAGTTTAACTACATTCAAATCTCAGTAGCTTTTTTTACTAGTAAAATATGTTGGGTCATGTAGTTTATGTAGTTAATTACAAACTGCATATTCATAATATTCTCATCAGGTTTTTTGCCCTACAATATGGCAAAATGCCACAGCTTATTGATCGCAATTGTCATTTACAATCACCAGTATTTGACTAAAATCAGGTTTGGTTTGCAGCCAAGATGTCTGCAACTGAACAGCTTACTATGAATTTACCGAGAAGTTTAGTATTTTCCTGATTTCACCCAAACATTTGCTCCCTGTCCTCTCCTTTAAACACATCCACAGGCTGCCCAGGTGAGGATTGGCCTGCCATAGTCCCTAAATCAAACACACCTACAACGTACTCAGTGATATTTTGGTAGTAGCTCCATGTAACAATGGCTTGGATGTAGTTTAACTACCTTTTGAAAACAGTTTTACTTAAATTTTACTTTACTAGCTAAACATTTTTGACAACAGTTAAAATGTAGTTAACTACTTTTTCTTGTGAAGTAGCAAGCATGTCCTACCTCTTTCTAGTGTCTTGTAAGCCAATGCTGGTTGGGTACACATGAATAAAAGTGTTTGAATTCACAGATCATGCAATCGTGTGACACCTTTATATGTCAAAAATATGTCTGAGCCAAAATTAATTTAACCCTCCATTAAATATTTATATGAATTAGACCTGAGCAGGGCAAGCCTGGTAACATTCAGCCCCGCTGCTTTGGCATTAAAATCATATGTTACAAATACAGAGACAGTGTTGCAAGAGTCATCGCTCTCTGCCACTCATATACAGATGACAAATGCACAGGCACATCATATAATTTTCTGTTACCTGACAGGAGTCTCATGAAGTTGACATTATTGTGCTCCTCCATTGTTTCTCCCTGCACTTCCTCTTTAACAAATGATCAGACACCAATCTTCTCTCGTCATATAAAACACAAGTCAACTGACATCTCCACCAAAACTGCTACTTTAAGCTCTGAAAAAAAAGTATCTTCCGCAATCTGCATCAAACTGTCCTGCTTTTCACCCTACATCAACGTCCCACTGAGGTGAGGGACCCCTGAGCGGTTGATCTGGAGTTTGTGTCGTTCCTCAAGTCCTACTGGTGTGGCTTGGTGTCTGTCAGGTGGAGCAGACGTCAGATCTGTCCATACACAGTCTGACTGACTGAATTTGACAGCTCACAGGAAATCACATGACAGGATACAGAAACAGGCGTTGCATTGGAGGCTGAAAATATCGCAGATCATTTCACAACATAACAAGAAATGCCCACACATGCAAACTAGACTGAAAACAAGTGAGAGTATGTTGAAGGCCAGAATCAAATGAGTGCGGCAGACTTATTTCCTACTGTTTAAGTACTACTGAATAATTTAAAATGCAGTCTAATCTGTTTTCAGGTGACTTTGTCTGTGAAATCCTCTCAGGGATACTGCTAAATAAACATCTGATTTCAAATTAAACTGTAAATTTGATTATTGAATATTGTTTGTCACCATTATCAAGTATTAACTTGATGTATGTAAAGCACACTCACAGCAAAAAGTCAGTTTCCCTTTAAACTAAGTCAAATAGGCAGGTGAGTAATCATTATCTGCCCTTTTCACTGGATCCATATAAACTGTTATGTGCTTGACATTAGATAGACCTGACATGATTCACACTGGTCAGTGTTTCATCATTTGGAAACCACCATTTCAATGTATATGAGATGATGTAGCACAAAGGCTCTTTCCACCCACTTGCTACACCACAAAGACGTTTGAGGCTTCCAGTCAGCGTCATTTACAAAGAAACATGAGCATCATTTCTCGGGAGCTTTTTCAACACACTTTGTTTCAATTCTACTGAGACTTCTAAATCTACGCTGTTCACTGTGTTTGGATCAAACAAACAAACAAACAAACTTCTTATGCTGTTATTACCCACAACAGGTGCCACACCAGGTGCTACTTCAATGTAAAAAATTAGGTCCCTTCATAAGTGAAACATGATTGTGAACACGTAAATAATAGATTACAGGTTACAGATGAGTATAGGCCTGTTTCACCAAAAATAGCTCTACTCCAGTGACCCACAAGCAGTGTGACAGTGAGACATCATCACACACAACACCAGGCACCTGAAACTGAAGCAGCTAAATTCATTATTTTCCATTTCATGTCAGATACTTCAAGCTTTTAGTCAAGTTGAGTTGTTTCAGTTAGCCTACTTTCAATGATGGAATGTGATAAGTGCATTTATACTGTGCTTAAGTAAGCCTACACTTTTCAGATACTTGTACTTTACTTGAGTATTTCTGTTTTACGCTACTTCTACTCCACTGAATCGCAGGAAGATATTGTACTTTTTGCTCACTTGTTTGATAACTTTAGTTACTTTACAGATTCAGATTATTAATACAAAACATAAATCAGCTGGTAAATGATGATATATAAGTATACATTATTAGAAATGGCCTAGCACTATATGACGAAATCAAAATTCGCTTAAAGTCGATTAAATGAATGATTAAAATGAGACATTCTGCAACATGCCTACTTTTAGTTTTGATACTTTCAGTATATTTTGATGCTAATACTTTTGTGGTGTGTGTGTATGGGTTTAAATGCAGGACTTTTACCTGTCGCAGAGTGTCTTTACACTGCTGTGTTGCTATTTAAGTGAAAGTCTTCCTAATTTTCCAAATGCTGTACAGTGCTCTCCATAATAAATAAAAGTGACTCTGTGTAGGCTCTGTATGTTATATCTGATTTATTAAAGAAAGAAAAATGCCTGACCATCAGCCAAGTTGACTTGGGGCCCATCAGACATTTGTGCCCAAGGGTCTTGATGATACATGCCTTAGTCATCAGTCATTTGATATTTAACACTTGTGCTTTTTCTAGTGTGACATGTCAAAATGTTGCTGTAGTTAACCCATTTAGTTGTAGCTGTTTACTTGGCAATGGAGTAAAATCAATTTGTAAGATGAGACAGGCCACTTAGCAAACAATGTTGTTGTTTTTTCTTTTTTAGAAAAAGTCTAGGTGTGGTCAGGTGTGTTCAGGTGAGTCAAGAGGAAAGGCCGGAGGACACTTACAGTATAAGTAGTAGAAGGCGTACTGTTTTACCATATACACTTATCAGATGAGTTATACAGTGGCTCCACTTCCAGTTAACCATCTGTAGGTCGTCTGACGCATAACTCAATTAATTAAAACACTGCCTGTCTCAAAAAACTAAGGTTGGACAGTCTTTGAAGAGTTTCGCATTGTTTCAGTAGACAAACACCGGCGAGGGATTTCAAGCCTGAATAGGACTCAACCAAGTCTGGTAGTTCTGCGGGGTGATATTTACGTTACCTCGTCACAAGAAGATGCTAATGGCCGGTGACTCTGTGAAGTTTATGTATGTATTTGAAAGCAAGACAGAGTTTTACACAATAACTGAGCATTTTCGTACGTTTTAGCTCTCGGTTTTAGAGTTTCGTGTTAAGAAGTACAAACCCAACTTCCCTCCGATAAAATGGTTTCTCCCCCGCTGTCCGGTTGCGCGTGTGGACTATTTTGACTGACACACTGGGGAGCTCAGACTGAAACGGGTTTGTCGAGTTACTGAACGGGTGAGTGAACAACTTTGGCCAATCTTTGTCCAAGTTTAAAGATGTTTTGTCGCTTCATTTAGTCATTTCTGGATTAAAACCGAAGATTTGTTGTCACCTCTGAGGTAAACTTTTGTCAGTCTAATGAAACTCATTGACAGGTTGACAAGCTCGCAGCCAGCCGTTGGCTAGTTCACTAGTTAACATTTAAGCTAGTCGACAACAGACGACAACACAAGATGAGTTTTATTGAAGGGACAAAGTGTATGACCTTGCCCTGTGTCGCTTTTGGATGTTATCTTGTTCAGCAGAAAAGCCTGCTGAAGTAATTACAGTTTCTCAGTCTCGGCTGAATGAGCTTTTCTCGTCTATTGTGCAACAGTAGGGCAGCTTGTTGTGGCACATCTCTTTTTCTTGTGCTTTCTCATGTGTAGAAACTTTAGGAATATGAGCATCGATAGATTTTTGCCACATCTGTGTTATAACACCGGGGTTTCCAGTGTCTGTCATGTTGCCAACATTGAACCTATAATTTTGTGTCCTTTTTTTACTGAATGAAGGCGGAGAGACATGATGTATTATGGGTCTCTGAGTGCAACAGCAGTGTAATTGTGTGTGTACATCTATGCCTGACTGTGCAGAGTCCTGCTAATTGCATGCACATTTTTCTCTTTTTCCTCTGCCTTCATCTTCTTTAAGCATGGGTGGATTGTGAGACAATGGGCCCCTGGGCACAGACATGTAGAAGGCCCCACCACCTCTTCTGCGTAGAAGCAAAACACACAGTGCGATTACATGGGCATGAATAACCTGTGTGTGAGGCTTATTCTGGTTATGATCATATTTAGGATATGGTGTTAACATGGGCGTAGAGAAATTGGGTTAAGCGTATTCCCCATACACATCCTGATTTCTGTGAAACTATTCCAGCTAGAGAATTCTCATAAACTGAATATAGTGTTTACATGGTCAAAAACATAAATAGGAGAATCCAAAAACCTGACCATAAACTGGTTATTAATGTCCATATTAACACATTCACTGACGTAATAGTTGTTTAGCCTCTTTTTGGTGTTGCCTTGCATCTTTTTGTAGTTGTCATGGACTTTTCTGTTGGTGTGTGCCTCTTTGTGGTCATGAAGAGTCTCTTTGTGTTTGCTTCTGTGTTCATTTTGTGACTCTTTGTGGTTGTTTAAGTTTCTCTGAGGTGATTGTGAGTCACTCACCACCTAGCGGATACTTGTCTTTTTCAGTTTGACATTTGAGTGACATTTTGCAGGTAAAGACCAGGGGGCCGTGGGCACTTCTGGGCCTGTGCCCGGTAGGCATCCATGCATGTTAGTCACTTTTTACTATTGTGTGTCTTTTCTGCTTTTTATGTATTTTCCTTTTTAATAACTGTCTTTCTCCATAATAACTTATAACTTTTGCTTATTTTTTGCTTAAATACAGAAATACAGGTCTGCTTCTTTTAATCGTCTCCATTCTCTCCATACCCCCTTTTTTCCCGGGGCAGAATGTGATGTCTAACAGATAACATGAGGGTATTGAAGTACAAGTAATTCTGCTGCCATGTTTACTGTAGCTCTGTGCCTCTCTGCTCCCTCTATTGTTTTTTTTCTCAGCACTCTGGGAACTGATTTCTGTGCAGTTGCTGAAAGCTGTCAGAGTGGACAGATTCCTTTACCGCCATGCCTCACCTTCATATCTGCTGATAACTGCCCTCTGTTTTATCAACTGGAAAATGTCTACAAATTTAAGTGATGTCCTGCTGTGTTGACAGGCGTGCAATCCCTGTGTCTAGATAATACTGCTCACTAGTGCACTTCCTTTGTACTTATTTCCTTTTTTGAAGGAGCGGTGTTCTCTAATTAACTTGTAAACCAACTTAAACCCACATTGAACCCATCTGTGTTCTGTTATCCCCTGCTTTGTATTCTCAGCATATTTTATTTGGCAATAGTGTAGCTCAACTCTGACCTCCTGTCAGGCTGGGTTTGGTGTTACTCCCACCCCCACAATAGCCTGCCCTGGCTGTACAGTCTCAAAGCACTTCTTCAATATCAGTATTCATATCTATAGACATTAAAATAAAGCACAGAGTCACTACAAGGCTAAACACACAAAGTTAGAGAGTGACCAGCCACCCCAGCAATGCAGTGGTGCGTAAAGCAATTGTGTGTTCCTGCAGAGGTGACACAGAATTTAAATCACACAAAAAGGGACCAGCTACAAAAAAATATATGGAATAGGAAACGGACCATTAAGGAAAGTGTAACATGATCCTGGAAGCTCCAGGTAATGAAAAACGTATGTTTGAGAGAAATGGGGGAAAAAGCAGATGTGTGCAATAGATTGTTGCAACAGAGCTGTAAAGTACCGGCACAAAAGACGGATTAACATTGATGGTGGTAGAGGGACATTTTTGAGCCATGCAGTCATTTACTCAGTGTGTTGGCTTATATTCAGAGCTGCGCCCTGCTTCATGTATGCAGTTGATATCATATTCACACCAGAGCCAGAGACATGTCCCCTCCACCCACAGCACAAGCCTGAGTCCTCATAATCACACATATGTGCATAATGATCAAAATATGCTCACGTTGTATGCTGTCATTCGCACAAGACCCAGGGCACTCTTATTAAACAAACGCAACCAACTACTTGTACCTGTGATGTGGTGGATGCTCTTATCTTAAGCTCTTTGCAGTGAATATGAGTGCATGGTGTATGGTGTAGGTGTAGGAGCCTGGGAACTAGACTCCAAGGTTGTAGTGGTTAAGCTGAAGTTGAGTCTAAGGGGAGTTTTGCTGTTGTTCTGATGAACTCTTGTATGCCTCGTATGTCTGTGTGCAGTCTGAGGGTTTGTTGAATGGTGAGCTTTAGCTGCATTAGTTTGTGGGATGTCTGTGGACTCTCAGTAGCAGTTCTCCACACAGATATGGGAAATACTCCTTTGTTCTATAGAGCGTTAAACCCACAGCAAACCCTCCACCCTCTGATCATTTCACAGGAACACACAAAATCCTAAGAGGCACATCACTATTATGCACTACTGCTGCTATCTGCTGTGGGTACTGTAAACAGGAAGTAGATCTGACGCTAAGTGTAACCTTAACTATTTTTACTTGTTTGAACTTTGAACTGAAGTTAGTAGTTTAGAAAAGCTGCTCCCATAGACATCCAGTAAGTGAGATATATAAATGAGGCTAGGCTAACTTTTCAGCATGCAAGTCAACTAGGAAACAAAAGTCAATCATGGTATCTATTTTTTTCTGGAAAGTCAGTTAATAACCTGATAATGAATAAAACAAATTAAGAGTAATGGCTATTTTTGGCAAATGCAGTGACTCAAATACCTGAAAAATATCTTTGTTTTGGCATATTAATGGAAAAATCTATTATTTTCATGCAAAGTCCTGCTCAGTGATCTGTATCATGGCCTACAGTGACCTCATGAATCCAAGGATACTTAAGAGAGAGCCACCAGCACAGTGGAAACAGTATGGCAAAATCTCTAATGGTCAAAGAATATGTCGTCTCAAGGTATATTCAGACAGTTGCTCATCTGAAAAGGAAATTTAAAAAGTTAATCCATTTGTTTAATGTTGTCTCCCTTCAACTGGGAGATATGTGGATATATTTTAAGATCAGCTGTTTTTTTATGGCCCTTTATGATGTCCAAAGAGCAGTCGTTAAGCAGAATTTATAGTTGCTGATTGTGTTTTATTTATCCGCAGAGACTGTGTATAAATAAAACAGAGATTTTATTAGTCGCTAATGAATATCTGGATCCAATTTTGTTGAATCCCAAACTTCCTTGATGTTTGTTTTTTTACGACTCCTGTGATCATGTTTATACCATCAGGACATGTCCTCTCCGGGTCTCTGGTGATTGTTTATATGCAGTTGTTGCACATAACTGAGGACAGATTTTCTGACTGAAGTGAGGGCCTTTAAATGCACACAAACGCAGAGGAACCAGCATGCTTCCTCCAAACCCACCATATGACATACTGTGACTGGCAGCTCTGACAATGCATCATTCTGTCTCCAGTCATGAATATTCATCTCACTGGTGACACTGCACCATCTGACTCTGACCACAGTTCTCATCACAAGCAGGAACCACAATAGAGCTCTCATGAGTCCGGACAAAATGACCCAATCTCTCAAATCCATGAGTCATTGCCATTCTCAAACCGATCGACAGCACGCAAAAATTGGTGCATGAGATCTGTAACAGAGCAATGTTCGAAGAAATTGTAGTATATGAGTTCCTGTTTACAGTTTTATCCTGATCCAGATACAGATAACATCTTCATGTAAAGTGTAAATGAGACCTGAGGTGAGAAGTGGTACAGGCAGTTGTGAAACGTACAGTCAACATTTGTTTCATCGCTATGCAGGTTAAAATGTGTGCAAGGCAAGCAGTAACATGACAAGAGCGTTCAGATTCCAAAGACATCTGCTGGCATTTTTTTCCGCACCTGAAATTCACTCACTTCCTGTCGCCCCGCCTCCCCCCTTCTTTTCCCCTCCTCTCTCAGGTAGACGCATAAACACCATGGTGGGAGTGGAGTGCAGGTCTGAGCAGGTGAGGGTGTGATCCCTCTGCAATTGGTCGACAAAGAGACCGACGGCCGGACAGAGCTAGACTGTGAGAGAAGAAGAATGGCTCGAAATGTTAACTTTGACCTGAACCACCCTCTCATGGAGGCTGGACTGGAGTAAGTGTTTTCTCAGTTCTTCTGTTTGTCTTTCTGTTTCAGGCTGTCAGCTTACCTAGTGCTGTTAAACACGAAGGGTGTGAGGGAGAGGGGAAAACAAGGAACCGAGATGACAGGATTAGCTGTGCTTTTTGCCTACACAGGAAGGCAGAGCATTGTGCACAGTGTCACAGGGCTTTCATTTATGTTTTTCTAAAGCATGTGACTAACTTCTAATCTACAGTTCATTGTCTTCATGAAAAAGACTCATGTTTGTTTGGTTGAAAGCATGTTTGAATATGTGTGTGTGTGTTTGCATACAGTCTATCTGTGAGAGTTTCCATATGAAAACAGTACAGGCCTGATTGGCTACTTTGTGGTACTCTCTCAGTGTCAGACTACAAAGTCAAAGTGAACTGGACCTGCTGTATTTTCTTGTTTGTTTCCCTCTTGCTTTAAGACCAAAACAGTCAGTCCAGTTGGCTTTGACTCACAGTACATCTAGATACCGCAGGAAGATGGTCACACAGAAGGCAATCTCGGCTGTTCTGCCCACAGATGAATGAAAACGACTTCACAAACTCTTGGCGGCTGTTTAGTTGCAGTTTCCCCCCATGAGACTACTGGTGACTGAGTCAGAAGGTCACTGGGTTTTAATCTGCAATGTCATCAGTGGCCAACAGTCCTTACAGCACTCTGTCATCTAAGCTGTGTTTCTGAGCCTGTATATTTGTATCTGTTCTAATGTCCATATGTCTCTCTGTCAGGAGCCCGATAGATGAGGAAGGTGTTCATGACTCATTCAGCCAGCTGATAGCAGAGCAGAGTCAGAATGGAGGACTGTCTGATGCCTACGAGCTACAGCAGCTGCAGGGACAACTGGACGATGAGGATCGAGGTACTCTGAGAGCTCATAGATGCATGTCAGCATGACAACGAATTTGTGCAAGAGCTAGGTATTATGTGAATATACACTGATATTGAGAAATTAGGCAAGATGTGCAGAGTTTGGTTATAGTGATAGTGTGAAATGGCTTCAGTGGTAGCCTTTACAATAATAACTTTGTCATATTTACTGACACTGTCACTATGTCCACACAGTAGTAGAACGCGGCTCAGGATGGATTTTCCTGACCGAACACAACCCGAGCCCAAGACAGTTATAACCGAACCTGGCCCGAACCTGACAGACTTTCTGATTTTTAAGTGTTGTCACGAAAATAACAAATTCCAGCACTTAAATAGGCCATAGCACAACACAGCAGCATGTCAAGTGGGCCAAAACTGAAACAAACCCAAGCAAAATTTTTGATTTGTTATCTGAACCTGGCCTGGCCCGTCAGGTTCCAACGGGTCCCATCAGGCTTGGGTCGCGTATCCTCACTTGTAGTACGTGAGACAGGTAATCTGTGAAAAAAATTATGTTATAGGCAAGATGGCTCCGTGCTAGGTGGCGGCCTGTTGCAGCAGCTCCTGTTCTGTGTTTTGACTTTTAATTTTTTCCTCAAGAATTTCCCGGTTTGGGATCAATTAAGTACTATCTATCTATCTATCTATCTATCTATCTATGTTCCTCCTCCTCCCCTTAATGCTTCTAATGGCATTTGCTAGAATCCACTGCACGTGAATGAAAACAACCAATCAGAGCTGAGGAGTCTCCAACACAACTGTCAATTATGCCAATCACTGCTGGTGAACTAGGCAGCGCTAATGAAATAATAATCAAGATTCTGTTACTGCACTGCCAATTTCTTGGCTCAGTTGCTTTTTTAGGAACATATTTAAGTTTATTATTAAGCTGTTAAATGAGATTATTTGTGACTGGCCACCATGTTGAAAACAGTCAAGCCGAAACCCACCAGCTGCATCAAACTTTTTCATTTTACAGCTAAATAGTGCACCAAAATATACATATAGACTTGGCTTTAGAGTTTAGGTTAGTATTAAGTTGGGGTGATACAGTACATGTAATGTTTCTTTAAATAATATCTTCAGTTTTATTTTAATTAGTGTTTCACTGCTGGAACAGTGGCCTTTCCATAAAACTGGGCTGTCTATGCAGTAGACGGACACAAATACTTTTCAAACTGGTGACACATGACCAGAGAAAACAGAGAAAAAGGGCTGTGGCCTTCGCTTTTGCTCAAAAGGGTAGAAAACTGGCAACTACCAGAATGTACTGCGCTACACC
>JAPZEB010000020.1:27069583-27079787 GCA_029783705.1 Chaetodon striatus | reverse complement strand
GGTAAAGCAGTGAAAATGTTATAAATATAGCGTACACTTAAACTGATATTATTTTTTTAGGTGGCTAAAATACGTTTTGCTGCTGCCCCCGTCCACAGCAGTACATTGCTTAGCTTCTGTGGCAGTACTCCTGCTGCTTCTCCAAACTGGGGTTGTGCAAACAGCGATCTACTGTTGGTAATACAACGATTATGGGTGAGTACCTCATATAACCCCACTTCACAAAATCCAAACTATCCCTTTAAAGCTGTGTGTGATACAAATAACTTCAGTAAATGCAATTTTGTAGTACCTTAGTATTAAAACTAAAGTGCTCATTTTATAAGAAATAGGTCATTCAGAGTGCTAAATTATTGACACGTTGTCGTGCCAGTATTTTTACTTTTATTCACAGATTTCACAAACAGGAAGTGAGACACCATAAAGCACCAGTATGTCCAAAAATGAAGAAATAATATAGTGACACAAACACGTATACTGTGAAGAGAAGGAGATATAGGAGCTCTTACACCATGTTGGCGTTCCACCAGTGAGGGTTTTCTTCTGGCTGAGGAGACAGGATTCCTGTTCCTGTGAAATAAAGAAGGTAAGACTAAAAACGTATTACACCTTCAGGACAAACGTCCTCATCATAGACTCAAAAAGCTTCAGTAAAGGTAAAAGAAGCCAAAATCTTTTAGGCTACTTGTTAAAATTCACAAACCTTGATGTATAGCTGTGTGTTTTGATGTATGCTGAGGCGTGTGTTTACTGTACGTGTGTGTGTTTTCCCTGTGGTCAATAAGTCATTAACTTTCCCTGCTTTGGTCAGCAATTACATGAAGGCATTGAAGAGCTCTGTGGCTGCTGCACTGGCCACCAGTGTAAAGTGTACACAGAGAGGGTGGTGGGGAGAGCGTCATAAACAAACAACGAGTCCCCTGACGGCTGGAGGGAAAGAACCAGAGAGTTTGACTTTTAAAGATTAATGCAAACTCAGCTAAAGAGGAAACACAAACATGTCTATGAATCTCCTTCATTCAAGGGAGGTTTTTTTCCAACTGGGGCGAGCAAAAGCTCCGTGCGGCTGTGCAGAGAGTTTGCAAAAGCTGCACAAACTAGATTAACACTTCCATGCGTGTGTGTGTGTGTGTGTGTTAATGCATAAGATATAGAGTGCATTGATTGGTGCTGCACACAATGCAGGAAATAACTTGCGTGTCTTGTTACCTGTTCTGGTTTGTGGCCACTTGGTGGAGCTCATCAGTCTCCTCATCGTCTCATACCTGCTGTCACAGGTCTGCTTGTTGAAACAGTACCATCCACCTGAACAACACACATACACACACACACACACACACACACACACACACTTGTTAACAGGTTAGACAGAGCTGTGCTTCACTGTATTGATCTGTGTTAGCTTCATCCTCACCTTCTAAGAACAGCAGCCACCTCTTGCTGCCTTTAGACTCCTTGATGTAGTACCTGCGTGAGAAAGCCAAAACAAATCACTGAGAATGTGTTGCACATGCACACACACACACAGATGCATACATACACAACACAGGCTCTACAGTAGGGACGCTTCCTTTGATCCCAACATGAAAGATTTGGCTCAAATCGCGCTGCTAACACTCTCTGCAGGAGTCTGTTTGGTGGCTGTAACAGCTCAAAACGGTTATTTATGAAAATATAAAAAAATGACTAGAGGAAACTCGTCGAGCTGTTGGCGGCACACACACTCAGAGAGACCTGACAGCTTGGGTGGCATATGGAAAGGTCATTTATTCACACTGTGGAAGTGTTTAAATCTTTTTGGTGACTTAACCCTGTTCCAAGTTTACCAATAATGCCGGGCTTTTCTGATAGGAGGGATATCTAAAATTTCTTAAGTACTCAGGACTTATTTTTAAAAGTAGTTAGTTATACTTACTCTCAAGTACCCTGTTAGCTGCACCACCTCACCTCTACATTGTATCATTCCACAGAGATGCAATGAAACTCTGTGCCACTTCTCAGATCATACTGAATCCTTTTACTCATATCCAGAAAAGACTGCAGTGCCACTGACTGTGGGGTGACTGGCACAACACTTGGGGCTCTTGGGAACCTGACCCTCTAACTTTTTTTGTTTGTGAAAACTGCCTAAATGTGGGACCTTGCAGAGATCTGCGGAGGCACAGCAGTTGAGGCATGTGAGTCATTCCCTCTGAAGATAAACTTGTTTATGTTAGGGCAGTCACTTTTCACTTGTACAGTAGCTGCTGAGAATGACAGCCTACAAGTGGTGATTTAGCCTCTAATCAGTCAAAGCTGTGGTTTAAACTGTGACACCTGGTGCTACAGTGAGATGAGTCTATGTATTTTAGTCCGTGACTAAGACTGTCCTGGTCCATCTGATGGATTTATGTGTAAGTCTTTAAGATTCAAATGAGACACAGATGAAACAGAGGGTTTCAGAGGTCTTTTGGTAGAAAGTTATGAGCATCAAACACTTAACGTCCTGCATTCTGGTGAATTCAATGCACCAACTTATAGTGCTACTGCTACAAATGCACATGTTCTTTATTTTGAGGAGGACATGTCCCCTGCGACCCCACCACCCCCTGAAATCTGCACCTATGCAACTCCATGATGCTTCTTTTTTTCCACTGTAGAAAAAAAACAGACACATTTTTATTGTTGATTGTAATCTATCTTAATCGGTGTAGTTTTGTATTGCAAGTATCAGACTCACCAACTTTGGTTCCTCTGACTAAAATAAAACCTGCAGGGATAGAAAGTGTTTGCCACTTTGTCGAGTGCGCGCATGGATACTCGCTCTCTCTCTCCTGTGTATGGTGATCAGCGGCAGCGCGCACTGCCTTCTCTCTGATCTGCTCCTTTGATCCATTTCGGTCACATCCGGAGTGACAAAGGACCGAAGGACAGGGGACTAAACCACGACAGTAACACATATTGGATTCTGGGTGACGCAGAGCGCAACTTGGTCTCTGCGCCTTCGTGGTTTAAACCAAAAATTCTCCACATACCAAACGACAGGTCTTTTAAGTGACAGTGATAAATGCAGTTCAGCACACTCACTCACCCTGCTGCTGACCCGTCATTGCAAGTCACAGATACATTATTCAGAAAGTGCAGCTTCATGTCTTGATCCAGCTTCTGCGCAGAGCACGGGTACAGGGACTGCGCCAAGTTCTTTATCTGTACCATGAAGTTGTCCATGTTGCCCTCCACGGCTGTAAAATCTAACGGGAAGCTCTCTGTTCCTTCCACCCGCTCTCTGTGCGCCGGAGGCTGCTGCTGTTGTTGCTGTTGCTGCTGCACCCGCCGACTTTGCGCCCGACCGCCGTGTACTCTCCTCGCCTCCACCGGCGCGCTCATGTGGATGAAGAGCAGCAGCAAGCAGGAGCGCACCGCGGACACACCGGCCCAGCTTCTCACCACACCACGGCCCTGCATGTCTAATTGTAACTGGAATACGCCTCTCAAATATGTGCAAGGGACTTCACATAAAACACAACATATCCTAAGAGTCGTTAGAGAAGTTAAAAGTTCTTTGAAAACGCGCGGACACTTCTGGGAAGTTATCGCTCTTTAAAGGTGCGCAGAATGAACGCAGGCTCTGGTTCTCCATGGTTTCTTGAGAGATGGGGAGTTGGTTTAAAACTCACATCAAATGCACGTGCAGTCCCCCCATCATCATTTTAATCCTAAAATCGCGAGGAGCCAGTAAAAGCGTCATTACGCGCGTGGAAGTCCCTGAATGCAGCCGCTCAGCCCAGTCACTGCCGACCTGTTGACTCTTGGTTCAGGTCCTCGTGAGCTGCGGACGAAGTGGAATTTTATTTGAAGTCCCCCCCCCCCCTCGCCCCCCTCCATCCTGCTCCCTGCCCCGTGCTTCTCACTCCCGCGGGCCAATCGTTATTATCGTTGGCTGATGCTCCTCGCGGGGCTTCGGTCTCACACCAAGAGCGCGCGTATGCCTGGCACGCCCCCTCAGTCGGTTCACTCGTACACTCGGTCTCTTTGATGTTGTGTCATCGTATGACCACGCTGCCTTTGAAGTGCTAGTGATTGAATATGGTGTGTGAGGGAGAAGCGCAGTCCGACAGACTGCGGAGGGTCTCACCATGCCGCCAGGGTCCAACACAAACAAGTCTCCAGTGATACACATGTTCTGTGGCTTCAGTTAAAATGTGAAACAAGAATTTTGCTGTTGTTTGTGGCTGATGAAGATGATCTTACAGATATGAGTCAGTTCTGGAGTGGTTAGGACATTTGTAGGGGAGATCAGGTCACTGCATGGGGGCTTTAAATCATAACTATGGTATGTATATATTCTTTGAATTTCATTCATATAGATTTCTGAACAGGCCCACCAGGCACAGGAGCCCAAAGTGTCAGCCCCCCCCAGCACTCATCTGAAAAATGTCACTCGAGTTAACATGTACCAAGCAGGAAGACACACAAAATGACCACAAATAGATGCAAATGAACTGCAAAGAGACACATAATAACAACAAAAACAACCATCAAGAGACACAGAGACCTGAAAAGACACACAAAAAACTACAAAAAGCAGTAATTCAACTACAAAGAAACACAAAAAGTCAGAAGAGACACAAAATGAACTCAAAGAAACACAAAATAACTACAAGAGGGGTAAAAAAAAAAAAAACAACAACCACAAAGACACATAAAAAGACCAGCAAAGTCACAAAATGAACTCAAAGACTCACAAAATAGCTACAAAAGGGGCAAAACAACCACTAAGATACAAAAAATGACCATAAAGAGATGCAAAGGAATGGCGAAGAGACACAAAATATCCACAAAAAGGGGTAAATCAACCTCAAAGAAACACATAAAGTCCAAAAGAGACACAAAATGAACTCAATGAAACACAAAATAACTACAAAAGGGGCAAAACAACCACTAAGAGACACAGAAAGACAGAAAAGACACAAAAAGCTACATAAAGGGATAAATCAACCACAAAGAGACACAAAAAGACCAGAAAGGTGACTAAATGAACTCAAAGACACACAAAATAGCTAATAAAAGGGCAGGACAACCACCAAGAGGCCCAGAAAGACCAGAAAAGACACAAAAATACAAAATGGGGTAAAACAACCACAAAGAGACCAAGTCAGACACAAAAAGAACTCAAAGAGACAAAAAAAAAAAAAACAAATACCAAAAGCGACAAAACAAACAAAAACACAAAAGATGACGACAAAGAGGCGCAAAACAATCAATAAATTACTTCAAAGACACAAAAAATACAAAATGGTGCAAAACAAGCAAAAAGAGACACAAAATGACTGCAACAAAAAAGAGGCAAAATCACCACAAACTGTGAGTGTGTTTCCAGTCATGTGCTGGAGAGGTGGTGGGGCCTTTACATGTCTGTGCCCAGGCACCCATTGTCTCATAATCCGCCCATGTTCATTCACCAGCTGTCACACGCTTAACAGCCAATAATACAAAAAAATAATACTATTGTTTTGAATGAGCCAAATAAAAGCTTTCCTTTGTGTCTGAGCCCATGGAGGGCTCAGAGCAGCTCATCAGACTGCCAGCTGTGAATGCCATTAATCATATTGCTTTCACTCCAAAAATGAATTCTGAAGGCTGGCACTGGGTTCAGTGGTTTCCTTTCTCCAGCTACCATTCAGTACCCAGTATAGTAAAGCCTTCCCTCACAATAACAGTGTAAATGACTTATTTGTGTTGGAAATGTGAGAAAAGGCTTTCTGGTTTCAACTTAAGGGGGCTGAAGCACCTTGATAGTTTGTTAAAAGATTTCCAGGTTCTTAGTTTCTTCACCTCTTCCTCATCTAAAGCACTTTGTTTACTCATAGTCTGTCTAAAATCCATCCCACTTGTAACATGTCATGTGCTGATTCCAGTCACAAAGCTGCCCTTTTGTTCCCTTCCAGTGAAACTGTTAAAACCAGTATTTAAAACCAGACCCAGCATCCATCTTGAAGTTTGACATTCAGCAACATACTGCCATTAAAGTTTTGTTTTCAGACTTTGATAGGTCTGGGGCTTTTACAAGAGGGAAAATCCTGTTTTTAACAAGTGCATTTGTTTGCCATTCATTAATCAGTGATAAAAGACTTTCTTTCGGTGAAAATGTTGTGTAAGGACACAGATGCCTTCATGTGCTTTTGCACTCCATCCAGACAGTTTTGAAGTTTCTTGCCTGCTGAGTGAGGAAGGAAACTGATTGTTTGTTTGTTTATTCAGACGGTGGCAATTTCCCCCCAGAACTGAGAACTGTATTCACCTCTCCCTCTCTCTGTTTCCAGGTGGACTCTGACTTTAAATGTTGCTGAAGTGGTCAGTCAGTCAGTTGTATGCTGTCTGAAGCTCTGACCTCGCACCTCCCCAGCTGTTGGCACCACGTGTTGTGTTGTCTGTCCAGTCTGATTCCAGCTTTGATCCAATGTAATTCCTGCTGGGAGAAAATGGCCTTGATTCTCTATATGTCGGTACAGGTCGTCTGTCAAATTGCACATGGTATATACTGTATATGTGAAGTCGTCCATATGGGGAACAGATTGGATGTGTTGTTGCCAGTTTACGGACAGGATCTGTCTTCTGCTGTTATGAGGGCCACTGCAGTTAAAGCAGGCTTGTTTACCCAGGCTGATAGTCTGGATGCTGTTTGGTTGTGTTTTGTGATAATTTTTTTTATAGGTTAAAGGTCTGGATAAACATATTGATTTTCATGTTGTTTTATATAGAAATTGGGAGCTTTATTTGGGATTTAACCAGTTTATCTTACGAAATGTCAGCATCCAATTGTTAAATGAATATGGAACAATTCGATTTAAAATTTCAGATTAAAAGAGGGATTTTTTTTTTTTTTTTCAAAAAATAAAATACAAAGGATTTGCAGGCACATTTATGAGACTAACTCTGTTTTTACAAAAAAAAAAAAAAAAAAGCAAAGAAATACACAGCTTGAACCTCATGAGGTTTACTTACACTTAAAATAAAATTCTAAAATCTGGATACTTTAGATTTATGATACAATACGATACAATACGATACAATACGATATGATATGATACGATACGATGCCATGCCATGCAATACGTTATAATATACTTTAATGTTCCCATAGGGAAATTTGTTTTGGACTCAGGAGTTGCACAAGTATTGCTGCCTTACAATAATGGTCCAGGAGAAATGAAGCATACACCATAAAAAAAAACAACATAAAAGCATACGACACAAAACAGTATTATGCATCAGCCCCTCATGTAACATGCACCCTTTCGCCATGGCAGTATGTTATGTAGGTATGAGACATTGCCTCATCTGATGTTTTGATGATTGCGGTGGAGAACACTGTTCAACAATGTGCTCCAAAATCTCCCATGGTCAACTGGGTCAAGATCTGGTAAGTGCAAAAGACACAGCAAATGAATTACATGGAGGCATGGACCTTTTCCACAGCAGACGTTTTGACCTGTTACAGCAGGAAAAGCACAGGTGTAAATAATATCATTAACAATGGCTCAAATCACTTAAAATGTCCCAGTAATCGAGCCAACATGCACCCAAACAGAGCCATGAAACTGGCCTACCTGCATGGATTTGAGCCATCATTAAGTTTTTTTATGCACACTTTTGCTTTCTCTAGTGTGACATGTCGAAATGTCTTCTGTGTGAGAAAAGCCTGTTGTATCCTGCAGTACACCTGTACTGTATGGAAGCATCATATTTTTGTTTGTTTAAATTAAAAGCCACATTAATATAAAACATAGCCTATTACATATCAATGTATTCATGATTTTGGAATAAGTATTATGTGGATTTTATTTCATAATTGAAATGTATTGCAGAATCAGTTATCATGAGTAGCCTATTGTTTTTTGTAGTTGTATTGGCCTTAATATCATGTCTGTGGTTGACAAAATAACCATGACATTGTTTCATATTTTCCATACTCAAAGAAATATATATATATTATTTTTTTTATTTCTTTATTTATTATTTTAAAATTATTATTATTTTTTTAAACTTCAGTGATGTGAGCACCAAAATCCCATTCACTTCCCTAACAAAAAGCTTTCTTCATTTGGCTGAACTGACCCTTTAAACCAGCTACAAATGTGTCAATAAAGTTTTTTCAAATAAACACCGCTACGTCACGGCACACAATGGCAGCCAGTGGTACAGCTGTGACGGTTCTCACTCCCAATGGGAGAAGACAAACAGTTAAAGTGTCTCCAAACACACCGTTATTGCAGGTAACGTGTATATTTAAGGACATTTAATGTTTTCTGACTCGGAGATTCGTTTAATTTAGTTTCTTTGTTCCCAAACCGGAGCAAACTATGTTCCTCCTGTTAGCTTGTTTGGCTAACAGCAGTTAGCCAGTGACAGATCAGTTTCTGATTTCGTGCGGATAAAGAGAAATGATTTTGCCAGTTAGGTGACAGCTGTCTTACTCAGTATATATTTGTTATCTTCAGGTGCTGGAGGATGTCTGCAAAAAGCATGGATTTAACCCCGACGATCACGGTTTGAAGTGAGTATCAGTTGGTTGATGTAGCTCTCAAAGTGCTGACATCTAAGCTAAATTAATGTTAGCTTAAAAGTCCTGGCCTGTAACTTTTACAGCAGTTGAAGCCCTGAGCCCAGGCTGCATTCAGATACACTTTGGCTCATAACTAAACTGTATGTGTGTACTTAATCAAGTCAGAGATGTTAACAGTAACGTTAGTAAACAGTAATGTCTGAACTGACATAGCTGCTGATATCTGATCAGTTGTGA
The DNA here is from genome assembly GCA_029783705.1 of Chaetodon striatus. Taxonomy (NCBI): domain Eukaryota; kingdom Metazoa; phylum Chordata; class Actinopteri; order Chaetodontiformes; family Chaetodontidae; genus Chaetodon; species Chaetodon striatus. Next base: position 27,071,005 of record JAPZEB010000020.1, on the reverse strand, counting down.
AATTGTTATTGTGAGCAACAGGGGTCATTCAGCTTAAATATATTAGAACTGTCATATTATTTTTTACATATATATAATTTGCATGGCTGACACAAAGCCAGGATTTAATCTATAGCGCTGCCTTCAATTGGAGAACATTTAAAAACAAGTTGACAGTTGTTACTGTTAATGCATTGATTTAATTTACCCTCAAGGATGATATAATTTTCTTCTCGTCTCATTTTAAATGACAGGAGAACCCAGCAGCTCTAGACGAGGGACATGTTGTCAGATTTAATGCTGCTTTTCACTTTTTTTATGCTTATACAGGAAATATTCGATTGTCTCCTCTCCTCTTTATCAATTTGTGACAGGTTTCAGAGGACTACTGTTGACCTTACGCTGCCATGGAGGTTTGCCAATCTGCCCAACAATGCCAAACTGGAAATGGTGACCAGTACAAGGAAACAGGCTGTAGCCGACAGTCAGGTTAGTTTAAATGAACTGCAAGTATGTGTCCGTGTGTATGTGTGAGAGAGAGATGGAGACAGACCGATGAGATAGCAGTGTTAAACTGTGGTTGCTGACCACATAAACAAGACACATAATTACAGTCATAAGTGTGTGTCTGTGAATGTGTAACTACAATATGCAAGGTTACTGTTAACTGCTGGTCAGCATCACCGGTAGTATATAATAGTAGCTTAATTCTCAGGTCTGACTTAGTAAAACAGAAAAATGTAAACTTATCATACAAAGATAGTTTAATAGTTACATTTCATATGTTTGTATTTCCAAAATTATGAACAGAAACTAACACAATAAATTGATCATTGTGTTTGATGTATGGAATATCTTATTTTCAGTTATATTGTATGATATTGTATCGTGTAGCGCATTCAGAATATCATATTTTTCAGTTGTTTGCATGATGTTCATGGACGAGAAAATGTAAAATATTGGCAGAGAATTCCCAGACAGTAAATATCCCAACTCCACACGAATGCAGATACATATATACTAGGGATGAAACTGTTACCGGTTTCATGATAAACCACAGTAAAAATACCAAGAGATAGTATTACTGTTTTAAATTTTAATTACCACGAAAGCTGTGGGTAATGAGGTGGTAGTGTGCTCGTCTTTATCATATGATACTCAAGAAAAAAAACACAGGTGCTCTTGAAGAAAAGGGTCGGCACATAGAAAGAAAAAATGAGCTTCAGGCACTCATGCGTGGAGCTGGAACAAATGCATCTGACTTAAGATAAAAAGCCTTTTTTCAAAACATGGCTGCTTACATTAAAACACAGAGCGGTTACGACCCTAAGGTCTTCATTATGGTGCAGAAGGGTGGACAGGAGTCAAGCAAAACTTAAAGCTGTGTTTTATTACCATGCTACCTTGCAACTCACAGTAACTACCATCTAGCATCAGCGTCTA
>JAPZEB010000020.1:26995744-27009365 GCA_029783705.1 Chaetodon striatus | reverse complement strand
TACACCCTGGACAGGTCACCAGACTATCACAGGGCTGACACATAGAGACAGACAACCATTCACACTCACATTCACACACTACGGCCAATTTAGAGTCACCATTTGAAGCTGGAGTACCCTGAGAAAGCCCACACTTACATGTGGAACATGCAAAGGGCTCCTGCCTGGGTTCAAACCATGAACTCTCTTGGTTTAGGTAGCCTACTAGAATAATACAATCAGTTGCTTTTTCTGTCCAGTACATACATTTTGCTACTGCAAAAAAAATGGCTGAAGTCAGATTAACAGACTGATTTTTTTTTTCTTATTGATGGTGACAATGTTTTCCTTTGGGGACATAATTTACAGTTGAAAGAAGGTAATAAAGTCCAATATAATTTATCGCAATACTCAGCATATCCCAGCATATTTAAAATCGCAGTAATATTGTATGATGATTTAAGTATCGTGATAATATTGTATTGTGGATCCTCTAGTGATTCCCGCCCCATCTGTTACAGGTGAAAACTCTGCAAGTTAAAGTGCTCATTATGCAGAATGGTCTATTTCTGAACAATATAAAACTGTGTTATAGCTGGATTATAAGTGTTGATGCATTAATGTATAACCATCACTTTAGGTGTTGCAGGTGAAGATGGGGCTAAATCTACTTAATATACATCATGGTGATATTCTGTATTAAAGGTGTTGTATACGACATTAACAACATTAATACAGTACAAACAGTTGTTTGTGATGTACAGATATAGTGGAGTAATGCCGTCCTTGGCAGAGAATGAAGTCACACTCCCTCTGTGTGTGCTGTCATCTGAGCTTCTCTGTTTTTTGTTGTGGTAAAGGTGCCAGCTGCGCATGCATGTGAGTCCATGTGTGTGAATACCATTCGCTAGGTAATCACTACTGCTCTGCACTGCGCTCATACAGCAGTTGCTGCTGATAATGCCATCCTGACGCACAGTGGCAAAATGGCATCATCTTGGAAGCATGGCACTGACCCTCCTTCCTTACTCCCTTCAGCGCATTAGTCACGTGATCGCAGCCTTCCAAAATACCAGGGTTATTCACAAATTACTGGCTCATCATTACGTGGGATATGAACAAATTTTGGTGCATTAGTTTTTGTAGGAAAATGTACGAACATTGCATGAGAGCAGCCCGCTGCTAGCCACCGGCTTAGCCAACCTCCATGTTGAGAGCCATGTGCAGGCAATCCTAGCTTGGACACTGAATCATAGATATGCTCATTTAAGACCAGACTTAAAACTCTCCTCTTTGATAAAGCATATAGTTAGGGCTGGCTCAGGCCTGCCTTGGACCAGCCCCCAGTTAAGCTGATGTCGGCCTAGTCTGTGGGGAGACTTCCTGTGAGATACTGAGCATCTCTCTCCTTTCCTCTCCAGTTGCAAACATTTATGTCCCATTAATGCTACTGACGTGGCTTTTTCCACAGGGCTTTTGTGCTCTCTTGTCTCGCAGGTGTCCACAAATCGCAGTCGTGCCTGGACTGTGGGTCATGGTTGCGCTGCTGCTAATACTGCTATTATTATCAGTCATACATGTGCTATTATTATACACTTAAAACTATTATTAATACTTACATATACTATCATATATTAATATATACATATATACTGTCATGTGCTACTATTACAATAAATTATTTATATTTTTGTTGTTATTATTGTTATTATTGTTGTTGCTGCGCATCTCTCTTTCTGTATCATGTTGTCATATGGATTACTGTAAATGTATTATGTTAATCTGTTCTGTACGACATCTATTGCTCGTCTGTCTGTCCTTGAAGAGGGATCTCTCCTCAGTTGCTCCTCCTGAGGCTTCTACCATTTTTTCCTGTTGCAGGGTTTTTTGGGGAGATTTTCCTTACTTGATGTGAGGGTCCAAAGGACAGAGAGACGTCCTGTATGCTGTAGAGCTCTCAAAGGCAAATTGTGATTTGTGATATTGAGCTTTATAAATAAAATTAATTTACTTTAACTGACTGCCACATACAGCACTTTACTAATCTGAATCTCCAAAGTGTTACTAAAGCTGTAATGGTGTAGAACATGTTATATTTGCCTTAATAGTAAACGTACATGAGTGAAATGTACTTAGTTACTTGCCACCACTGCCTGTTACCAGTGTAATAAGCATTTATACTGGTGTATTTTCTCATTATGCATCGTGCTGCCTCTCCCCAAGAGCTTGCATTCATCAGTAGTGTTGGCATGGGTGTCTCCCCATAAAATAATAAGAAACACATCTTCCTCTCTTATCCAGTCTTTGCTGATAAAACGCCTGCAGCTTCTTTGGATGAAAAATTGCTAATCCTGAAAACACAATTCTTAACCTCACCTTAGAATGACTTAACAGGCTGTGTGATTACGTCTGGGCTAAATATTATTATTAGTCATTTCTTAAAAATACCCCGCCAAATTAAATGGTGTTTCAAAATGCAGCTCGACTTTCAGCAGCCTGGCAGAGATTTACTTTGATTTCTTAAAGGCCTGTGAAGGCCCGAGCGGAGATAACGGTTGTTGAATATGTAACACCAGCCATTTTTCATAAACTGAGTGGCATTATCCAGAAATAGGCTGCTAATATTGGTTGAGTGCTTTCTTGCCTTGTATCGAAAGTCATTAGTTTCCCAGAAATGGAAATGGAGTATTGATAAACTACTGTACAATGGTCCTAATAGTTTTGTTGTTAAATTGTACTGTAATTGAGGATGGATAGTGTATGATGTATGTCGGGTTTATGGCTTTCATTTAGCTTCTGAACTAAAAACAGATTGGGAAAATTGGGATTTTAAAGTTGTCAGGTGGCCAGACAGAGAAAACAGTTACTGATTCAAACAAACAGCATCAGTTAGTATTAGATACGAAGCCAAAACCACAGTTTGATCCCCCAGTGTTTCACTTTTACATGCATATTCTAAATTTCTTTACAACGTCATGGCCTCGGGACAAACGGTGAACATACTGTGCAGGTTTTGTGAAAGTGAAAAGTGGTTTCTGTGGAACCTGAATTAGGAACTCATCACTTTTAATACTGCCATTTCATGTCCTTTTGTAGAGGAAGTACAACACTGATATAAATCTACACGTCAGTTAGATGTTTTTTTGTAATAAAGGTCATCACCTTCAAAAAAGACCTGTAAAGTAAATTGTAAATCTTTCTTAGAGCAATAGTTAACATTTCTGTGTTGAAAAAAGTTTGTGTTTAGCTTTCTCTTTTTTCACTTTCTGGCAGTTTGTTATAGCTTCTTTTTTTTAATCACCAAAAAGTCAAATAGGGAAAAATGCAGCCCAGTTTATCTGCAGCTCTGGTGTCACATTTAAATCCCCCAGAGTTGATGGTAATCAATAAGAATGACAGCATCAGATGTTTTCTTTTTAATTCCATCTCCCTGTACTATTGTTGGAGCCAATCAGTAAGCTACTTCAAATGTTAGCTCTAAGTTTAGAGATATGCACAGAGGTGGGGGGGCTGTCTTGTCACACTTTCCACACTGACTGTTGTTACAACCGTCCATCACACAGTAGTAGCGTCTCTTGTCTCTTTAAATGCGGGTTGCGTAGATCCTTCATGAATGAAACCATGTGATCCAAACATCATTTGACGTCTGGCGCCTCCGACCATAGACTAAAACAAGCGAGGAAGGAGTGGATATATGTAGACCTGCGAGAAGGCGTGAGCGGAAAAAACATTTCTCCAGCTGTCTCTCTCCACACCGGGTCGACCAGCCATCGGCGAACCCCAACCTTCGAAGGTGCGGTGGGCGAAAGGCGCCGGTTTGACTTCTGGTGAGTCAGCTTCAGTCGAAGTCAAAACTGAAATAGCTTTTTAAAAAAGTGCTGAATATAGAGGTGTTGTTTTGCTGAGTGTGCACCACCACCGCCACTGCCATGCTGTAACCGCCGCGCTTGTGTTGCCGCTTGCCCCGGTGTTCGCCGCTGCCGCTGCCGCTGTCCTGCTCAGCCGAACTCACAGCAACGCCGCTGCCGTTTAAAGGGCAGCAGGCTGGTAGTGCTGAATCATCACGATCCAGTCGTCATCCAGACCCGCACATGCTGTTCCGAGACCGGGTCGCTTCGAGCTGAACAGCCACGCTAACCCACCAACCGGCGATTTCATAATAACACAGACAAAGGGGGTGTACGTTGCGTACGGCTGTCAAGCTTAAAAAAAGAAGCCATGTGTAGGAATTAGAGGACCGTGCGGTGCGGGGAGTACGGGAGCAAGTCGGCTTTCTGTGGCGTTAGTATGGCCGGGGATTCCCTCGTTTTGTGGCCACTAAATGGCTAAATATTCAGAAAGGTGAACGTAAAGAGAGCTAGGGAACAAACCTGAACGCAGAGCAACAACTTAGGACAGCGGAAACCCTCGAAAACAACACATAACCTCCACGCTAGCTTCCCCGGCTGTCCTCTCCTCCGGGTGCTGAAGCGGCAGCGGCGGACACAGACTCAAAGCCTCCCGCTGTCGCTTCACAAACTGACTTCGTCTGTTGCTCCTTCACAGGTAAGATGTGCAGTCAGCTGTTCGTTAAGTGTGCCGGGTTTTTTTTATTTGTTTTGCGGGCGGTTTGACGGACTCTCGGGGTAACCTCTCCTGCTTGCTGAGTTGGCGGTGTGACAGAAGTGAAAATGTGCCATAAAATAAAAGCCGGCGACAACAACAAACAACAAACAACCCCCCGGCTGTCATTGTGGTGTAACTGTCAACCGTCCAGCGGCTAGCTACAGAGAGTAGCCTCCAGTGAGAGGGCAGCGGTGACTCTGCTCCAGCGACTGTTTTGACATTTGCTTTGTGTGTCAGACGCTGTTCCTCCGACAGGCCTGCTGCTCATGTATCTACCAACATTAGGTGATACATTTTTAATGTCAGAGTGACTTGTGTTGGCGGTTTAAACACAGAGAAACAGTCTATTTCCTGGCGTGCCTGCTTGTACGCCGGCTGGGCTCGCGGCAGAGATGCTGATTCATCACAACGTTGTTATTTCTCAACGTTTGCGCGAGCAGAGCGGAGGCATGAGGGAGCCATGGCAACATGGCACCGGCGGCAGGCGGGCGGACAAAGGTCTGGCGCGAGGGAAGGAAGAGCTCGGTTTATACTGGGGGGTTTGGCTCTGGAATAAATAGGCCCGGTCATGTAGTGGATGTTGACGTGTTTATGGGATAATTAGGGCTCGCGTGGGCTGCGGAGTGTGTGTTTAAAATGTCATTAGTGCTAAATTTGTTCATTTTTTTGTCAGTGAGGTTTGGGTTGATTCAGTGTGATCAAATACATCTTCAGTCAAAGTGGATTTAAGGCACAGGCTGCGAGGGGGGGGGGATGTGCACACAGGCATGATAAATATCATGCTGTAAATTATTTAGGGCCTAGTTTATTAACCTGTTTTCACTTATTGGTTGTGACTTTAATAAAAACATTTGCACAGTCACAACCAGTGATACCTGCTGTCCTTGATGTCTTGCGGTGACCTCACTCACCTTCTCTCAAAGTCTACATGTTCAGTATATTCTGGATGAAAACAAGTGAAAGCTGTTGGGGCAGGAGGCATTCCCATGTCAGTGTATGTGCACTGCTCATGAAGCCACACAGAGACGTGTGCTAAAAAAAGAAAGCACCTCAATGAGCTATAATGCGCTGCAACAGAATATCCTCTGATTGATCTCTAGTAGATGGGCCATTATCTGCTGCCTGGTAGCAACCTATGAGCACTGCGACTCTTAAACACTGAGGAGTATTAGGGAAGCTCTGTGGGCTCAAGAAAAACAGAAACTTCACCCCCTAATGACTCCATATCAGCAGCTTTAGTTAGAGTCAGCACTCTGCGGAGTGTATCAAAAGTATGTAGTAAGCAAGTTGGCAAGTACTGTAATAGAGGGTCATAATGATGAAACAGTTGTATCAGTATTGGAGAGAAGAGCAACCCCCCCTTACTGTCTTTCTCTCTCTCTTACACATACACACACACACATAGACACACACATTTTCCCCCATTTCCTTTTCTCATTGCATGTACGCACACACACACACACACACACACACACAACCAAGGGGCTAAACTTTTTTTATACTTGGTATCAGTATTTAATCAGTGCTTGAAGTGCATTTCTCTGTCAAGTACTTTCCCCATCCTTCCCTGGTGTTCACGGTAATTGAACGCTGACCAATGCTTATGTGTGCAACTTTGCTGATGGTGGCGGAGCGGCAAGGCGCGCGGAGCAAGGGGGATGAAGGAAGAGGGAGGAAGAATGAGAGATGGGATTTGCGGAGAGATTGAGAACAAGGACCTTTTTGTCTTCAAGGCATTCCCCTGAAAATGCTGAGGCGAAGCAAATGCGCTCTCGCTTGACAGATGGCGTTTTCACTTGTTACTTACCACAGCTAGTTTCTTTGCCTTGTCGTGTGCATGTGTGCATGTGTGTGTGTGTGTGTGTGTGTGTGTGTGTGAGGGAGAGAGAGAGAGAGGGAGCAGGAGATATAAAACACCTATAAGATGCTAAGATCTAGTTGCTGTAGGCGCTGTGTGTGTGTGTGTGAGACATAGACATACACACAGTAAGCACCAAGGTTAAAAACAGTGTGTGTGTGTGTGTGTGTGTGTGTGTGTGTGTGTGTGTGTGTGTGTGTGTGTGTGTGTTAGGTGCACTTGCAAGATGTAGCAAAGGGAAGTGCTTTTACTATCAGTTGGCCATTACAACATTTTGCACTCTGCAGTTGATTCCTTTCCATCCTTTGACGTCTGACCTGAAGCCTCTTTCTCCAGGAGGAAGTCCTAAGTAATGAGTGTATCATCTCTGTTTTACCACATCAGACATGTGTGTGAGTGTGTGTTTGTGTGTTGAGTGCTCATACAAACTTGTTTGACTCCCTGCATGTGCAGAGGTCAGGTTGATGTAACACTGTGTAAAACCTCCTCTAGGTATGTGAAGAGGGAAGGATGGGACAGGAGATTCTGAGCCTTTTATCCTACCAGGAGGAAGAGTTAAACTCACGTTAAGAGCTGAAAAGATTAGTTGATTAATCAATTAGTCAGTTAGAGCATTTATCAGCAACAATTGTTTGTCTTTTTTTTTTTAAATTCATTTATTCATTTTTTGCAGAAACACAAAAAATAGCTGGTGCAGTCTTCTCAAATGAGAATATTACTGTTCTTTTACCTCTTATGATAGTAAACTAAATATATTGAGGTTTAGACAGTTGGTCTGATTGCATCTATGGATTGGCATTTTATAGGCTAGTCTATTATTATGAAAGTAATTGTTAGTATTGATTGTCTTAAAAACTTTGTCTAGGTTTGTGTTTTATTTTGGGCTGCAAGCAGTTATTATTTGCATTATCGATTAACCTGCTGATTATTGTTTGGAATAATCAATTAATTGTTCTGTCATGAAACCTTAACAAAAACAAAGGTGATGTCTCCAGATGTTTTGTTTTCTTTGACTAAATGTCCAAAAAATCCTAAATATCTTGTTTATAATGATATATGAGAGAGAAAAGCAGCAAATCCTCTTATTCAAGAAGCAGAGAGTAGATAATTTTTGGCATTGTTTTTAGGGTTTTTGTTTAAAAAAATAATTAAAACAATAAGACTTTATGTAAAATTTTGTTGATGGACTAATCAAGCCATCAATTATTATTGATGAATTGTGTCTGCTCTAGTAGTATTAGGAGCGTTCAATATAAGGGCTGGACACTTACAAACATGCAATAATACCATATAAAATCATTGCCATATTGTTCACCGTTTGTCTTACTGACTGCCAGTAGGGATGGGTATCGTTACTTTTTGATACCTAATGCCTAATGTACAGTAAGCTACTTACTAATACACACACACTTGAACAATATTTTATTTGATTTCTGCAAACCTTTTGTCAAGAAAACAAAGTAAATGTCTAAAATTCATCAGTGTTTCATTTAACGCGGAGCAGCCATAGAAAAACTTTGCAGAAATTACAGTCTGAAGTTAGAACAGTTGTCATGTCTCATAGGAAATATCAAATTAAAGAATAAGCAAACAAGACTAAGAACCTGAGCGAGCTAGTTGACAGTTTGTGATACTTATTTTGAGGTGATGTTTTGGTCCTAACACCCAGCCTTACATTGTATCATGTTCCTGTTGTACTGTTGCTGTATCCATTCCCGCTCTGGGAATTGTGTTAAAGAAGAAACTTCACAAAGCCTTTATTGCAATACCATAGTGCTGGATTGCATTAGATTGCACAGGTGTTCATAATATTGTGTCCACCTCCTGTGTGTGTGTGTGTGTGTGTGTGTTTGTTTGTGTGTGAGAGAGTTTGGTGTTTGCGGAGATAATTTCTGAGCGGCGCCTGCATGTTTATGATCTTGTTTACTACTGGGATCCATTTCAGAAAAGTCTTGTTATGTTTGCAAATTTCTGAGAGTGGGAGAGAAGTAAAAAGAGATAAGTAAAAGCAGGAATAAAAGACGGAATGGGAGAGTGGGTGAGAGAGGGAGACAGAGAGAAGCAGAGAGAAAAGGAAGCAGTGGGGCAGATCAATAGTTGAGTGTTTTTTCTCCACAGTAATGATGAAATATGGTGTAAGCAGATCTGGTGCATAATCATTGCTGTGCTCCACTGTTTTTGCTGCTTCCGTGTGAGTGTGCTGCATGTCCTTGTGTTGTTTTGACTTTGTGTGTGTATGCATGTGTGTGTGTTAAATGTACCCTCCCTCCACAAGTGTCTTGACTCCTTATTTACATAACCTCACCGAGAACCGAAAAATGTAGGAAACCAAGATAAATCCAATTGCAACACACACGAGAAGTCAAAAGGATTAAGAGATGGGAGACATGTTTAAGTGTCTCAAATTACTGATCCAACCTCCTGTCCTGAAATGTGTTCAAACACCAACATTACAAAGACACTTCTCTGCACCGTATCAATAATCACTCCATGATCAGCAGCGTCAAGTTCTCACGTTTTCTCTCCGAGGACCTTTGGGTTTATTTTGGAGCTTTTTGAGAAGGCTCCAGTTAAAGGAGAGACATACTCGTTCCCACACATACACAAATAGACACACACATACTCCATACATGATTTTATTTTGCATGCAGTGTCGAGATATTGAGAATGTAGCTGTGGAGATGCAAGGCCCTGGTAACAGGAGTATCCGTACCAGCGGTTGTCTACCAGTTGCATCATCTCTATGCGCCAAATTGCCGCATTTTTTAACTGCAGTGTGACGATCCCAGAATTGTGGTATGAATTTCTGAACCTTTTAAATAAGAAAGCACATACACACACACACATAGTGTGTGGATCAATGCCAAAGAGCAAAGAGAGGGAACAGACATATGTGTGTGTGTGTGTGAGTCAAATGTGGCACCTGCTCTTTGCCTTCACCTGTGACATTAAATTATTTCTGTGCAGCACCAGTTCTCACCTGACTTCTAATCTCCCTGTTCACATCAAAGCCTAGTTTGGAAACTTCACGTCAGAGATGTTCTGAAACAAACTGGGTGCATCTTTAAAACACCTCGATCAAATCACCTTCAGAGTGTTTGAATGTAACTCAGGTGATGAGGGCTGGAGTCAGGTTTAACTTTTCAACCATTAAACCTGATGAGAGGTATATTGATCTTCTCTGGATGCTGATTCTTTTTCATTTTTTTGGACTGATAACTAAAATATCCCAGGAGCCTCTTTATCCATGTCCGTTTGACCTTTGTAGACGAAGCTGACTAGGGCTGCAGCTAATGATTACATTCACTGTCAGTTCATCTGCCGACTAATCTTTTGATTTAATTGATTAGTCCTTTAGTCTGTAAAATGTCAGAGAGTACACAGAATTTTTCGGCACAAGGTGATCTACAAACAAACAAGATATTCAATGTACTGTCACAGAATACTGAGAAAACTCTGAAACTGTTCACATGGAAGAAGCTGGTACCTGTGTTTCTATGGTCCTGTTTTCTTAAAGAATAACTTAATTTACATGTCAAAACTGCATTAGACATTCGATTGATTGCAATTTGTTAAGCAGTTGATTAATTAATTAATTCTACTGAAATAGTATAGAACGAGCTTCATTTTTATTTCTGTTGTCTTTTTACTTCAAGCTGCACAACATAGATACACATTTGGACGATGCACAAAGCATTATTTACATACAAACATTTAAGCCTTTGTAATGAGGAAGAACTTTTATCAGGATAAACTTCAAATTCCTAGTTTTTCTTGTCCTTCGAGGCATGGCTTTATAAACCTAATCACAATGACTTTGCACTAACAACAACAGTCACTACCATGTAGACAACTGGCAGTTGATTTCAATTGCGGAGACATGAAATCGGCAAACTTGTTGAAGTCTGTTGTCGTTTTCATACAGAACTGTAACGTTTAAAGATTGCATATTTCAACACAGTGGTGTGATCTATCCAATGTTTCTGCTGTGCTTTTTTTAAATGTACTTTTTTACCTTGCTATCATCTTTGATGAACCAAATCTACTAGCACAGAAGCTAGTGTACTGCTGTGGACGGGAGCTGCAGAAAAACATATTTAACCAACCTAAAAACTAGAGGTAGGGGTAGACCAGTAAGTCCAGTGTTCCAGTGTGCCAGTGTAAGTGAAATTGCTGGTTTTGTCAATACAGTCTGGTAGCTTTGATGGCCTAAATTCCCCGTCAGTAAAGGCTGTCTGACAGCAAGGTTAAGTGGTGAAAATATTCTTAATATAGCCTACACTTAAACTGATGTGGATTTTTTTTGTTGGGGTTTTGATAACTAAAAACTAACCATTTGAGGCAGTGTTTGCTCCATATTGTTTCATTTTATGTGCTTGAAGCAAGGGGTTTTTTTACCCACAAGTTATTGTAAATAAAAATTTGGCTAGTCTCATGAAGCCAGACCTACTCTACTCTTTGTTTATGCATTGCCAGCACTGGAGAAAGCTCTGGTTGAACCTACCATAATTCTGCATTAAGGGGAAAAAATCCTGGGTTGTTTTTATTTCTTTAGCCAGTCACAGTCGTCTTGGGCAGCACAAAGCCCAGGATGCAGTAGCAGTGACAGTGCCATTGCAAAACGGTTACACGCAGATAGTGGAAAGGTAGAAGAGTTCCAGCCACTGGCAGGCTCATACGCACCGTCTCAATCCCGTGAGTCAAGCTAATGTTTGGCATGATGTGAAAAGACAAACTAAAGTAACTATATGAAGGAAAAGAGACATTGTTACTGCAGTGGAATGTGCACATGCCCTCATACTTTGGTCCTGTGTGTGTATTTTTGTGAGCCATAATGCCTGTCATACCATCTCAAATGAGTGGCAGCAAATGTGAAACCTTAAAATGGTCACCAGGAATGTCCCGGTGCAAAAGGCCACCGCTCTCCGTGACACCTCCATGAGCTACACATGCTTCTCCTCTTCTTGGTTCCTGGTCTCCAGCGTTTGTCTCTGATGCCTTATTCATGTGACTGGTAATGAAGAATGCATCCCCGCAGTCACACCATGTTTACTTTGCTGCCGCACTGAAACTTTCTCTTTGTCTCGAGTTAGTACTGCTGACCTGGGGATGTACAACGTCTGGGGGAAATAAACGTAACATGTCGTTTAACTTATCGCCAGCTCCCTCGCAGCCCTCTGTTTGTTATCCACACACACATATACACACAAAGAGGGAACCAACTTAACCTACGGTACATGCTTTTTTTCCTCTTACAAAAAAAAGCACTTATGAAAAAAAAGGGAGCCAGAGCTCAATTGCCTGACAGTGCAGTTTTTTTGCTTGTGTTGGGAAATTTGTCATCACACTCCGACTTACTACCTGGAATGGGAAAAACGTGTCGACGCCAGGACTTTTTCTTGCCTTTAATAACACACTTGCACAAACGCTGTCTCGCGCACACTTAACCAGCACACACACCAACACACACACAATAGCCTTTTTGAACTCTCAGAAAAGTGTGAAAGTGATCGCTCTTCTCTCTCCATATATTATAATATGCATATGAGGGGCCAGGCTCTTGCTCCTTTGCAAGTTCCTTCACTTCCCCTGTTTTCTCCATCTCCTCTGCTCCCCTCTCTGTCTGTGTTATCATGCTTATTTCACGCTCTGCATACCTCCCAGTTAATAGCCTCCTGCTCCTTCTCCACACACACGGCTCAAACTGGGGTGTCTCTTCTCCCCCGCTCTCTTTGGTTCTTCGCCGTCTCTCCACGGCCCCCTGTATCTCTGCTGTGGAGCCTGCCCCCTCTCTATATACACAGGTTGCCATTATCGCTGATCTGATTCCTAATTCTCAATTAGCCTCCACACAGTGCTCATCGTTAATTATTTACCAACTCCCTCATCACCCTCGGCCCACGCTAGATCAATGAGAATTGCTCCCTCTTCTTTTTTTTTTTAACAAAGCCAAGGTGGACTGCAGCCAGAAGCCGAGTTTTGTGGCACTCGGAGGTTTTAATTCACGCTCCCAACGTTTTTTGCTCTCTTTGTGTCTTTCCATCGTGTCCTCTCTGTGTCTTCACCGCCTCACTCGGCTGCCATCCTTTGTGTTCTCCATTATTGCTCAGAGAGTTGCCTGAGGGAGGAGGCGCAGTTAAGGCAGTTGTTATGTTGGGATTATTCAATAAAGACAGACTTGCCACTGCATCACAACCGACTTGTGACTCTTACAGTCTATTCTTGATCATTCTCTATATGCTAGCTTGTTTATGCTCGCGTACACCCACACACACCAGCCCCCGGGTCGTTTTTGAAGCGTCTAATCTGGCTATTTATTTTCCTCTATGTGTGTGTGTGTGAGTGTGTGAGTATGTGTGTGTGTGTCTGTGCAGCATGCCACCAGCCTTAAGTAGGAAGTATCTTTCTAAGAAATTCCTCTCTGTGTGGCGGTAGTGGCTGGAGCAAAAGGTTCTCTCAAACAAGATTAATTAGAGCTCCGTCTGAAGCCAGACACACACACAGGCACGCACGCACACACACACTTGCACACAGAGTTCATCATGCTGTTCGTCTGCACTACATGAAGAGAAAGGAGACGTGCTTTATGTCTTGTGCTCTTTAATCTATCTTTATAAACCCCATGATCGCTGTGTTCACCTTCTGCCACACTATTACTCTCGTTTTCATCCTTTCTCCAGGACTTGATTTGTCAAGAAGACAGGATGTGAAGCTTTTTCTGTGTGTGTGTTTGTGTTTGTGTGTGTGTGTGTGTGTGTGTCTGTATCTGTGTGTGTGTGTGTGTGTATGAGACAGAGAGCAGAAGGTTGGGGGGAGAGGGAGAGATGGTCAGCAGTAGTTTCATTGCACTGGATCAGCTTCAGAACTTTTCTAATTGGAGGTTTTAGTCGTGGTCGTTGCTGAGTTCAGGGTTTTTTTTCGACCCCAATCCCCCTCCATCCATTCCTCCCTCCCTCCCTGCTCCTCTCCCTCTCTCCCTCCATCTCTCTCTTTCCCCTACACCCCCCCTCCCCCGTACCCAACAGCTAAGCTCTTACAAATGTGTTGAGGATGCATTTTCACCCAAACGCTTTCCCACCCCCTCTTCTTCCTCCTTCTCTGCTCCCCCCCGTCCTGTTCCTCCTCATCGGCGTTCTCCCCTCCATCCCCACCTCTGTCCCCCTCCTCCTCCTCCTCTCT
>JAPZEB010000020.1:26984702-26995582 GCA_029783705.1 Chaetodon striatus | reverse complement strand
CTCCTCGCCCCCCTCCTCCTCCTCCTTTCTTACCTAGTCTGTCTTCACCTTGGTATCCGACCAACTCCTCACCCTCTTTTCTCCTCACTTTCTTATCTTTTCTTCTCCGCTAGTCGTATTTTACTCATCTCCACCGCGTCTCACCTCTCCTTCTTATATCCCTGTCCCCATGTCCCGTCCTCTGTGTTTGTGAGGGTGTGTGTGTGTGTGTGTGTGTGTGTGTGTGTGTTGTCTCTCGACTGTAACCGTAAGCAGCTCTGCTCTTGAGTTGTCAGCGTTCTTTCGGTTGCTCCATAAAAATACAGCGTGCCACAGCAAAAAAGCTGTCTGTTGTAGCAACAGTGGCTGTGGCATTGACCACACCGCAGCGACCACCCCGCAAGCATTATGGGAAGGACACCTCTGGCACTTTGTGTTTGTGTGTATGTGTGTGTGTGTATATATCCAAGATGAATGGCGATGCCTTTGCTCAGCAGATGATCCTTAACCTGGGTGACTTACACATGGCCTGAGCTCTCAGACAATGCTCACACAAACTAGTTTATTGCAGTTTTATGCCATGGTGCAGGTCAAGTTTTTTGTTGTCTAACCTTGATGAAGTAGCCCCAAATATAATACACTGTCCTGCTCTGCAAGTTCATAATACTAACACCACTACTACAACCACTATAGCTGTAAGGAGTCAGATTATTTTAAGTAGAAATGCCAAACATCACAGAGCTCGTGCTCCTCAAATGTGAAAGGATGTCACTGTTCTCACTCTGTTATGACATTAAACACAATAATATCTTAAAACAAGGAACTTAAGCATGCTACTTAAGACTCTGGGAGGTTGAGATTTATTTTTAGGGCATTGTTTTTATTGAACAGGTGATACAATAGAGACAGACAGGAAAGGAGGGAACAGAGAAAGGAGTATCACATGCTACAGCCATCAGAAACGTAACTAATGACGTTAGTTACTATTTGGCTACAAGGACGCCCTAATCATCCTTTTCTTAACTCATCAAGTGACTTAGTTGAATTGTCTCATGATCAGATTTATCAGTTACTTGTAGTTTTGTTCATAGCCAAAGTCTGACACGTTTGTAACCAGAATTCTTCTCTAATTTGCTGTACAAATGTACAAGTCACAGACAGTGATTGATGATAATTACGGCAAAGGACATGTCCTTAAAAGTAAGCCATACTATCTGAAACTAACTTGCAAATACCAGGAATGATTACAAAGGAGCTGTGTTGGTTTGGATATGAATACTACAAGTACCTTTTGTGCACCTGCAGTAATTCCATTTGCGAGTTGCTTTTATCTAAGACATTTTAATTATGTGTTGTCAAGTATGGAATAAAACCTCTGAACCGTGCATGCACAGTAAGCTCAATTTCCGCACGTATCGAGCATTGTTTAGCACTTTAAACATAACTACACATTTGCACGTTTGTGCAGCAGAGCGTTTTACGTGTGTGTTTTATTGTGCCCCACTGGCATGGCAGCAGGGCAATGTGTATGTGCTCGCTAGCATGCTTTTTGTTTGTATGTAGATGGGGTTATGGGGGGTTGGGGTTTGGGCACAGGGGAAATAAGCAAGTGCCTGGCAGGAAAACAGCCTCCTTTTTGCCCCCTCTGTTTTCCCTCTCTTCTCCACCCCCACCCCCCATCAGCCACCCTCAGTCTTCATGTCTTTGATCCATCCATTGTGCGATGATGCACCTCCAGCTGTGGGAGGCTGCATCCCAACAAGGCTGCGGTGGAACATGAAGATGGAAAACATTTGTTTATTGAGAAAAAAGCTCCGCATATACACAGTTAAATGAAAGACCATTTTAATTGACTGATCCTAACCCATTTATGTGAAGTGCTGAAGTCAAATCCTTTGAATGAAGCAGCGCTGTTGCTCCGTCACAGTAAAACTCCTATGTGAGGAAAAGTGTAGCATCTCTCTTTTTCCATATTCTTCATCATTTCTCTGAATTTCTGACAGAATTTTGACTTGCTGTGCATTTGACGCACGCTGTGTGCATGCATGATTGCTTGTATGTGCTTGTAGCGTACGTTTTTCTTTGATCTACAGCTATTTATAACTGTAGGATTTGTGGCAGCGCTCGCATAAACACTCACGCACCCTCACAGACAGACGGAGGTGCATTGTGGGGGAGGTTCACTGGAACGCTCAGTGCCTTGCCTTTTGACAGAAAAGTATAAGAATGAAACGAGAACAGACGCGTTGCCTCATGTCATCACTTCCCTAAACAAGGAGCTCTTTAAATTACCCAACTTGTGAATGACTGAAGAAACTTATTTCTATATCTGCTTCTCACTTTTTTTTTTAAAGTGGCCCTGGTGTGAAATACACACGAGAGTATAAACACACACAAGAAGACAACACACTGTGTTAAATCAGCAAATTGGTTTAACTAAACTTCTCATTCAGCTGTGTCAGGTGTGGAGGTTTGGCTGAAAAGCAGGTGTTTTTATGCTTTGATGACAACCACATTTCGCTGTCCATTAGGCAGCCAATCACATGCAAGCACGTTCTCTCATTTACCACCCCCCGTGCCTGCAGCTACGTTTTGGGCAAATCCTCGCCTTTTAGGAAAGGAGTTAAAGGGTTGTAAGTGGTGTAAAAACAGAGAGGAAGGTGGGATAAAAGAGAGACAGAGGAGAGCAGAAATTTGCACAGCAGGAGAGGAGAGGAGAGGAGAGGAGAGGAGAGGAGAGGGAGGGGTGAGAGAGTGAGATCAGGAATCTGCTGAGTCATCATGACTGGTCTCATGATGATCCCTCAGCAGCAGCAACAATAGCCGCCCTTTATCGAACACACACACACACACACACACACACGCACGCACACACACATACACGCACACACACACACACACACAGGTCTGAGAGATGAGAGCCGGACCAACGCACCATACAAAGCGTCTCATTGAGAGCTTGTGGAGATGCTCATCTGTGGAGCTGTGCGCTCTAAGGACTGATCTCATCTTTTGCACTTCCAGGCTCTCTCTTTGTTGACTTCTGATTCACACTGTCTTGTCTCCATCCTTTTGTCTCTTGTTTCCATTTTGGTACAAATGTGTATACATCTTTTTTTTTTTATTCACTTTCATTTTTAGCCCGACTAGGTGTATGTCTGTGTCTGTTTTACCACTTTGCTGCTACAGTCTTGAGTAAGGTGTGTCTGTGTTTGTGTTAGGGCTCTAACAGTTGGTTTTCCCCTGGAGTCCTTCCCACAAATTTCACCACTTCCTCTTCTTTTAATGCTCATTTCATTCCTATTGGCTTGAAGCCAGCCAATAAGAGTTAAACAACACAAAGGTAGTGGGCACTGTCAATGTAACTACCAGGAAACAGGAAGTCAGGGAAATTCTAAGAAAAGTTTGTGTCACTTTCACTCATACCCTGTAACACAGATGCATGATGTACTGTAACATGCTCACACTACAGTGCTCCAGCCTTAGATTTAAACGTGGTGCATCTCCCGTGGGTCTGGTGGGTATTGACACACACTTAGTACAGTATGTTCTTTATGATCCTAAGTTATTGTCCTACACAGTTGTGGTCTTTTTGAAAAGTTATTACTCTGTCAACTGGCGTTGTGCTGTCTCTTACGATGCTTGATACTTTCTTGTATCTCCGTAGGTCTGTTCAGAAGAGCAAGGCTCTTGTGGCATGACGACGACTAACAAAGGAAATAAAGCCTTGAAGGTAAGAGAGTGCATGTGTGTGTGGATTCTCTGTATTTGATATATTGCTCTGTCTCTGTTTTACAACCCGTCTTCCTCTTGGTTCCTCCAGGTGAAGCGTGAGCCGGGGGAGAATGGCACCAGCCTCACAGACGAGGAGCTGGTGACCATGTCAGTGCGGGAGCTGAACCAGCACCTCAGAGGGCTCACCAAAGATGAGATCCTGCAACTGAAACAACGGCGGCGCACCCTGAAGAACCGGGGCTACGCCGCCAGCTGCCGGGTGAAGCGAGTCACCCAGAAGGAGGAGCTGGAGAAGCAGAAGGCCCAGCTGCAGCAGGAGGTGGACAAACTGGCCAATGAGAATGCTTCGATGCGGGTTGAGCTGGACGCTCTGAGGTCTAAGTACGAGGCGTTACAGACCTTTGCCAGGACTGTGGCACGGAGCCCCACTGTCGGGGTCGGGGTGAGGGCTGGAGGGGGAGGAGGAGGGGGAGGGGTGGCGTCATCAGTCATTGGCCCGCTCATACCAGGGAAGATGGCAACAGCGACCAGCGTGATTACAATAGTGAAGTCAAAAACAGATGCACGGTCTTGAGGGAGGGAAAGATAGATGAGGGTGTGTTGGGATGGAGCTCAGCTGCGACAGAGTAATTCTTCTTCTCTGCTGGCCACCTCTCCTCCACCTGCACTGACGTCAAACAGCTGGGCAGTCTCGATCACATCGCCTCAGCATGTTCCCATCAACTGTCTCAGAGCAGTGCAGGTGAAGGAAAGGATGGAGGCAGAGGGAGATTATTGAGACTATAAAGATGCAAGTCCTTGGTCAGCGCATGATCATTTAGCACAGGACAGATACACAGGGTTCCTACGGTCACTGAAAGCCTGGAAAAGTCAAAGAATTCATTTTATTCCAGGCTAGGGGAAAAAAAATCAAAGAAATGTAATTGCCCAAACACTTGGGAAAATCATGCAATTTTGTTCAGTTGCCATTCGCCTCAGTCAAAGTGTTCAGTGTCAAGTTTTACCGCAGGTAGATCTAGATATCTGTAAGTGCATAATATTCCCATCACACAGTTGCACACTAGACTTGAAGCAGACGTTTGCCTGAACCGAGATGTTGAACATTTAAATTTGCTACAACAGAAAAATTATTCTAACACACATGTAGCGCATGTGTGTTAGAATCAGACAGACGGTAATAATGTTTTAGTTATAGAAAAGTAATTGGATTAAATTGACACAAAGGTTTCCAAAATAACACAGGAGATTTCATGTGACCTGCTGATTTCAGTGGCTGAAGAGAAGTCCCATCATGCTCCACCTAGCCAAGAACCTTTTCAGAAAAGTACTATAGAAAAATATATATTACACAATGGTGGTAACTGTATTTCTACTGTTTTGTACTGTGTTGTCATTCACATGAGGTCCAAAGTGTATTCTTTGTGTGTCGATTGTTATATATCAGGAATTCTGTGAAATTCTGTGGCGCGTGTTCGTTTTGGTATTGCTATATTTAGTTAGCTGTATTTTTTCTACGGTCTCTTCACTTTCTATGTCCAGCTCTCTTTCTCTTACCTATTCTTTCTCTGTCCTTCCATTTTTCAATTCCAACTGGTTTCCATCATAACACACAGTACTTCCTGGATCTAACAGACAGAGGGGTGGAAAGGCAACTGATATTTACAAAAAAACAAAAACACAACATACTATAGAGGAAAAGAGATATAGTTACTGAAAGTCACCGACTTTATCTCGGTTTGTAGGAATTTTCAGGGAAACGGTCGTTTAAACGCCAGAGCTGAAGTTCTGTGTGTTTGAGCTCCTGTCAAAAGTATATTGAAGAAAATTGGAAGGGCAAGTGCCTTGGTCTCCTAATGATATGCATCAAGATGAAGTCAAGAGGAATTGTGGAAGGACGGTGGAGATTCAATGCAGGTGTTTGCTTATACCTGTGCTTAATGTGAAACACTGACCAATCAGGAATCAGGTTGTGACAGCATTTAACTCTGGCTGTGCGTTGTTGTATGAGTTGTGTAGTAGCAGGATTATTAATCTCAAGAACACCCATTTATGTGACTCGGCAGTTCATTTACAAAAAAAAAGGGGGCAAGGGGCGTAATTTTTCTTGCACAGAACATGCTTTTTGTAAAGTTAATGTTCTGTTATAAGTACAAGTCCTGTTTATGTGAATTACTTGGTTTGCATGTTTATGATTTTGATTGGCTCCTGACTCTGAAATCTAGGTTATTACACCTACAGCAACAATCTTGCCTCAAATCAAAGTGGTTTTTGTCGCATTCCTCTTTGTTTTTAACCACAAAGCTCACTTTGCAAGTGCAAGCGTGATCACTGATAATGCAGCCAGCCAGCAAGGACAGCAAAGATGTTTCTCTGAATTTCCAGTCACACAAATGGGATGTCATTTCACACGAGTTTTACCATAAACAGTAGTCTTACGTGGTGTTCTATACTCCAAGAATCTGTGTCTATGTATGGTAGAGTCTGGAATTTTATAAAGACAATTATCTTTGCATTGTTTGTAACGACCTGTAAAAAAAAAAAAAAGGTATAACAAAATCTGTTTGATATACAGTATCTCTCTATTTTGCAATTGTACCAAAAGTGGCTTAACTACTGAATAGCTTTGTTCTTTCTCTAGTGACTAGGCACGTGTGTGTAACCGTGTAACTAGCGTGTGGTGTGCCGTGTAGGTATGTGACGAGGTAACTATAACGTTCACTATTTCATGGATATGACTTTGATCCTTGTTTGATTTCAGGCCGAAGTGGGTGATGACACTGTGGGTAACTGCACTCTTTCTCTAATCATAAGATCTTTGTCCTCCCGGCCCCGTCACTCAGCTCCAGCACTGCAGAACGCGTTAGATCGTTTGTTTATCTGCTCGCAATCTGCAGTCGTGATTTGTACATTTTAGCTTCACTTTGGCAGACCCATTTTCCCTAGTTTTGAACCGATCTCTGGCTGTATTTTGGTTCTCGCAGTCTTGAGAGCTTGTAATTGCGGATGAAATGACCACTAAGATGAGGAAGTGTTATGGTTAACCTCATAAGCTTCATGATATTGTGTATTCAGGTCATCTGGCAACGTAACAGACATAGGAAACGAAACATTTGGCCTATGCGGCTGCATCACCCCTACTCCTTCAATAAGTTATTTTTGTAGTGCGTGATGAAAATATTTGTTTTTGCTGTGTACATTTTATATAGGTCTGTACATATAATGTTCCTGTTTTGTTTGTTTTTGAATTGTTCTGTAAGTGTCAGGGAAGTGAAACAAATTTGTTAATGTATTTGGTGTTTTATGAAGTGAACAAGTGTATTCTGCTATTTAATGGTCTGTCTGTCAAAGAGTTAGGTTTACTTTACAAAGTACAATTGCCTCAAATTGTGTTTGTTTTTTTTAACTGATGAAAACCTGAGTTAAATCATTTACCAAAATAGAAGCAATTTACATTATAAAAAGACCAGTACATACATGCAGCCTTTTACCCAAACCACTGCTTTGCCACTGTGAAGAAAACGGGGTTAACCAGCCTACTGCTGTGCAGTTATTAAGATTAGCGAGGTATGTCCGTGTCTGTACCCTACATTAGTATTAAATCAAACAGGTGAACAATGAGCAAAGGCATTGGAAGGGAAATGGGTTTTAAAAATGTTATTTCTCCATAATATTTACACTGATTTTTCCGTACAGTCATAGTGAAATCAGAGAACAACAAATGTCAAATTAAATGCATATTTTTTAACGTCTCATTATCACAGGAATAAACCACATGGTGTTCAGTGACAAGCAAATATAGGTATCACACTCTGTGTATTTAGGTATGTGCTCTGTATTTGTTTTTAGAAAATGTGTCCTGTTTTGTACGGTCATATTTGATTTTCTACTGCATTTTTTTCTTACATTGTTTCTCTCTGTCGCTCTGTTGCTTCCTGTCTGTGTTTTCATGTGCTTGTTGAACGATGTTTTTTCTTTTTTTGCTGGCAAGTCCTGTGTGGTGTGTGTGGTCATGATGGTGTAAAATAGGAAGAAACACGACGCAAAAGCAAAACATGAAACTTCCCGGTGCTCGTCAAAGTGTACATACTGTATATGTGCTGTTGTCAAACAATATGTTTCCACGCAGTCTGTATTTGTTTGCTCCTCTTGTCCAAAAAGGAAGCATACTGTGTAAGTGTACATGGTGGCTGCTGTTTAATAGACATCTCTAATTATGCAAACTGTGTAGGGCAAAATTAGACCTCCTGCCACACAGGAGCAGTGATGCTTTCATAGTCGTCCTGTCAAGTTGTGTGTTTTATAATTGCAAGGTACCTGTGTAATGTGACAAGGTTAAAGAGCTTATATGCAGAGTGTTTAGTATACGTGGTTAATATTGGCAGTACCAGTTTGTCTCTGTTTAAATCGGCTTATGTGTTGTGGCTTACATCACTTTGTCAGAGTGCCACTTAATCAACTGTGAAATCATAAAATCATCAGAAAGGTTTGATCCATTTTCAATTGAGAAGAAGGTAAAATCTACTGTAGCTGCAGTGGGACTATAGAATATCTTTATTCTTGTCTTCCAGACTTGAATATTGTGGTTTGTTGTATTTCTTCCATGTGAAGCAATGTGTCAGGTCAGGGTGTCAGAGGTGACACATCACTGGAGTTTCTTCCTAGTTTTCACTCAGCAGACCTGATCAGCTGACAACTAGTGACCTTTAGCGATGATCGGACGAGGCAGCTTGGTGGCTTTTCATAACAGAGTTTATGAGCTCGTAAGACACGGTGACCTTATTTTCCGCTGCCTGTACAGGGGTCATACCCTCCTTATGAAAAGACATTTCATCACAAACCCAAGCAACAGCTCCTAAAGCGCATCTATAAATATTTTACAGAGGCAGAAAGGAGTGGTGGAGACACATCTGATAAGACCATTTCCCACTCCACTTATCCCATCCCCTTTTTACAAAGTGTTAGCGAGTTAACTCAGCAGGCTGCCGAGCCCTTCTTCAAAGCATCCGATTCTTCTGGAAGATGCAAATCATTAACTCCTTATCTTGCTGCTTGGCCAATCGGTATGTAGTCATTCGGTTGTTTTCCTGTCTAGTGAATCACGCCACCGGACTCTAAAAGCCCTTTCACCCACCTCCAATGCCGATCGATGAGAGTAAATGAACCGAGGATTCCTTTGATCGTTTGTTTGGTGTTTTCATCAATAATAATGTTTGTTTTGTACCCTCTTCTGCTGCTCTCTCTTACTCTCTCTGCTGCCCTTATCAGTTGCACAGCCTCTAACATCAAATCTTACCCAGAGTTTAGGTATCACATCACGTTAACTTATATTTTGGTTTTACTTGTAACAGTCTCTTGCTCTGATTTTTCTCCTGGTACCATGCTTGTTTTGTTTTTCTCTTCCATCAAACCACATATGTCTACTGGTGAGCATTTGGCCAGGTTAATCATGGGGATATCTTTGTGTTTCTAAAAGTATACAATGGTCAGTTTAAAGCTATAGAAAAGTAGTGACTTGTGTGAATATGGCGTAGCCTATTCAGAAAAGCCCTTGTAATAGGAAATTCTGTGTTTTGTAATATTTCTGTATGGGGTGTAATAAATTATTCTACGACAGTACTTTCTATGGGAAAATACTTAAAATGTGACAGTCTTTGTAAGTATTTATCTTCAACTAAATTATTGTACTTTCTTTTGCAATTTGTAGATACGTAAGTGATGATGACAAGGTATTGGTAATCATGAAATTAACTGTTTCATCATCGGTCTGATGCATCTTTTAATTTATTGATGTATATACTGTATGTTTGTTGATAAACAGCTTACTTTATTTTGTATATGACCAATAAACATGTTTTGAAATGGAACACCTTTGGGGGGTTTTGTTTAATTAAGGAGTACAGGAATAATATTTTTAACACATGTTTTTTTTTTTTTAGCATATTATTTTTAGATTGCTGAGCTAAAAATGAAAGTAATACCACTATTATAGATAAAGAATAGCTATAGGATGCATTTAAATTAATGCAGCAAGTTAATTTTATTCCAAGTAAATAAAGACAGCCACTTTGGTTTATTATCTTAATTACTGTAATTACCACAGTAGTGTTGTTACGATACAATATCTTGAAAACTATTGATATTCAATACCCTTTTTTTAAATAAAAAGATAAATATAACAAGACAATGATGACTTTTTTTGGTTAGTAGCAGAGCACATAGCACATAGAATGACTGCAGGGGAGACCGGGGCTGGTTATAACACTTTTTGTCTCAGTGCCTGTAACTCACTAAAATTTTGTGTTAGAGCTCTCAAATTTCAGCCCAAACTACCCTTATTACTTGACTACAAGTAGCAACTTTTTCAACTTCTCCAACTACATCACATAATTCATTAATTGACGTCAATTGCAAGGAGTTCCACTATTACAACCAGCCCCACTGCTGGGATAAGCTGTAACAAGAATTGAAGAAATACACATAAAACACTGATACATATGCTAATAACCTATTCCCATTAAGGTCTGTCCTGTACCTGTCAGATCTTTAGCACCTCACATGAGTGAGTCCATCATCCAAGTCTGCTGCCTCAGTTAAATAACCAGTCAGGACATCCTCAGGACATCCTCCAGTGATGTGTCTCCACAGTGAAGACTTTTTGACTGCTGTGATAGCACACAGGGCAGCTGTGTTGATCCCCCTTTAAAACGTTTTGTATTTATTTTGATTTGTATTTTTTGCAGTATCCTCTCAATGTCACATGGCAGATAGAGTATTCTTTGGGGACAGACCTTACTTTCCCTGCCTCAAGCATACCCCTTTCAGTTTGTTTTTCACCAGCTCTCCTGACATGTTGAGTAAAGGAATAAGACAGGTAGAGAAAATGTGTTTAGTCGTCACTGAGGTTAGTGGTAACACTTTTTAAAAAGGTGTTACAATCATCCCCACCCCTGTCAGCCAGTGTTAAGCCAGCTGTAGCAGCATAGTGGTTTGAAATAATAACAGATGAAATGTCTCACATTTTACCTGAGAGATATTCTGTAATCTAATACAAGGTACATAATTCTATTTTTAACAGTATCAGTACTCATCAAGATATAGACTTGGCCCAAAAAATACTTTCATACCTAAAAATCTGTATTTTTGCTGTGAAATCTGCACACTGCTTT
>JAPZEB010000020.1:26942081-26971150 GCA_029783705.1 Chaetodon striatus | reverse complement strand
GGTAACACCACTTAACTTAAGAAGTCCAGTGTGTTATTTCCATGTTCTAGGAAAGTTCAATCCATATTTGTGAGCATAAGCTACTCTCTCTCAAAGCCAGAAACCACAGAAGTAAGTCTCGAACCTTAGATGTCATAGCGTAAAGGTCTGGAGCTGCCCCATAGACAATACATGGGAAACTGATGTTGTGGATTAAAAGAATGTTTGTTTTTGCTTTACTCTATTGTAGTGTTTTCAGTTTTGAAACCGAAAAGTATCGAAATACTCTCTAATCCTCCTGGGTGTTGTCAGTGTCGTTTAAAACCATCTTCCCCATTGGATTTGGGACAGAGTTATTTGTGTTTACTAATAACCTTTGGAGTGTCTTATTCTAGAGGAATAACACGTATGAATTTCGAAAAATCGGTGTAGTTCCCCTTTGACACAAAATCATTTATCAATATGTACACTGTGAACAGAATATTAAACTGAATCGTGACACAGGGACGCTACATAAAACACTGGCTCCTGAGGTTAAATGTTAATAGAGAGCCAGCATTTTCTAGTCCCTGTTGTTTTATTTTTAGGGCTAATAAGGGTCCATGACCCTGGGGCAATTGCGTTTGATAGTAATTAAGACATGCAATTTTTGTTTCAATATTTATTTGTCTTTGTGAGCCAGAGCGATAAATGAGAGGGCCAGACAAATCAGGATCACAAAAACTTGCTGTGGCTGTTGCTTGATGCGGCAGCAGTGTGTCGTCGAAACTTAAAACATCTTATGTTTCCTGTACTGTCTGCAGGTGTTTGATGATGCTGATGAGCTGAAGAGCAAAGTCAGGCAGCTTGCTGTGGCAGTCAAACAAGCAAAACACCTGGTGGTTTACACCGGAGCTGGTATCAGTACGGTACGCCAAACTATCCATCTTCAGTTTCTTTTTTTAAACCTTCACAGGACTGATGATGTCTTTCCTTTCAGGCAGCTTCCATCCCAGACTACAGGGGCCCTAATGGGGTGTGGACACAGCTACAGAAGGGACGGACAGTCAGGTGAGATATGTAGTCTTTGCACAGATCAGATATTGCTGCATTTTGTTTTGAAATGAATTAAACTCCCAACTGCTTTTATCATTGTTGTTTCTCTTTACAAACAGTTCGTCTGACCTGAGTAAAGCCGAGCCGACCCTCACACACATGTGCTTAAGGATGCTACATAAGGAACAGCTGGTATGTGAAGCCTCGATAAAGAACTATGTTCTGTTTTTATTTACGTATGCTGGTATATACAGTGTGTGTTTGTCTCTAAAGGTACAGCATGTTGTCTCTCAAAACTGTGATGGACTTCACTTGCGTAGCGGTCTACCCAGACATGCCCTGTCTGAGCTTCATGGAAACATGTTCATTGAGGTGAGACACACACACACACACACACATTTATCTTTATCCTCAGTCTTTTATTTTTTCAGTCGCTGACTCACACACACAGCTGTTGTCCCTTCGCTTGTTTTTCTAATTAGTCTAAAAACCTCACCTCCTGGAACGATGTAGTCCAGATATTTTTAAACACATCAGTTTGAAGCGCTGACTCCAAATGCAGCATCTCAGCAGGATTCGAGACTGAATAAGAAACAGCTTTTTTTGATGGATCAGTACTGACTATATAAAGTCTGATCCTTTGTTTGTTGTGGGTACACCAGCCGTCAAAAACATCCCATCATGCTCAGCACTGCACAGCAATGAAAGGAAATAAACTGTAGAGTGCAGCCAGCAGTTTTAATCAATAATATGACGACACGCTTAAGTGAGCCACACAAGCAGAGCTTCTTTAGGTTTGTCTCCGTGTCACTGACATTTTTCACGGACATGATATCCCTACATACAGGCACATGATGCTGTTACATGCCAAAGAAACTAACTTTCTGGGATTTTTTGTCCTGGAAAACTGTTCTCCAAAGAAAGTAAGTTACTCTGACACACTGTGTTTCATCTCTAGGTGTGTACGTCCTGTTCTCCGGTCAGGGAGTACGTGCGTTTATTTGACGTGACAGAGCGGACATCGCTGCACCGACACGGGACAGGCCGCAGATGCAGCCACTGTGGTGGAGAACTCAGGGACACCATAGTGCACTTTGGGGAACGCGGGACCCTGGAGCAACCTCTCAACTGGAAGGGAGCTGCTGAGGCTGCAGAGAGGGCAGATGTTATCCTCTGCCTAGGCTCCAGCCTGAAGGTAGGCTTTGATAAAAACAGTGTCTGTATGCATTTTGTTATCTGTAACAGTTAATTATATTGAGAATTCAGAGACTTGTTTTATAACTTTATTATGAAAATCATGTAAACGCATTCACTGACATGTAAAACAATATTTATATATTACATGATTTATATTTATAGACTTATCTGCTTGTAGCATCTTCACGCTTGTGACCTCTGTTGCTCGCTCTTCCAGGTGCTGAAGAAATACGCCTGCCTGTGGTGCATGAACAGACCAGCAAGCAAACGGCCCAAACTCTACATTGTCAACCTCCAGGTACTCTTGGTTTCATATTTTAGGTGAATAAGATGCAAATGAAGTTCTGGCTGCTCGGTTGCTGAGTATGTGGCTGTGCTTTTGTTCTAGTGGACACCGAAAGACGATCTGGCTGTGCTGAAAATTCATGGCAAGTGTGATGATGTCATGAGCCTCCTAATGGAGGAGCTGAACATCCAGATTCCTCTGTATGACAGGTAAGGACCCTTTTTTTATGAAGTAATTCCACCCAATATACACACAGAGCCCATAAGATTAGCATTTGAATGGACAAAGGATACAAACATGTTGTGTTTCAGAGATTCAAGTAACAAAATGGGGGAAAGGGTCAGACACTAATTTCAAATGCATTATTGATGCTTTATAATACTTGGATATGGAATAACCTCACTATACTCTATGTCTCACAAACACTCACACATATAAACTGGAAAGATTAATCCAACTTTTTGCCCCTAACCTCACTTTCCCTCTTTCTGTCCCATCAGGGCAGAGGATCCCATCTTCAGTCTGGCCACACATCTGCAGCCAGAAGAGGTCGAGAGCCATACTCGTGAGGTCATAGCTCCCTTTGATGGGCAGGAGGACTGCTCACCTGACTCTGGAGAGCAGGCAGAAGAAGCCACAGCTGTGCAGGGCGGCTGGTTTGGACGAGGATATGGCAAAGGAAGGAAGAAGAAGAAAAAAGCTGCATAACTAAGGGAACTTTACTGACCCATAAGATGTGGTCAGGTGATCAATCCCAATGAGGGATTCCAATTTCAGTCCCATAACGAGGACAAGTTGGACTTTAGGGTGCTATTGTGTCTTTTGGCTGCATTGGTATTATGTAGTCACATGCAGTGTTTGTGTGTGTGTGAGAGGGGAAACGTTAGAGTTTTTGCCATTTGCACCAACATATTTTATAAAACAGTTAATAGTTACAGCAAGATCTAAAGCGGAAGCTACACTTGCTGTGTTAGTGGTGCTGAGTCTCAGCCCAGTACAGCCAGCAGAGCCTGTACGACAAGAGGGTTTGACAAAACTATGAAATTATTTTCACACCCTGTAGGCTCAAACAGTGGCAACAAGGTTTCCTCACTGATACACAGCATAAGCTGTCAGCTTTGATCCAGACAGTCACGGTGAATACAGCAGTGACACGTTCTGATGAACGACAGTTTTGCACCCACTCCTGCAGCATTATTTCTGCTGTCGCTCTGTATGGTCAGTATATCACAAACACCCATATTTTCAATGGCATTAAGTTATTTATAGCCACCTGTAACGCCTCCAGGTGGCAAATGATCCTCAGAAGATAATATTTTTGGTGGAGTCTCACTTTCAACCTTAGTTAAATTTGTATTTTACCAACTTGGTATTGGTGCATTGCAGTAACAAATTAAATGTGCAACATGCCGCTGGTTTGAACATTAGCTCGATGTAAATGGACATTGAAATACTGGCGTCTAAAGTGGAAGTTCCTGTATGTAAATGCCCACAGCAAGTGGTTATCATGCAGTGGAACACAAATGACTTGGCATTTATGAATGCCAGTAGAATAACAGCAGCATACAAATGGCCAATTTTCAGTTTCGGTGCTGCCACAGCTTTTGTGGCGAAGAGATTTAAAGAGATTCAGGAGGCCAAACATTTTCTACATGTGTTACTTAGAGTAAGATATTTTTGTAGTCTTTTTCATACATTTAAAACTTGCATTGTTGAATGTCCATTTTTTAACAACAGCTTATTTGTTTTTTTTATTTTAAAGGTATTTTGGTTTACTTAAATTATTTCCTGAACTCACAGTCAACATTCATTCTGCTGTCATTCATCCTCAGGTTTTCAGGCTAGGTATACAGCTACTACTGTACCTTAGCTCACCGAAGTTGAATTTGCCTATGTTTACATTTTTATCTCAACGTTTCTGCAGACGATGCAGAGACTCTGCTGCTGTCACTTCTTTGTCTACAGAAGTGTAAGAAAGATTTTTGAGTTTTTACTTAAATTTTCATTAGATGTCAGTTTGTCCTATCAAGTTACTGTTTACTTAAGAGACAGGAAACATCCAAATGTGTGTGTCTTTTAATTTGTCTCAGGAAGCTCCAGTGTTATTAATAATCTCACCCTGTACCAGAAGTTATTGAAGGCCAGACTGGCCGCCATAAGCTAGTGTTCAACATTCCTAAAAGTCTAACCAGTTGTAAAAGAAATGTGAAGACTTCTTATAACAAAAAAGATGCTATAGATGTGAGACTGTGTTCTTTATTTTAAGTCAAGTCTTGGTCATCTGCATTTTTGTTGTACCTGCCTTTACCAGTGAACTTATATCAGTAATAATCAGGGTATAAAATGAGTCCCATCCACTCGTCAAATGCTGGTGAAATATGCAAGTGGCTGGTAGGTTTGCTATCAGGTTGCTGGTAAAATTTGAACATTCACTAGCCATTTGGCTGGTGGACAAAAAGGTCATTTTGCATCCTGGTAATAATATTAAAATACACTTGACTGACAGATTTGACTTGACAGTGATCTATCTTAACCTGTTATTGGCCATGTGATATTTTTTTTTTGAGTTGTGCAAGGGTTAATGGTCTGTGCTTGGAATTGTTTTTTTATTCATGTCAACTGTTTAACTTATTTGATTAAATGTTTTTTGTTTATAATGCAGACTGGGTGACTTGTGATTAGATAACTTTGAAATGGAAGACACGTAACGTACTGTATCTAGTGTTATTGAAGCATATGACACAGTCCACTTAAAGCGATAGTTCAGATTTTTTTTGAGGTCGGGGTGCTTATCTATAAACGGTATACTACAAACATTAGATGTCAGTCAGCATGCTGTCAGTTTGGAGAAGCAGGCTGGAGTCAGACATAGAAGCTAAGCAATCTACTGCTGTGGAGGGGTCAGCAACAAAATTAATTTTAGCCACCGAAAAAAGTCCCACTGAAAAATAAATCAAAATCCGTTTAAGTGTACACTATATTGAGAGTGTTTTCACTGTTCTACCTTAATGTCAGACGGTGATTTCCAACGGGAAAATGAAGCCATTATCTCACTCTCTTCTAAGCCAGACTCCATCAAGAAAAACAGTGATTTAACTCTGCTGAACACAGGAGCCACTGGTCTACCACAGCCTCTATCAGTCAGTTTTTTGTGATATTGTGTGACGTTTAAAAAAGTTAGTTTGGATACACCAAAGCCACACAATAACACTAACTAACTAACTGATCACAGCAGCTGTCTACCAGCAGCTCCTGTGTTAAGGAAGCTAAAATCACTGTTTTTCTGAATGGAGTCTGGTGACTGACAAGAGCGTAGATGGGAAATTGAAGACGTTAACGGTTCCCTGTCAAAACAGGCTGTCTGAGGAAAAGGTAAAGCAGTGGAAATACTCTTAATATAGCATACACTTTAAACTGATGTAGTTTTTTAGGTTGCTAAAATACTTTCGCTGCTGATCCCACCACAGCAGTACGTTGCTTAGCCTCCATGTCAGATTCCAGCCTGCTTCTCAAAACTGGGGACGTGCAGGCTGACTTCTACTGTAGGTAACACACTGGCTGTGGTTTAGTAGCCCGTACAATCGCACTTCAAAAATTCAGAAACAACCCTTTAAATCAGGGGTGTCAAACTCATTTTAGTTTGTGGGCCACATACCAGTAAAACCATTGGATAATATCCTGTAAATAACAAACACCTCCAAATGTTTTGTCTTTTTTTGTTTAGAGAAGAACATTTTAAAAACGCTGATCTGTTTACAAAACAGATGACAAACAGCATGTGATGTCTTCAGAGGAATTAATGCAATGTCAGCTATATTTCTCAGTTTTTCCACATTCAGTTAGTCCACTACATACTGTCATTATATGGGCTTTTTTTTAATACACTTCCACCCCTGTGTAGTTATTCCAACATTATCACACCAAACTAAAGTGAGAGAAAAGAACTGTATTCTGAAGCACTATTTTACATGAAGAAAGCTACTCAATGTTTAACTTGCTCCCGAAACCTGGCACCTCTAAGCCTTCACAAGTGCATCACTATAGGTATGCAAGGTCATCCAGTGGGCAGGATTGGACCCTTTGGTGGTCTGGTTCTGGCCCCTGGGCCATATGTTTGACACCCCTGCTTTAAATAGCTGTGTCTCTGTGTTTGGGAATTAACTTCTGTTGTGTTATGTTATTTGACTTGCTCTACTGCAACTCATTTCCTAAAATAGATAGATAGATAGGTAGTACTTTATAGATCTCAAACTGGGAAATTCTTGTGTTACAGCAGCAAGTAGTATAATAGTGTGTGGACAATAATACACATGTAAATACGAGAAGACAAAAACAGATCAAAATAAAATATATGAGAACAGAACTATAAAATACATACAAAAATAAGTAGTACTACAACTTAAAATATACAAGAGAAAGATACAGGAATAAAATAAAAATGTCAAAATTACAGGCATAAAATGAGAAGATCAATTATATACACAACACACTATGTATGACTAAAAACAATTAACTTATAAGTATCATATAGTAAAAAGTTGCAAAACCACCAGTAGGTAAAGGGCTGCATTCAAGATTCCAAACAGAAACTATTTAATAAAAAAAATAATTGATAAAAACAAAAGTAATATATTGGGTATCACCAAAATGCACTTGAAAGTATTTTTACAGCACAATGGTCCCTGTGAGAGTTAGATTATTATATTTGCTTAATTTATAACAGTTTAATTTATCTTTTAAAACAATCCTGATATGCAAAAAACACTTAACTGAAGCTGTCACACAATTGAGCACGAGTATAGTGTACAATATTTCTCAGAAAACAGAGTTACTCCACGGCAGAGTAAATGTACTTAGCTGCTCTGCACTCCTGGTTTGTTTATAGGTTGTGTCTGATCACGTGACAGGAGTGATTATGTAATGCGTACGTCAGCGTGAGAGGATTCGTGCGATATGACGTAGTCTTGGAGGCGTTGGCCGGTTAGTGTCACTCTGTGCTCTGAAGAACCTGAGACGGAGAAGAGGACGCCCTTTTTTAAATAATCTATGAGTGAAACCGGAGTCGGATACTTTTAAACTTCGCATACCTCTTGTTTTATTTGTTCTTCCATCAAGTGATTCGCCTGAACCTGTCGAAATGATTAAAAACGGCCACCACGCCACCGACGACCAGCGGGATGACGACGGTTGCAGAAAGCCGGGTGGTTCAATGTGCAGCCCGGAGAAAAGGAAGCGGGTGGTCCGGTTGTGGTGTGACGGCTGGTGAGTTTCTGTGCCCCTGGTACTGAGTTACTTTCACTGCTGGTTTATTTAACTCTTCTCCATGGTTAGTTGTTCTGAACGCGGTCCGTATGCAACACGTAGGGACTGAAGGTGGGGTAGCATGCTAATGCTAGCTAGCTACTTCCATTAGCAGTTAACCGAGGTAGCAACAGGAGTTTATCTGTGTCGTCATACCTAAGTAACTTAACGTTAACTACAGTGTTAGTTACAGATAACGTTACTTTCTATCAAAATTAATAATTGTGGGTATTTTCTCATACAAAAAAATGTTTTAATATTTCAAATGGATAGCAGCCCAACCTGAATTAAATAATTAAGCTATGTTCCCTTAGTACACTGGCTGCAGCCATATAACATTATAACATCACTTATCACTAGTTTTATGGTATTGTGGTGTGGGGTAATCAGGGACAAGGTCCTCTGAGTCCACAGTCTCATAGCCTCATAGTAAGACTGAGGTTATGAATGGTGTTTTGACATGTTTGTGTCTGTATAATCTATGCCCAAACAAAACTGAAACCATGTTTATTAAAGGTTAGAAAGTACCTAAAGATGCAAATCTATGAAGTCTGATTGACCTACACTCGTCAGTTGTAGGCAAAGAAGTTGTTGTAAGCAGTTTTAATCACACCCAAATTTCCTGCAGCTCACCCAGAGGAAATGTTTTGCCTGCTTTTACATGCATTTCTTGAGAAAATGCCTGACACGCCCAAATAATGCCTGCTGTTTGCAGACCTAACCCCTTTACTATACTGTCTCATATGGTTCATTCTGCTTTTAATGCCTCGAATCCTGCTGTAAATACCTTTAAGGTTGTCTAAGGTAAAAACCTTGGCAGCATTGATGGTTTGATGTCTGATGGTTTGGGTAATTGGGCCACCTAAAAATGGGTACTGAAATGATGTGGATAATAATGTTACTCGAGGGCATTGATTTACTGTCTGTGTGTCTGTCACTGACACAAACATCTGAAGGTTTGTTGTGACACTCGGAGCCAACTCATGAGTCAAAGGGACTCTGAATGTGCAATGCATAAGTTGTCTCCTGGACTCACTCGCTGCACAAGGAAGTGCTGATAGCTAGTCTGACATGGCCCATCTCATGTGGTGGTTATAAATAACTAGCATAGTGAACATGTCGTTCAGTGTGATGCAAAAGCGGCACGATGGTGTGGTAAGCAGTGTTTCCCTGTTTTTAGAGGGGCTCGAAGGGGGCATATTGAGACATACTATACAAGTGAGAGAAAGAGGAGCAGATGTGGGGGAGAGTAAAGATGAAATATTATCAGACTGTTTATTTTGCAGCAGTTTAGTATGAGTATCAAAAACCCAAAGAACTGCTCAGCAGTCTGTAGCAGATACAGGTGAACTGCGGTGGTCCATGACACATAGTCAGGGCATCTGCAAAATATTTATCTTGAAAAAAATACTTTAAGATGTTAACTCAGCCAAGAGGAAGTAGGTTGTGTGACGCATCACACATCGATCAAACTAACAGTTATTGCTTTCACTGACAAGACTACTGATGGTATGTCCAAAAGATGTTGTCTAATGATTGTCTGATTGCTCGATTAACTCATTGTACACACATGCAGTGTTTGTAAATTTGCGGACATTTTAAAAGACATTTTTGTAGCATTATCTGACTTGACTGAATTAAATTGAAAGATAATTCAGTTTTTGAAGGCTTTAAAAAATCTTAAATCTCACAGTACACTTGCAAAAATTAATCATCCCCTTAGTGTATATACTTTGTCTCTCTTGTAGCACTTCACGTGTAATGGAGTTGTTTATCAAGAATGTAAAATTAAAAAAAAAAAGCAAACCCTTATCTGCACATACATTACTCTGAAGAAGATATATTTACAGCTAGGAGCGTAGTGTCTCAACTGATCCTGGCCAGGTGAGGTGAAGAAGGTCGGGGGATTATTGTAAAGAGAATACAGACTAACAGCTTGCGGTAATGTCATTATAAGGGACAGGTCTGCCCACTGGAAGTACAGTCACAGATGAGGTATTGTGTTAAAGCTGTGCGATTTGTTGGCAAAGCGTTCTGACGAATATGTTTGGTATTTTTATATCTGCTTGCAAGAAAGCCCTCACAAGGTGTTGGTTGCTTCCTGAACCCCCCACAATAGAGGAGTGGATAGATATCGTAAATGATATTCATGTTATGTAATGGATTACTTTTTCTCCTCATCTTCAAAAAAATGTGTTCATTAAATTCTGGGCAAAGTGGGTGAAAACTGTAAAACCCTTGCGACCTGATTTTGTGTAGGTATCGTACAAAGGCCCTATGATGTTTAGTCAAGGAAACCTCATTAACTACCATTTTGTTTTTGTTTTTTTTGTCTCTTTAATTTATAACAGTTTAATTTAAAAGCTGTCCGATGTGTTGGAAATAACCTACAAACATATAAGTGTTAACAGAAAGGTCATAAAAATGAAACTATAAATGAATGTGACTGCATCAACTGGGAAAATGCGGACAGGGAAAATGACTAGGTACATAATATTTCCTTTCCCTCAAAAACTCTTATATTATTTACAACTTTTATAGTTCCACTTTAAAATGAGGATCAGTAGAGGTCATTGGCCACACTAAAGTCAGCCATGTTAGTAAACTTTTATTTCAGATAGTTTAAATTAGCACAAATGTGAATGTGTTATATGAACCCACCCTTGCTATTAAATTATTTAAAACAATTTCCTTAATAGCCTGGGCTCGTAACCGCCTTGTTGAGCTGCTCAGTCCGCTGGTGAACCGGACAGGCCTGAGATATGAGTGTTTGGAAACTATAGGAATGTGAAGCTGCAGGGTGCTGAACAAAAGCTCATTTTTATCAAAACCTAAACAAACTTAGCTAGAACTGAGCAGCGTATTAGTTTTCTTGGATTACTCTCTTTTTTTTTTTTTGGTTTGGTTACAGTAAGCTTAGACTTTAAATATGTTGCAATAAGGGAGCAGAATTAACACAACGTCTTTTTTAAAAAGGCAAGCCAGTACAAAACATTCACTGTTGAAGTTAGGTAATGGCACAGTATAAATAAACACTGGCACATTGTACACACAGTGTCTCTGACCATTACCTTTCTCCCACTAACCTTTATCATTTTCATCCACCATGTTAAACGTCTATCAGCCTGTGTTTTGGTGTGTAATCTGCTTGATTTAGAGAGCATGCTTTCACGGCAGAGGCCACACAGTGTGCTTTACTGTTCAAGGTCACCATGGAAAAGGGGTCAAAGATAAGATAATGTTGAACAACAAAGCAAGACGAGTCGACCAGTCAAAGCTATCCCTGTAAGGGCAGCTGTGGAAGACATTTAAAAGACAGTGATGCTGTGAAAAAGCTATAGCTGCTGCGTGCTTATTGTCAAAGCCACACCCCTTATTGTTGTGTGTGTTTACTTGTTTTTTGTATCTGTTTTGTCCTTTTGTTCTCTGTAATGTTTCATTTAAGCACTTACAGTAACTATTATTGTTCCTTAGTGACGACGGTGTTGTCTCCATTTTCTGTCTCCACAGTTATGATATGGTGCACTACGGTCACTCCAACCAGCTGCGTCAGGCCAAAGCCATGGGAGATTACCTCATAGCTGGAGTGCATACAGATGGTAAGACACACACACACACACACACACTGATATGGATATCTGTGTGAAACTTTTTTGTAATCAACTGTTATTTCACTGATTGAAAACCAGAACCAACACAACTTTGCGCCACAAGTCCGCAGTCCTACTTGGTTACTGCAGACTGAGCTAACCTGCACTACAATCATGACATTATTTTCCAGCATTACTTGTAAGCTTCTCAGACAGCATGAGACTTCTGGTTACCTTTTAGAGGCTGAGCAGCA
The DNA here is from genome assembly GCA_029783705.1 of Chaetodon striatus. NCBI lineage: Eukaryota > Metazoa > Chordata > Actinopteri > Chaetodontiformes > Chaetodontidae > Chaetodon > Chaetodon striatus. Next base: position 26,959,508 of record JAPZEB010000020.1, on the reverse strand, counting down.
GTCAGATGTAAACTTCTCCAATGTCACCTTTATAGCACAAACATGGATGCAAGCTGCAAATGTTTATATGGCTGTAGTCTTGAGGATTTTTTTACTTTGCTTGAAGGAAACTGGTTTTAAATCAAGGTTTAACACTTAACTTTTTGCCAAGTTGAAACACAGTAGTAAAAGACATGAACTAATAAAGCTCAGTGAATATGTTCAGGGGAGGAATGAATCACCATGACCACTCTAACAGTAACATGACCAGGTGATCTGGGAGCTGTGCAGGAGAACCGAGCTAATCAGCTCTGGCAGTCCTTCATGCTCTGCTTTATACTGGTATTATAAAACTGGTCAGATATTTACTAAAAGTCAAGTGTGAGGTTATCACAAAGTATGTCAAATACGTAAAATAGAAATAATAAGACAAGTCAAGCAGTAGAAAAAATTATAGTGCAGCTACAGTCTAGTGCAACATAGGAATAAATAGCTGTAAGTTTAACTGAATAAAATACATCGGCAAACAGCAAAGTGTTGAGCCCTCATTTAAAAGAACTGGGTAAGTAAGCAGTATGCAGATCTGTCTCAGATTATATGAGAGGTCTTCTCGCCTCTTAATGGAGCAGCAGATCTAGTTATATGTTGTGGTTGACTGTGCCGACTGCAGCGCTGAGATCTAATAATACCAAGACTGAAACTTTTCCACTGACCGTATTTAAGTGGGTATCACTCAAGACCTTAACTACAGCAACTTCTGTGCTGTGGTGTTGTTGAAATCCTGCGTGGAAAACATCAATCAGGGCCAAGAGAGTGTTAAAACAGTCTTGTCAATGATTTTTAGAGTGTGGAGTGTTTGCAGTAGTCGATGTGCCAGTCATTAACGACAGATTACGTCCCATTCCCTCCCAAAGCTGAGATTTCCAAGCACAAGGGTCCTCCGGTCTTCACTCAGGAAGAACGCTACAAGATGGTACGGGCCATCAAGTGGGTGGATGAGATCGTAGAAGGAGCACCTTACGTCACCACCCTGGAGACCCTGGATAAGTACAACTGTGACTTCTGCGTGCATGGAGGTGAGCCAGCTGAGTGCTGCTCTTTGAATCCCGCTTCCCATGATAGGAACAAGCCTCCAGATGTGACGGTGGACTAATGTGATTGTTTGTGTTTACCAGATGACATCACGCTGACGGTGGATGGTAAGGACACATATGAAGAGGTGAAGCGTGAAGGCCGTTACCGGGAATGTAGACGCACACAGGGCGTCTCCACCACTGACCTGGTGGGAAGAATGCTGCTCATGACCAAAGCCCATCACAGTAACCTGGTGAGTTGAGCTGCGTTTATACTTAACACTAAGGCTTTACAGCAGCACCTCAGCAGACTGATGTATCCAAGTGACCAGGCTGTATTGTTCTGGGATAACATTCCCCTCAGTAATTGTTTCTACATTCTGTCATCAGTCCTAATATAGAGCAATGGCGGTCTATCTGGTGCTAGTCCTGATGTGTGGTTATATTTATAAATGGAGTGCATGTCAACTGTGGTGGCGACAACAATAGATCCCCTTTTAGTGTCTGTATGTGTATGTGCAATGTTTGTTTTGGTTTTAGGTCTCATCTTTTCTTCTAATAATTTCTGCAGGATAACCCAGATTACCAGCAGCATACAGACAACTTTGGAAAAGTGAGTAGCATAGTTTTTGTTTTAGTCAAACTTCATCACATGAATTAATCCTGATTGTAAATGAAATGCTTTTGTTTTGTTCCAGGGTCCTAAAGGCCACAGTCCATGGACAGGGGTGTCGCAGTTCCTCCAGACGTCCCAGAAGATCATCCAGTTTGCCTCAGGAAAGGAGCCTCAGCCCGGAGACACCATCATCTATGTGGCGGGGGCGTTTGACCTCTTCCGTATCCTTATCATGCAGACATAACTAGAATTGAGTTATGAGCACTGGTAGAAATCATCTCTGTGGTGCATGTTGTTTCTGTTGTTGCCTTGACCTCTCACAGACATCGGCCATGTTGACTTCTTAGAGATGGTCTACAAGCAGGCGGAGAAGCCCTACGTCATCGTGGGTCTGCACTTTGACCAGGTAAACATAATACCTACCTACCCTACTATTCTTGGAACTTAAAGTGTCCTTTGTTTTTCCCCAGTTTCATAAATTGAAAAGGCCGTAAGCAGCGCAAATCACAGGTTTTTGTGCAGTGTAGTTAATCTTTGCCTCTGGTTGCCTGCCCTCCAGCTGGACAATGCACAGGTGTATGACGTCATGTGCAAAGAAGCTATAGAAACATTAAGAACAAGTTCAGGCCTGGCCGTTTGATCAAAGTGAGTCGGCTAAATTATCGAAAATGTAAAGATGTAAAAGTATTAAATGATGTCTTCATTCCCATCAGGAAGTGAATCGGTACAAGGGGAAGAACTATCCTATCATGAACATTCACGAGAGGACACTGAGTGTCCTGGCCTGTCGGGTAAGTACACACACACACACACACACACACACACACAGATCTCTCTAAATGTACAGCACAGTGGGATGTATTTCTGCCCTGGATACTCACATCACTGCAGGCTGAACTTGGCTCTGTTCCCTCCGTTCCTGCCGGTCAGCTATCAGTCCAGAACAATGCGTCTCTGTACCTCCATCTGCACTGTGTGTGTTTGTTATGAGAACATTATACAAAACAAACATGTTACACAATCCTAAAACCGCCATCAGTTTTACTTGATGCCCGATGACGGAAATATACAGCTATACAATCTTCCAGAATTAAGGCAGTGAACAGTAAAAACACTTTCACCCTTGAGCTGTGTCGTATCCAAAAGATGCCTTCCAGTTAATCTTTGGCATTTTAACAGGAATGCACTCACTGGTGAGGCACTGGGATGAAAACTTTAATCCTCAAAAAAATAAACTTCTTACTATGAACTTCTCTTTTCTCGCTATCCTCTCCCCTGTTTCTCTATAGTATGTGTCAGAGGTGGTGATTGGTGCTCCCTACGCAGTGGGCAAAGACCTCCTGGATCATTTTAAGGTGAGTTGCCTTTGAATGATTTCTGATAATGCTTTTTTATATTGTTTATTTAGACCTTTATTTAACCAGGATGGCACCTTTTTTTAAAGCTCTTTGCCAGAATAGCAGTTTAATTATTTCACACAAACTAGAACTAATTACTAAAACATTCATACTGTCCCATTTCAGTGTCTGTAATTTTATACATTTTGTAGTTTCTGCCAAGCAAATGTAGTTTCCCACATAAGAGCTCTTCTGCAAAGGGTGCAGGCTGTACTTTGATGTCAGTGGTGTGCGTGAATCTGATAAAAACATATTCTTTCTTCTGAAAGATACCCTTATAAATGAAGGAGGAGGCCAAAGAAGTACATTACTTAGGTTTTAAAACTAACTGCGATTCAAAGTAGTTTCAGATCACAAAGTTGTGATGGAATAGGATTTAATACAGATTACAGATAACTAAAATATTTTGACTTTGTAGGCCAGGGGGACAATATATCACTGTGTGGTTACTGCATTTGAAAGATTCTCCCTAAAACAATTTATGTACATTGTAAATTTCCAAAAGGGGCTAATACTGAATCATATGGCGCCCCCCTGTGGACAGTTGAAATAACAGAAGAAAAACAACTTGGAAATAGATCTGTCAGATTACCTTGTAGGTAGATGACAAATCATTATTACAGCCTTTTCTCTTCAAATGTTACACCGTTTGAAAAAGCCTCAGGTGAATTAATGAAAAAGTTAACAGGTTTAATTTGTCAAAACCGACAGCAGACACAAGTTTACATGCAAAGTCACTGTGACAGAGCCAGAGGAGAGCAGGCCGTGTGCCAGCGTAGGGCTCTTCAGTGATTGTACTTCTCAGTGAATATTTTGCAGATGAACTTACATACTGGAGGGATGTCATTTATATCTCTACACGTGATGGGTGGTTTAACCAGATGTGTTTGAACAACTGTGCAGGTTGACCTGGTGTGTCATGGCAAGACGGAGGTGTTTCCAGACAAGGATGCATCAGACCCCTACGCTGTGAGTACAGGCTCATCTTGTCTCTGCAGAAACACCTGCAATCCTACTGTGTTTGTATATGTGTTTATAGCTTAGATACGAGAGTCTGATTCACAATAAGGCAAGAGTTCTTCAGCATATGAAATGGACCCCCAGTATTCATTATGGTCACTGCTCTGAGTGCACAACTCTTCCACTCTGGTGACGCTGTGAGGCCTTCACCTGGTCCATTGTCTTCTTATGCTGGGACACCTTGTCATGTATACTAAATATAACTTTCCTGTCTAAGTGCTTTGAGTGTGTACCTGTGACCTACACAGACACACAAAGCAACAAGCACAGGAGAAATAATGCAGACAAACACCACAAACTCAGTTGAGGTTAAATGTTTATCAGCAGATGCTCTTGTTTTTCTGATTTATAATAAGTGCATTCAAACTTGAAAGGAAGCTAGATGTCTACAAAAACTGGTCACTGATACTCCTTACGTCGTCGCCTGAGACTTAATCAGAAGAGTCTACAGTATTGGCTCAAATGTGACAGTTGGTTTGGGACAGCACTTAATGTGGCGGACCCTTTGCTGGAACACGAAAACAGAGTGGAAGAAGATAGGGAGAGAGTGTAGGGGGTGGTTTGGGAAAGGCCCAGTGTTATTGCTCCATTCTAGATTTTCATATTGCTCTAATTAGTTAAAGGGTGGAGCTCATCATTCATGGGGGATGATAGAAGCCATGCAGTAGTTTGATATAACCATTTGCGTTCTGCGCTCAGGAGCCTAAGAAGAGGGGGATATTCAGGACGATCGATAGTGGGAACAATCTCACCACTGATGACATTGTCCAGAGGATCATTGCAAACAGGTCAGTCACTGCTCTTAACTCAAAGGGGCAGGCCTTTTATTTCTTCTTCTTCTCAGTCATGTTCCTGATGTATTTGAATCTGAACTTTCAAATTTTGTTTGAATTATGTGTCTTTTAGCGTCAAAATGTTATTTTCCCAAGCCTTTCTAAAAACTGGGCTGTACCCAGCTCAGCATTATGTCAGTTGGATCAGTCTGGGCTGTTTAATACAAATATTTCACAATTTGTTTTGTTTTCCATATAAAGTTTTAAAGTTTGAACAGGGCTCAGCGGGAAGTTCAGTATGACAGCAGCATTTATGTAATATAGTGAACAACTTAACAGTGCTAAAGATGGATCGAAAATGTGCAACAGCATATTTTACCAACACCAGATATCAAACAAAAGCCAGAGACTGTGTTATTATGATTGTCTGTGAGCTGCAAACTCACCATTTCTAAGCAGAAGAGAGAAGATAATGTTATTTCGGAGCCTTACAATGGAAAGTTTCTCCTCCTCTGTGTTCTCCTCCTCAAGTCTGCAGCTCCCTGTACCAAAGAGTAGTGAGAAAGTCAAGACTGCTCTCTCTGCAGCAAAATCTGGGGACCAAAACATCCCCAGAGGTGCACTGTACAGCACAGTGACTAGCCAAAAAACAAAACCAACCCAAAACACGACTGCTTGACTTGAAGCAATTTCAGTCGACTGAGGTATCCCTGACTGACGATTCCAACTTTCAAGGGGCAGCCCTACTGACAAACGATTTCTCACATGATCTAGTGTAGGTTTCTGCGTTATGAAATGACTGCAGATAAACCCCAAGTAACTCCCTCTTTCTGCCAGGTAAAGTTTCTGCTTTTCTCAGTCTGGTGGCTTTGAAGAGAGCTATATAACGGCTTCAGCAATCGCCGCTCTCACCTACGTCTCTGCTTGTTGCTAACAGCTGAGTGGGCGTTTCCCTTCGAAAAACCCAGAAAAGAATGCAGATGGACACTTCATTACTGTCTTCATGTGCACCTCAGTTCTCACTGTAGAAATTATTATGACTCTTTACAGTGTTTGTTTTTATCTCAAGTTTATTCACGTCACCTTGTGTGTTTCCAGGCTGCAGTTTGAAGCCAGGAACCAGAAGAAGGAGGCCAAGGAGATGGCGGTGATCGAGGCGATGAAGAGGAGAGAGCAGCAGGAGCAGACTGAAGGTGCAGCCCAGGCCGCCCTCTAGTGAGGCCTCCAACATGGTTCTCTGTCTGATCTTATCATCCTGGTACACTGAGCTAAAGAGGGTGGACTCAACCGACCCAGACAGGTGGTCCATGTTCCTGAACTGGACGTGGCTGGGTGAATCGACCCTGGAAGGGCCAGTCGATCTCCACTCGTCCACTGGGTGCAGAATCCTGCTTTAATATTGGGTGAAGCAGTGTGACTTGAACACTGCATGGTTAACTTCTCTCATCTATACAGACTACTCCAGCCTAACGCGATTAGACGAGAACACAAAGAATCCAAACACGTGCTACGATCCAACCTGCAGAAATCCCTTTAAACCTGTCGTCCTCCACAGAGAGCTTTTTAATAATGTCGTCTGTCATGTGTTGTTTTTGTCCATGAAATCACACACTACGTGTTCCTGTACAGGCGTAGAAGTGGTATATTAAGTTTGCAATAAGCCATAATTTAAAATGTTAATGAAATAATCAGCTATGTTTTTAGATTTTAAACCATATTAGTTTTAATCATCAGTCTTAGAAGTGTCATCAGTAATGTTGAATGTAGTCACTTTTTATCACACTGAGAAAACAGATCTATTTTAATTTATAGAAGTCACTATGTTTTTATCCACCTTAAAAAAACATTATTGTTATGTTGAATGATCTGTGGAGTAGTCTTCTGATTTTAACTGTGGATTTTAACTACCTGATTTTGCACCGATGGTGTGTGTGCGTGTATGTGTGTGTGTGTGTGTGTGAGAGAGAGTGAGTTGAGTGAGGTCAGTGAGTGACTGTGTGCGCTGTAAATGACAGTAATGTCGTGCCTCATTCCTAAAGCTATAACTAAGTAAGGGCTGTGAACTGTATGAAAATGTGTCTCTACAGCTGTCAGTAACGTTGTCCTTCTCTCTTTATTCTACTTTCAAGAAATGTGTTTTAGAAAACTAAGATAAAAACTTGGGACCCAGTATCTCTGTCAAACTGCTGCAAACATATGTGGATTGTCAAAGATTAGACTCTGTTGCTTTTCCTGTCGTTATATCGGGCATAACTCTGAGGTAAATTATTAATGGTGCAACAATGTGTGTGTTTTTAACGTGTGTCTGTGGGTTGGAAGGTGGGATGGTAGCAGGCTGATGAATATATGAGTTTCTACATATTAGACGGGAATTTTCACAACCTTTCAATCACTATATTGCAACGTGTAAATCTCCCTTTTAATAAATAAATTGGTAATAACGATGCAGAGTGTCATCTGAGGTCTGTTTTACAGTAGTTAGCGTTGTGTGCAGCCTGACGACAGCGATCTCTGTTGAATCAGCACATCGTCGCGGTTCACTGAGTCTGTGAAATGAGGCCACGGCCGCTCAGAAAACTGCTAAATCCGACTGCTCCCGTCCCTTTCACGCCGCTCTCAGATTTGAACAAAAACTGCAAACCGTCACCTCATTACAGACACAAAGAGCCTTTAATCCTGCGGCCCGAGCGCCCAGAGGAGCTTCTGCAGGAAGGATCCTGTCACTCAGCCGAGGGACACAACAGAGCCCTGTGCAGATACTGACATATCAAGATCTCACTCTACACATTTATCTGGTCGGAGCAGCTTTTATGTTCAGTTTTGTTTTGTTGTTTTTAACAATTCTTCACCTTTTTAGTGAATAAAATTTTTTCACACAGCCAATAGGAGACCCGTCTGCCAACCACTGCAGGAGGTGGACATAGCTGGTAGTGTTTTTAATGTTTGTGTGCTTCTTTATTGGGCCAACACCTGTGGGTTTGGGCATTCAGTTGCACAAGTTAGGGGATAAATGACCGGCAGAATGAAATTCAATTTAATTTTAATTTTGGTAAGGGTTACTTTAATGTAGTGGCTCCAAAACTGCAGAGAGTCCCCAGATAAAGGGCCAACGGAGGATAGAAGAGATAAGAAAGAAAAATCTATCACAGAAAGTTCCTTTTTTTGTTTGCTTTGTTTTGTGTTATTTTGTGTTGTTTGGTTTTTGTTTCATTTAGTTTTCGGATTGTTTGTGTTTTTACTTTTCTCTAATTTGCCTCCACGCTCAACAATAATCTGTGACCTCACAAAACACGTGTTTGGCCATCACTCAAGAGTTGGTGTGCTAATTATGACACAGTTTCACACACAAATGTCTAACAGGATAAAATAATGAAGTCATGACATTTAATATCCACAAGGTCAAAGGTCAGCTTCACTGTGGTGTCATAATATTCTGCAAAAACACTTGAATACAGAGTAGGTAAACGTAATGTTGGGTGTTCACCTTGAAACTGTGCAGACTGTACAGGTCTTCTGTGCTGCCAGGTGTGTAACACAGCCATGTTTTAGAATTTGTAGCAATTTTGCAGCAACATCCCTTTTTGAAGAGTTGTCCAGTCAGTATGACGTATGAGTCTGACAGACATGGATGTAAACTGTAACTTGACTGCTTCACAGAGGGGTACAACAAGTGTCTTCATGAACTCCAGTTGGTCCAGAATTCAGCCGCCTGTCATCACTAGAGCTCCCTCCATAGATCATATCACTCTTGTTCTCCAGCAGCTTCGCTGGCGCCCTGTTAAATATCACATCAATTTCAAGAATCTGCTTCTCATCTTTAAGGCCCTTCATAATCAAGGTTCTCCTACCTGTCTGTACTCATAGATCCTCTTCTGCAGTCCAACTCACATCATCATCATCTGCCCGCTTGACCACCATGGGCTCTAGAGCCTTCAGCCGTTCTGCCCCCCATGATATTTGTAATACTGACTCCCATTCCATTTTTAAATCCTGTCTGAAAACACACCTTTCCCACCTGGCGTTCAGTTTGATTGAATGGTGACACACATATTGAGTCTTGTACTGATGATGATTTTATACCTAATATTTCTAATTATGATTGTTGTCATTTTATTAACTTTTAATATATATAACTGAATTTGATTTTATGATCTATGGATACATTGCTGCATGTTTTAACTGTGTCTTGTAAGGTGTCCTTGAGCGCTCTGAAAGGCTCTTATAAATTAAATGCATTATTATTATTACTGTTATTATTATTATTATTATTATTATTAATCTCTAATTATCTATCTGGCAGGTTTATGCTCTGATGGAAGACCTGGTGGACAACCTGTGTGACCTGATGGATGAGCTTAATGAGGGAGACACTGAAGCATGACACACACAATATGAACACGTGAGAGCAGGCTCAGCAGCCCACTGAATATATACACATTTCTGTTTCATTCCTAAGTTTGTCGTTTTTCTACCTTATTTTGTCGTGACATCAATAAACTTTTTGTTCCTCTGTGGACTCAGAGTCATCCCGTCTCATTCACACTGTCACACACACACACACACACATCAGCGGATCATAGTAGGTTAACAGTACAGCTGACTCTGCAAACGACGCGCCCCCGTCCCTGCCTTTTCTTTTACGCTCGCCGTTGTGATCGTGTGTGCTATGCGTGCGTGGCCTGCCGGTGCCGTATGCGTGTGTGGATGGCGCTGCCTGGGTGATGGAGATGGAGTGAGTGAGCCGTGTGCTGTGGCTTATCCTTGTCCTATGCGGATTTCACCACTGACTGCCCGCCCGAGCGGCTCGCATCATCCAGGGTAGGCCGGAATCTCAACGGTGACTTTCCCCATTCAAGGGAACACTCAGTGTTCGGCTGCTCTCTCACGTTTACCGGATACAGGAGCGGAGGGGATAATTGTGGTTGCCCTGCTTAGCCGATCCCAGCGGAGGGGATATTATCGGGACTTGGAGAGGAGACAGCGAGGAGGCGAGGATGCTCAGTGGACAAGGCGAGAGATGAGCAATGGGCAAGGTAAGCGGTGTTCTGAAATGACCGAGGGGGTCAGCTCCTTGGCTTTTTGGTGCCAATAATTCTCACTATAATCAGGTATATAGAGATGCAGCCTACAGTGTGTTGAGCTTTGCTGCGTTCATACATCTAACACACAGCTCCAGTGGCAGCTGGCCTTGCACAGGAATCTGTGCTACACATGGCAGCCCGCACAGGGAATCCACCGCAAGAGTGTGTATGTGTGTGAATGTGTGGGGGTGGCGGTGGGGAGAGGGGGAGGTTGGGTAATGCATTATGCAGACCCACAATGTGCGCCCTCCTCCTCTCCATGGCCACCTGAATTACGCCGTACACCTGCGGTCACACCACGCATGCGCATCTATAAATGTTGACGACGGGGTGACGTTGATTTTGTGTATAAGCATGTTGACGCATCAGAGCCGGGCCATAATAAATACAATAAATTGTAACATTTGAATTGAAAATATAGACTTTGCATTGTGCCATTCAGAGGCGTAGATTTTGGGGGGTGCAGGGGAACATGTGTATTTGTCCCTGACCCACACCCATCCAAATTAAAACATGAAAGTGACAGAGGACTTTTACTTGGACAAAATTAAAAACATTTAAACCATAAATGGATCCAGAAAATATACAAATTGGTGCATAAAAAGTCTTTTAAGCTCAATTTCTTTGGTGGAGGACTCCCAAACCCCCATTTCACAAGGTCCCCCAATGTTGAATTCAAACCTATGCCCTTGGTCCTCTTCAAATTAAAGCACCCACATGACTGTGTCCCTGGAGTTGAGCATCACGACTTGAGTCGATGATTTCACCAGCTGACTCCTGTCTGAGTTGGTCCATCTTGATATAGTGACTGTGGCTCAGAGTCAATTAGTAATTACACCCAAATGAGTCATTTGAATGTAGAGCTCATGGCTGCCAATCAGAAAATGTTGTCATTGTATCAAAGGAGTTGTTGCATTACCCTCAGCTCCACAATTTGTCCCTGGATGATTTCATAACCACTGTCTGTCTCTGTGCTGCGTGAGACTCCATCAAACACAAATGCTAACTGAGCTGCACAGTATTTCAGGAAAGTCTTGTTAACGATACTTCAAGATGGATTTTACTCATGTAATTCTGGCTAAAGAGCACAGGCTGGTGTTTGTGGAACTCGGCACATTCATTGTTGCGCTCTGACTATTCGTCATAATATCAACTTTTTCCTAAGTAGCCTTTTGACACCTCACTAATCACATTAGAATACATTTTGTCGTTGTTTCTATTTGATGGGATTTGGCCTGAGCTGGTGGGATTTCTACAAGGACAGATGAAAGACGATGATGGTACAAATCAAATAGTGATGTTGGAAAAGAGTACGTTTACTCAAGTACTGCACTTGAGTACAACTTGGAGACACTTGTACTTTACTTCCAGTTAATGCTACTTTATTCTTCAACTACATTTCAGAGGGATAGTTGAGGCCTTCTTTTACTAAACAGCTGTAGTTACTTCATATTTTTCTGATGTTACATGACAGAAATAATTTTATAAAACATCATGCGTTGTTATAGATTAAACTACAGCATATGAGGTGGTTAAAATTAGCTCCATGTCGACCCACTACAACTTTAAAGTGCAGTTTACATCTCAATGCAGTAACAGTAATTATTAATGATATAACACTGCTGGGGCAACTTTTCATTATGAATAAATTTGCTTTTGATATTTTAACTACATTCTGTTGATATTAATGCTTCTATACTTTCACACAAGTACATTTTGGAGTGGATAATTGTTAAAGTGCAGGATTGCTCTTACATATGATTTGACTTCTTCCTCCACCACTGTTAAATAGTGACTGTCAGAGCACATTACGAGCACACTGTGAATTTGTGAGGGTCAAATAAAAGGATGCAAAGTGCAGTACTTTCAAACACCCCATGCAGTAGACGGCAGCACCCTCTGATAACCTTTGTGTGCGTCTATGTCCGAACACAAAGGCTGAAGATGATTTTGCAGAAAGGTGATACTGGATGAAGTTGCTGAGCTTCACTTTCTTCTTTATGCCCTTCATTCTCTCTCCCTCTCTCTGTCTCTCTCTTGCACATGCACACGCTCTCAGACTCATCCTCCGCTCTGAGTTTTCTGTGTCCCTGCTGTGTGCATCTCAGTTCCTCTGTGCTTCTGCTGATGTTTGCTTTTCAGCAGGATGAGGCATCCCGTTACATGTTTCAGACTGACAGCCTTTGCAAACCGCTGTGAAGCAGCAGTGGACCGTGATGTTAAAATTAAATCAATCACAGAGTGATGCACAAGTGTCTTTAAAAAGTCAGTAATTGTTAAATATAATCATTATCAGTTGTCATGATTATAGCAGCAGCAGTCTTTTAATTATGTTGTCATATTCAGAGGCAAATGCATGGTTGGATCACGGAGGGGCCCTACAGGGCACAAGCTCAAGACCTAATAAGTCAGAGCCTGTCAGAGGGCTCAGTCAAATGTAGGGGTGTCCTTATCTCAGTTTTTTTTTGTCTGCATCTGATTCCAATTCTTTTACACAGAGCATCTGCCCATACTAACTCCGATCCACATTTTTTAAAATTCTTTTTTTTCCTTTATACTACAACCCGCACAGACAAACATAGAATATAATAAACAACTAATAAAATGAATTTGAATGTGTGACTTTGGAGAGGATTTTTTTCCCTCATCCCCAGCATGAACAAAATACAAATGTCAGGTGCAGCAGCACTTTCAAATTCTGGTTAGGCTGCAAAATGCTGCTGGGAAAAGACGTCAGAAAATACTGCAACAAATACTGCGAGCACAGGAAAGGCAGAGGACCTTTTATGGGCCCCTTTGTCTCATAATCCGAATGTGGCATAAAATAAATAAAAACCAAGTGAAAATACATCAGATTATCACATCATTGCATAACTATTACTTCAAAAGGGGATTTAGTCTCCATTCTCCCCGTCTTTGTAGTTAATATTATCAAATCATTAAATAAAAATACACTGTACCCTTATGAAATAGCAATTGATGTAACACACTGTTTGTCATTATCCAGCAATTTTTACATAAATGTGTGAAATTTCTAAATTTGCTATACTGTGATTTGATCAGAAATGACCAGAAACAAGTAACTAAAGTGTGTCAGGTTTACAGACTGTGGTGATTTTGTTAGCTGCAGATGATGCCCTGAGGCACCCAGGGAAAACAGTCTTAGAAACAGAACATTAGGATTACCTTGCCAGTCAACAGATAACTTTGTTTCGCGATCCGATGACTGATGAGAGGAGGTTGAGATCAGAGAGGTCACCCCAGTGCGGCTTTGGTTCAGTGAGTAAAGGGTGCTCTGTGTCAGTGAGGGCTTAGTCGCAGGCAGTGGGAGAAGTATCACAGGAACCCTTAATGATCGATTCCCTTGTGTCCTCTCTGAAATATGAATTTGGAAGAGAAAAATAGGTTGTGTGTGCGTGTGTGTGTGTGTGTGTGCGTGCGCGTGTGTGCAGGCACACACACAGGCTGCTGCATGTGTGTGTTGGCCTGAATAAATTAAGCTGCCAAGAAGCTTCATCAGACACCTGAGTGCCAGAGCTTTTGTATGACCTACTTCCTGAGCGGGCACCAATTGTGAGCCACTCATTCAGTCACTATCATCACTCATTGTTTGTATTGCTCAGTGTGTTCATACTGACGTAAATAGCAAAGAAATAAATCATCAAGTGCAGCCTTTACAATGACTTATTGTTCTTAGCCATGCTAGCGATACGGCCCTGTGGATGACAGGGTCATTTATGTTCTCTTCGGCATGAAATATAATAACTTTGGTCGCATCGAGACAAAATTTCAACTTGTCCAACACTTTGGTTTCTGACCAAATACCTGCAAAACAAATGGCAGCTTCAGCTGTCGTTTGTGAGCAGTGCTAATTAGCATGCTAACAAGCTAAACCGAGATGGTAAACATCGTAGCCTGCCCGCTAAACATCATAAGTTAGAAATCAGAGAAACAAAGACACTACTTGAAACTGCATAACTTGCCTGAGAATTATCACAATTTAAAGTTTACCTAAGTATCAAAGTAATCCAGTAATAGTTAATAGTAATAGTAATGCCCCATGGGCATACAGAGCTACGCAGAGGCTCAGATTGCACCTTTGACAGGTTGGGGACTTTGAATTTGCTAATTAGATCACATGAAAAAGGGCAAGAATGATGTTAAGTAACTTCTAGATTTTATATTGATATATCTATATGAAGTCATGTATTGTCTCCATCTCTTTCTTCCAGGGGCATCCTTTAAGTCCTGACAGAGAAGAGGAGCCATCATTGCCATAGCTACCTCTCCTCTCCTCTCCTCCTCCAGTCCACGTTCCCCCTTTCACCCCCTCTCTTCACCTGTTGAGTGTTTGTTTGTTTGTTTTCCACTTGCTATCCCTCTACATCCTCCGATTACCTGTCGCCATGACAACCTCAGCCCTGCGCCGGCAGGTGAAGAATATTGTGCACAACTATTCAGAAGCAGAGATCAAGGTAGTATAAATGAATAGTGTTCTCCTCAAGAGTTTTTTTTATGCAGTAGCTTTCATGTGTTAGACTTTGAGGAAGGGTAAACTCACTTAAATGAACACTGACGTCATATCAGACAACACCTATAAGAGCAAAACTCTCCACTGCCTCTTAATGCTTGGCGTCTCTGTCTTGAGTGTGATACTTGTAATTGCTCACTTTTTATGATACAGTTACTCTGCATGAGAAAAAAATCATGAAATGTAAATATGAAAAGAAATCAAGATCTTTGGTGATGTGTAGGTTCGAGAGGCCACCTCGAATGATCCATGGGGCCCGTCCTCGTCTCTCATGTCAGAGATTGCTGACTTGACCTTTAATGTGGTGGCGTTTGCCGAGGTCATGGGCATGGTGTGGAAACGCCTCAACGACAGCGGCAAGAACTGGAGACATGTCTACAAGGTGACCTTGTGATAGATTTCTGTCAGATTTGACAGATTCTCTGCCTCTCTGTCAGCTTACTTTAACTTCAGCTGTTTCTTTAGCTTCCCTCTGACCGCCCACCACTCACCACCACTTCCCTCCCTTCACTTATCCCCTCTTAAATAATTTATTTAACTTTATTATCTGGGGTTAACATTTGTGGTTCAGAGTTAAATATCTTGACATCTGTTAAATGGATTGCCATTATATTTACAACAAATACAAATACAACAACTCAAGGTCTCCAGTAGATATATTTTAATGAGTGTGCTGGTCCACTGAATTTTCCTCTAGTGCCACCAACAGGTCAACAAGTTTCCCTTATCCTGTCATATATTTCAATAATTACTCAGTGATTTGGCACAAAATGTGGTACAGATATTGATGGCGCACAGATGATGTATCCTGCTGACTTTGATGATCCTCTGACTTTTCCTCTTGGGCCACCATGAGGTCAAATTTTTTTAGCTCTGAATGATGTTGTCATCAACCTCAGCTGTACTTAGCTAATTAGGCAATGTTAGCATGCTAACACACCAAACCAACACGGTAAACATGGTAAACTTTACACCTGGTAAACATCGACAACCTAGCATTATCACTGTCAGCATGTTAGCATGCTGACATTAGCATTTAGCTGAAGTACTGCCTCACTGAGCCACAAGCATAGCTGTGGACGTTTGCTCTTTCATGCATCCATCTCACTGCATGTACTCCTATACAGTAGATCTATTTGATTATATTCATGTATTTTTTCTACAATATGTAGAGTATAGATTAATTTTGGAGTACCAGTGTGGTAATTAACATTTGACTGCAGGCCCTGACTCTGTTGGATTACCTGCTGAAGACAGGATCAGAGCGAGTGGCCCAACAGTGCCGCGAGAACGCATTCACTATTCAGGTACTGGACTGCAATAAGAGGTGAACCTCAGCAATCTGAATGCCTCAGGAACAGAGACTGGATTGTCATTAGTGTTGCCTTGGCAACTACTTCTAGCCTTGGGGTCAATATTTTTAAAAAAGTATAATCAACAAATGTTGAATTATATGTATCACAATTGTGCCCAACACTGTAAGTTAAGTTTAAACACTTAATAGATAAAAAAAAACAAAAAACAAACAGGGATTAACATTTTTTTAAATCATTTCCTGATATAAATACTCTGGATGTCTGTTGTATTTTCCAAACAAACTGTCACATTTCTTGAGGACCAGATTACTGACGTTTTCCTGCATCTTCCTAACTACAACTTGAGTTGTACTTTTTTTCTTTAAAGTTCAAGTTGATCTCTAAAAGATCATGAAAATCTTCTTTGTCTATGTGTGGTTCAGACGCTACGTGACTTCCAGTATGTGGACCGCGACGGCAGAGATCAGGGGGCCAACGTGAGAGAAAAAGCACGCCAACTGGTGTGTCTCCTCCGGGATGAGGAGCGGCTCCGCCAGGAGAGAAGTCAAGCCCTAAAGACCAAGGAGCGAATGGCTGGGGGAGGCAGTGGAGGGGGCGGAGGCGTGTATGGAGGGATACCCCCATCTTATCACCCAGGCAGACGAACAAGCCAGCCCAGCATGGCTGTGCTGTACGGGGAGGAATTCAGCCGCTCCAGAGGCTCTCCATCCTCCTTTAACTGTGAGTGTTGTGACTGATTTTTTTTTTGCCACTTGGAGGCAGCAAAAACAAGTTGCAAATACAATATTTACACATCATCAGCTATTAGATTAGTAGTGTTGAATTTGTTAGCAAACAACTGCTTATTTGTACATCCATCAGTTACAGAGCATTAGTTTTCATTTGGAGTCGTGTGTCTGTCCACATGATGAATGTTAGTCCAATATTCAATCTTCCCAACTCGGGAAATATCTGACTCTTTGGCTAAGTTAAACTATGTCTGTCTGCTGTTTTGGTGCCGAGTGTGTGCTGAGAGTTTGTACAGCTCCATGTGTTTGAAAAAGCTTCTTACCTGTGGTCACTTGTCCAAGTTTTCTGGTGCTTTTTCGCCTCATTGTGGTGCACTTAGCCCGTGGCTCTCGACCTTTTTTTGAGTCAAAGACCTCTAAATTGATACAGATTAGGTCACAGACCCCTATGTGATAATATTTTCATTTCACTTTCACCTCCATCCAAAAAAATTTGGGTTGTCAGATATGATTAACACCAGAATTCTATAGTTGTCAACTACCATTGGGGAGCTAACCGTGGATGAAAACGAAGTCTACTTTGTGCCAGAATGCGTATGTATGTATTTTCGTCTGATTTTTCATGAACGCTGTATCTCAGGAATGCCTTAAGGGAATTTCTTCAAATTTGTCACAAACGTCCACTTTGATTCAAAAATGACGTGATTAAATATTGGTGGTCAGTGGTCCATAGTCAAGGTTACTGTGACCCCGTCTGTCTCATTCTCGTGAAAGCAATATCTCAAGAACACCTTGAGAATATTTCTTTAAATTTCTTAAAATTTGGCACAAACATCCACTTGGACTCAACAATGAACTGATTAGAATAGAGTACTCCAGGTATTCAATTTTTCCAGGCCAATGCAAAAGTTAG
>JAPZEB010000020.1:26908229-26918362 GCA_029783705.1 Chaetodon striatus | reverse complement strand
TGCAAATGAGACATGTGTGTGTGTGTGTGTGTGTGTGTGTGTGTGTGTGTGTGTGTGTGTGTAAAAGTGCACAGTCTCATAACTTTACACCCAGACACGGTCTAGTTTGCATACAGACGTCCTGTTTGACCTCTGAACCCTCGGTGTAATAACGATCTGGATCTTTTCCTGCATCATTAACATCAACTGCTCTGATAATTACAATTACAACACTGCAGATGAGGGTGAACATTATAGGGCAACAGGGGCGGGTGAGGAGGGAGGAGAAGAGGAGAGGATGAAGACAAGGTGTGATGAAGAAAAGAGTTCCTTTATACAGATGAGATCAAAGTTTGGGACATGTTTACTCTCCGTATACGGTGCAGTTAGCAGCTTAATCAGTTCTCATTTAGAGAATAATAAAATATCACCTAGGTCAATGTGAGATCGCTGTGGTCTTTTTTTGGGGGGAAAGGGGGTGATTTGTGTGTTATTCTCACCTGTCATGAAATGTGTAGAGCTGACATAAGTGTGATGTGATTTGTGGTATCAGGGTCTGTTTGGTAGACACACATGTACAGTCTTGTCAGTTGTACAGCAGTCACCCAGCAACTCTTTGGCATGTTGGCGTGTGGATGTCACAAAGAAAATTATTTTGATTTTCCAATTTTTTGACCAGTTTTCTGCACAGCTACAAACATTACTTGAAGTGACCTTTACCCCATAGCAATAACAGGCCGGAAGTTGACTTCAAGAATTCAGTACATGCACCACAGCCAGACTATAGTCCTCCACTTTCAGTCATAATCACTTCCCAACACAAAGTTATGCTAATTAAATTGTAAACACTCATTTAGAAATTGTAATTTAAATTAAATCACTCCTGTTTACTCCGGTCACATCTTAGCAACAATTAAGATAAAAAAAATCTTAATCCAAGATTCATTTAGCTTTTTCTAGACCTTTGAAGCACATCTTTCCGAGTTAAAAGACGTGCCAGGTGGACTTGTAATGGTGACACATTCTGAACATTAAACAAAACAAAGCAAATGCCATTAATTAGCAGATGTATGCCAAACTAAGATAGTGAAACATGACATCATAGACTCACACCAAGTCTGTGCTTTTCATCCGAAATTGTCGCACCTTTAAAAATAACTATGGCCTAATGTTGACTCAGTTATGTTAACCTACTGTTTCAGAAACTTTCGTACACCGTTAAAGTTTCAGAACACTTTTGATTTTCTGCGGTTTTTTTTGCATCCATCTGTGTGTATGTTTCTACTTTAGACATACTGCCAGCTGCTGTTCAGGATCAGTTGGATCCCTGGGTCTTCTTTTAATGTGTCATTCCAGTATTTCTAGCAGAGTATCCAACTGGATCACTGTAATCCTAAAGTAGACCTGGACATGATCGGGCCAACTCTGCTTCTCCTTTACCAGGAGGTTAAACTCTCCTTGCTCTGAATGCCCTCTCAGGATTGGAAGTGACAGGATTGCAGGTTGACGGCTCCATTTTGTCAAATTTTTCCCACATATAGAACAATAAAACACATGGGACTCAGTGTGCCATGATTTTTACCAAATAATGGATTGAAAATGTGGACTTGGTGTGCTAAAGAATTTAGTCTTGCTGAGTTTCGTGCAGTCCTCAGCTAAAGTCATGTGACTGCAGTACACACCTCGGCCTTCAGTCACTGTATTGTTATCAGTTGCTCAGGAACATTTATGTCCTTTCTTGCTCATTTAAAGGCAGACTGTAACTCAATATGATAAGCTTACATCATGGGTTGGTTGTGGTCAGTGCGTATCTATATGTGTATTGTCAAATAGAGCTTCAGCCTTACTGATATGTTCAATTCCCATGGAAAATTTCTATTGGAAATCTCACCTTGTCTTTTCTTTGCCTCTGCTGTTTGTTTCACTTTTTGCGCGTCTGTGTTTCCACTTGTTCATTTCCCCTCAATAAAGAGCTGCATTAACTCGATGGATGCTCAAATGGAAGGTGGGAGATGGCACATCTGGCTTTGAAAATGTGTGAAGTGAGACGAACTGATCTGTGTTACTCTCTGTGTTTCTCTGCTCTTATTCCTGTTGTGTTTTTCTCTCTCATGCTTTTGGAGAACATTGACCTTTACGCTTTCTGTGCTGCCGTGTTGTGATTGTCTCGGCGAAAATGTTGTGATTGTCTTGGTGAAAATTGAAAAAGGAGGGAGCCCGGTCCGCGGAGACGTGCGGCACACTCCCTCTTGTGTGTGTGTGAGAGAGTTAGGGATTGAAAATGGCATATTTAAGGAATATCTGACCTTATCCAAAACCAATACAATCTGTCATTGATTAGAGGTACCCGTCAGTGCCACGGTAGGCTGTACCATCAGTATGGAAGGTCATGAACACACAGACAGCACAGATGTACACTTTGCCACTGGAAATTGAATCCTGGTAAAGGACATGTCAGTCACAATGAGATTTCATGTCACATACTGACACACACGCACACATGAGTACAGTGCTGTCTTCACTGTCTGATGAATGATAGTGAATTAGGGGATGATGTCTTTATAATTTTACGTCATACACGTGTAATAATATAACACTCTTCACTCTTCAAAATAAGAGAAAAGCACATCTTCTGCTGTGTTGCTATCTGAGTAGCCAGAGGAGGTCAGACATTGTCATATATAAGAGCAAACGGACAAAATGACTTCTCTATGATGTGAGTCACTGCTGTGTTTGTGTGTGTGTGTGTGTGTTTACTCTCTTGAAGGTCTCTGATTGGAGTGTGTCACCCTGCTAAATCAATAGCACCTGGGCCCAGAATCACAGTGTGGATCTCTCTAATTCCTCTGCACATGTACAGTCTCTGTTGTTACTCGACTCTTCCTCTCTACTTCTTGAATATTTGTTTAGGTTTCTTTGACAGATTAATAATTCAAATTCCTTTAGCATTACATATCCCATCTCCCATTTTTGTCACAGGCAGCGTTCACGACACTGATCCCTGTTTCAAAGCCGACATTTTGACTTGTCGTAGCCGTAAAAGCACGACATGTTGGGAGGAGATGTGCTGGACATTTCATGGGGCCATCAATGTGCACTAATAAGAATAATAAAGGTGTAAGAAAACTAATACAAGGCTGCGTTCAAAGACACTTTATATTCTCTCTGCAGTGCACTGTATTTTAAAGCCCAAATTCTTAGTATGAAAGTTATGCACTATGCAAGGCTCTTAGAAATTGTGCCCATTGCATGTACACTACTTTGTACGAGCAATCCCACAATCAACTTTGTCCCATTTGATAAATGTGAAAATGACATTTGTGTGACTCTGCAGCTGTCGGTGATTACACAAATTATCAATGACTGATGAGTGACCAAAATCTCAATTCACTGCTCTGAATGACTGCAAAAGTTGCTCTGTGCCTGCTGGATGTGTAAATGGTCAACTATTTGCTAACATAGGCTACAAGCTGTATCAACTTCATTACTCCAGCAAAAAAAAAAAAGATAAATACTCAAGTAAAAAAGATGATGTATGCGTCACCACCAAAGAGCTCTGCTTGTCTTTGTGTTGTTTAACATGTTATCTATTTTTCTTTTTTTTTTTTTAAAGGTATTCTGGGGGGCATTTTGCTTTAATTTGATAGGACATATATAGCGTGAAGGGGCGAGAGAGAGGGGGGATGACATGCAGCAAAGGGAATCTAAACAATGGCCGCAGCAGCAAGGACACAGCCTTTGTAAATGGGGCATCTGCTCTACCAGGTGGAGCTAGTGGGGGCAAAAAAAAAGAAAAAGGAAGTTTTTTTTTTCTTTTTTTTGTTTTGTTTTGCAATTTTTTTCTCTTCCCTTCTTTGCATTTTAACAAGGGCTGTAAGAAAATATCAATAAACCAGAGTATCGCAATGTTATATTTTGCGATAATGTATCAGTATCACTTCAATATTACTAGTTTACATGCAAAGATTTATGGCAGTGGTTCATTTTGTGTTGTGTGTAAATAAAGCAGCCAGGAACAACGCTGGGCTTTGAAGCCAATTTGACATAGTGGCCAAACTGTGGCATTACAACTTCCTGGTAGTTGTATGACATCACGTGAACAGCCACGTGATGTCATAGGGCCCAAAAAGACTTTAACCGATGGACTTACATTATGAAAGATATACCTGTAAGTCAGTGTATATGTTTTTCTGGGCGTCACAACTTCTGTGAAGGTCTAAAAGAGCCACATAATTTAATTCTTTTGTCCCCATTTGAGTTAGCGGGGTGCTAAACTTGAAGTTAGATGCTTGGTCGGCGGAGGTCTGTAGAGTGCTGGCTCTATGGGCCTTTGGGTGTGGAAGATCTGGTTATTTTTATAACCGGAAACCGGAAACTTTTTTTGGCTTCATGCGCCACTAAGCAACTTTCATAGAAATAAACAGGGTTCGCTTTATACATCCATGGTTTAAACCCCCAACTGCTAGATCCTTCAGTGTTGTAATCTATCTTCGGTCATTTCACTCTTTACTCCAACATAACTGGTAGTGGAAACACAAAGAAGACAGGTGTACGAAACAGGGGCACACTGCTAGCATTGACGGTTTTCAAAATTAGACTTTATAAAATGCAGCGTATTACAATATATTGAATCGTCACGTGTACCGTGGCACATATCATATTGTTAGATTCTTGCCAATGCGCTTCCCTACACACACACACACACACACACACACCTTTAATTCCTTGCTTGTCCACCTTTCTTCTGTCTGTGGGCACTCGTCAAACTTTCTTGTTCTCTTGTCTCTCTGTGTGTAGGATGTACGACGTTGGAGGCCAGAGAACTGAGCGGAGGAAGTGGATTGGTTGTTTCGAGGACGTCAGGGCCGTGCTGTTTGTGGTGTCACTCAGCGGTTACGACATGACTCTGGTTGAAGATCCCTCTGTGGTACAGGCTGCACTCAGTTACCCCCTCACAAATGTTCATGTCTCCAGACAAAACAACTCGAGACAACTTGTTAAGTCTCAGCCAATCAGATCACGCTCCGTCCTCACAGACCAAGTCTTAAAAATGATAAAAGTGTTTGCTCCTCTGCAGCTGTGTGATGGTGTCATTGTCCTCTCTCTGCAGAATCGTCTTCAGGAGAGCATGAAGCTCTTCTCCTCCATCTGCAACAACATTTTCTTCCGCAGCACATCCATGGTGAGAAATTCATCAGTCACCTCTCCTCTTCCTCAGGAGAGAGAAGATGCAGTAAAACAAATGTAATCTAAGAGAACTTTAACACTCAGAGATTTGCCTCCTGGTAATTTGCAGAAAAATGGTTTCCTAAGTCACAATAAGTGACACTATAAAAGATCATTTATTCCTAAATGTGCAGTTTCATGGGAGCGCTTGTTAATGGAGGAATCACAAAGTGGTTGTGAAAGTGCAACAATTATGTTTATATGTGTGTATATGTGTGTGTATCCATGCACGCTCCTTTCAATCATTTTTAACTTCTACTGGTGCCTCACCAGGCTGATATTTTTTCAATCTGCACCAAAGCTGTAAGAGTTTATTTCATTTAAACAAACCATCTTCACTGTCTTGGTTTGGTGTGTTAGGCTGCTAATTTGCCAGTAAGCACTGGACAAAAATACAGCTGATGCTGACAGGACTTACATTAGTTTAGCGGGTATTTAGTCATAATCAAAAAGATTGCACAGATTAATGTTTGGACATGGTGATGGTGCTAGAAGGAAGAGTCAGGAGACTGCTTGTGCCGGGCTTTGAAGCCAATTCGACACAGTGGACAAACATTGAATTACAGCTTTAGCGTCTGTCATGATGCCACGTGGATCAGTAAGACTTTTCCCCATAGACTTACATTGTTAAAGTGATGTCTGTAAATCAGTGGATACATTTTTTTAGAGTCACAACCCTCAGGAAATCACTGCATTTACACTGAGATCTCATTCGGTCCAGTAACATTTTGAAAGTCTAGAAAAGTTGCACAGTGAAACCATTTTATCCCCATTCAAGTTAGCAGAGCGCTAAACCAGAGGTTTGCTGCTTTGCTGGCGAATGTCTCTCGTACACCTGCTCTATGGGCCCGTGATGTAGTGGACTGGGCAGTTTTACACATGGAAGTCAAACTTTTTTGACTTCATGTGCCACTAATCAACTTTCGCAGGAAGAAATGGGGCTTCACCTTCAACACTGTATCCAGTTCTCTTTATACATCCATGATGATTACAACTAATTCTGGAGCAACATGAATGATTGTGCCGAATTCCACTGCAATCCATCTAAAAGTTATTAAGATAGGTCACTCAAAACAGCAAATGTCAACCTCATGGTGGTGCTAGAGGAAAAGGTTAGGCCATGAATGCAAAATATCTTTGCAGAGCCTCGTATAGTTGTTGAGATATTTCAGTCTGGACCACAGGGACTGACCAACAGTGCCAGCTCAGGTGGTGTAATGGTCAGTGGTTTGATCTGTGGCTTCGCCTGTCCACATGTCAAAGTGTCCTTGAAAGAGACAGAAAACCCCAAATGTGTGTTTACTGCTCATTTGTAGCAGGCTTACACAGAACTAGGATGATTAACAGGGTAAATATTTTACCTGCTAAACATGGTGTTAGCATTGTCATTCTGAGCATGTTAGCATGCTAATGTTAGCATTTAACTCAAAGCGACAGTGTGCAGAAGTACAGCCTGTGATGCCACAAACACTCTAGGCAGCAGCAGCAAAATGCAGCTTGTCATTTTTCTGTGGCCTGGTGGCTGTTTGTGTTTCAGGCAGGAAGAAATTCTTTGTAACATAGGTCAACGTGTCACAGGAGTCACAAGTTTACTGACTGGCTGTGGGTATTCTCTAGTCGAAATATCGCTGCCAAAAGTTAAACTATCCTCGAGTTGAGCCCAATCAAACTGCTGCAGCTTGAAACGGCTGCCCAGCTTTCCACAGACATTGCATGGCTTCTTGCCACAGACCGTACTTTGCTGCTGCTCGGTGAGTTTTCAGTGCAGGTCTTAGTTTGCCTTTCCATTACTGACTGTGTTGACCCCTCAAAATTAACTCTCATGTTAGGAACCACTACTCTCTGTGGTTACAAAATAATTTGGTGAGGGGGTTATAACACAGTTCATGGCAAACCAAAACAAGGCCTAGGCAAAGTCCGTATTTGTCATTCAAAAAGGGAAACCAGGAGATCGACAGGATAGATTCAAGACGCCACTTAGCCAGTTAGCGCATTACCAACACAACCTGCTGTTGAAAGAAAAGCAACTAATATTTAACTTGCACTAGCAAACAACAACACAAAGAAGCTCAGTAGCTAAAAACATAGTCTTACCTAAAATGAGGTTTGTTCCAATCTCATAGCCTCTTGACTTCAGTATGCTGTTTGCTTTCCTCTTGTTCTCTCCTTGTTCACTGGGCTGAACCACTAAACGGAGTGATTTCAATCTGCAACAGCGATTCAAATTGCCAAATAGGCCGAGAAAAAGCCAACAAGGGCCGACTAGTGCCAACGGTGCAGGAAAGCCTGCAGAAACCAGGGCGACAGACACTCACCGATGACCCAACATTGACCGCCGATCAGCTTGGTGTGTCACGACCCCCAAAGCCTTTTTGATCTGTCTTTTTTTATCTTCTAATCCATTCTGTGAAATACAGACTAGTTGTTTCTAAGTGGAAACTTCTGCCATAGTTGAATTATCCACCACTCACCCTGAGATGTGGCTAAAGCTATATTTAAAAGTCACAAGACAAAAAGGGTCCCGCTGAAGTGGGAGGGAACCACAGTTCAGCCTGACAATTCAGTTTGTGGACGGAAAACATGGATGAGTGGAGGCGACGCAAGCAAACTCTCTTTGTAGCTCGCTATTTGTTCTCTATGACACCATGAGACAAGAATAACACTAATGTGTTTGATAAATGCAGTTTCCACACACACACACAGGGCCCCGGCCCCGGCCCTTTGTCTCTGAGTCCTCTGTCACTCGTAATTAAACCAGGAGTTGTAATTAGGGTGAGCTTTGGTGAGGCGACACTTTCCCCCTCTCTTTGTTTTTCCATTCTCGTTTCCGGTAAATGATCGCATTAAAACGAGCATGTAACGAGCTTGTTCAATTTACTCCACTTAACTCGTATTTAAAGCCCACTTAAAACACAAATCACTGCATGTTGACGTGAGAGTCACCTGCTGTTTAGTCTGCTGCGTTTTCTGCAACTTTTCCAGAAGGCTGTGACCCTGAACACTTGTGACGAGCCTGTATAGAAAGAAAACTCTGATGTCCGAGCAAACAAAGGCACAAGGTTTCACTCTCGATATATTGAGGTAGTGGGGATGAGTCATTTACAGCTGGTGTTTCGTCACAGACACTAATAAATCTCAAAGATCTTAACAAGAGAGTCGCAGTTACAGCAAAGTATCTCTTTTAGTAAATTATTCTTTATTTATAACCTCAAAGCTTTTTTATTTAAGGCTTCATTAGAGCCAAATGGGCAATTAAATGTGTGTGACGTGTTTATGTGCAGGGTTGTGTGTGGGCCTGCACGTTAACATGGCCAACAGGCTCATTAAACAAAAGTGTTTAATGATACCTTTTTAACGTGGGAGGGAAATTTGTAACCTCCACCTCAATTAACTCCTCACTGTGGCTGGTCAGTGATAATTACACACCCAGGTGTCGCTCCGTGTCCTGTTCATTGAAAATCTGCTCCAGCATCCATCCTTCCCTTGTTATTATCTCTTTTTGCGTGTTTGTTTTATGCGAGCTTAAAACTTGGTCGTAGTTTTAATTGGTCGACTACAAAGCCAGAAGTAAGTGTGAAATGCGGCGGCAGGAGCGCACAAGTTGAGATTAGAGGTAGTAAATGAAAAAGAAAGAAAGACAGAGATTTATGAAAGTAGTAGTTAAGCTTGTTGAGCGTCGGCACTGGAGACTATGTGAGTGATTGATTGCACACTGATGAGAAGAGGGAGGTCATTGATCTGCCATCATCACCACATGCCGGAATCAACACGGCTATTGATTTTTACATTTTAGGTAAATATCTTTAAAGTGACAATAGATGTGACTCTAAAAACTGATTTATTAGTTTCATTGTTTGGTCAGTTATTGCTGTCAACAAATCAAATCAGCGTTTTCTTTTTGTCTTAATATCTTCACGATTGATTTTCCCTTTCCACAGGAGACGAAGCCTCCGACTTGTGATGAGCTGCTCTTGCTCTCAGCTGATGGTTTTTGTGTGTTTTTATTGCAGATTTTATTCATGAACAAGATAGACCTTTTTCAAGACAAGATTTTACACTCTGGGAGACATCTGCGGTTATACATGCCTCAGTATAAAGGTAGGAAGGTTTTGTTTTCAGTTCAGTGTGTTTGCAGGATGACCAAAAAAACTACTAACCATATATTTTGGAGACTTGGTGTAGGAGTGTAGCATGCTCAAAGTAACATAACACTGTGGGGCAAATCACAGTAACAGGGCAAATACGTAAATTATTTTTCACTTTTGTTAACAGTGCGAGACATGGCGTTTGGCCTTGGCAGAATTAATGCCATACACTTTAAAATCCAATATATGTCAATATATGCGTCAACTACATGATAAAAACTTCCTCTTATGAATCTATGTTGACTAGATTGACTGGATTTTGGAATTATTTTGTATGGTCTGAGGACCTGAAAGTGTGACTTTTGCCTTCTCTTGGCCTGTATTCCTTCTTTTATATATATTATTTTCATTGTCAATATTTATGTGTTTATTTATTCAAAATTAATTTTATTATTTTGATTGATTTTGGTGGATTGAGACCGGTGCTGTACTCCCTCTTGTATAGATCTCTATTATCCTGTTTGTATTATTTTTGTCAGTCAAGATTGGATGTCTCATTTGACATCTAGAACCATCATGTACCACCCTAACCAAAATCAATAAGAATGATGTAACAATGTAAGACTAATAATCTATCATTTGCCCACTGTTTCTGTAGATGGCTATAGTTTATTAGTGTTACGTTAGATGACTATAGTTTACTAGTGTTACATTGTGCATCAATAGTTTAAGTAATGTGGGGATGATGATGACATCCCCACTTTAGCCTGGCTCCCCCTTGCCGTAGCATATTCAGAGTAAGGATAGCAGCATTGGATGTGTAACCTGCCCTGACTGGGATTT
>JAPZEB010000020.1:26876694-26888900 GCA_029783705.1 Chaetodon striatus | reverse complement strand
AAAACATCTGTTTACAAACTCTCATTTATTCTGTCATATCCTTGATACTTTCCAAACATATGCTTTTTTGCTAAAACCTTACTATTTAAAACTGAACTGTGCTCTCTTCAAAGCCAAACTCCAATACTTAGTTTATTGTAGTGAAAATACATGTGTTTGGGAAGTGTGAGAGTTTGTTAACGGATGTTTTGTTGTTAAACACGGTCCACAGTCAATCAATAAATGTCTCCTACTTCACAGTAAAGTCCATAGTCAGTAGATGTGCACTGGAATTTTCAGGTTTTCACATCACAGTTGTGTCAGTTGCAAATTGAACCATGATTGATTTCCAAACTAGTCATGATGTCACAAAATCCTATGCATATGTTCTGTTGTTAAACTGTTTTTAGGTGAGCACAAAGAAACTTTACCTCTCCGGCAAAAAAGCTCTTTCGTGTCAAACTGTGAATTATGAAAATAAATCTGAAATGTAATCTAAAAGCATCTCTCTCCACAGTACGGACTCTACTCTGCCTTCATGGGGGGGTTCATCTACACCCTCCTGGGAACCTCTAAGGACGTGACACTGGGTCCCACGGCCATCATGTCCCTCCTGTGTTTCTCCGTGGTCGGGGGGCAGCCACACCGAGCCGTGCTGCTCAGCCTCCTCTGTGGACTCATCCAAGCTGTAATGGCATTACTGAGATTAGGTGATCAGGGGAGGGCTGCTGAGGTCATGCGGAAAACTTGTGATACCAGTTTTGGGATATTTTTAGGGCGACACTCGTGAGCCAAGTGGTAATTCCAAAAGGCAGTTTTTAGCAAAATAAAAGTGAGTTTTTATCACAGTGTAACACATTATTTTCACCTGAAAGTGATTATATTTTAGCGTAACATCTTCCAGTCAGTAAAATTTAGGGTGTGCTATGTATCAAAAACCTGATATAACAATATTACAATATTAAAAATGAATTTTGTAGAAAAGAGAGAGAGATAAATGTGAAGGGCGAAACTGCAGAGACTGTGAGGAAACAGGAGATTAGATTGTGAGTGCAGAAGAGCCACTTCCTGCCACCATATCTACGACTTCCTCAGCTTAACCACACACAGTGTTTCTGTGAAACCTGTGGATCTGAACCATCAAAGTCAGTGTCATGGCTCTGTAAATCATTCATCACTTCGCTTGTCCTCTGCAGGTTTCCTGCTGGACTTCATCTCTTACCCTGTAATAAAGGGCTTCACTTGTGCTGCTGCAGTAACCATTGGCTTCGGCCAGGTCAAGGTGAGAGTGAAACACATGCACACACTAGTCGCCACACACACACACATACAGCCACAGAAACAGTGACACATCTACAAAACCACCAAGTTACCAACTCCTGTACTCATTAACAGAAATGTCAAAGATATGTTTGAGGTCATTCAGAAACAGTGTCTCTATGAGTTTGTCCGACAGTAAGCACCATTTTATCTTTCAACTGGAGCGTGTCTCGCTCAGTGACAATATATTATTCACAATTCATTTAAGAAAAAGAGATTCTTAAAGAAAGTGTTGTTTTTATGTGTTAAAGTGGCAATCTTTTAGTTCTGGTTGATTTGGCGACAACTGTAGTTACTGTGTTACCAACACAGCAAATGTGGTTTAATGCAATAAGTTACAGAGTTCTGGGGGCAGATTTAATGCAGCACATGGCATGAGTCTGCAGACAGCAGGGCACAGTGAAAGGACTTTGTTATTTCACTGAGTTAGAAGTCTGCAGCCTGTTGCCTGCAGCTCTTCATCTAACAGCTCGCTGTGGCGGCTCCTGACTGGTCCTTTACTCGCTGCAACATTTTAAACTGAACCGCTGTCAAGAAATGCCGAAAATGGCTGTTGTCTTATTTTGTAGACACATTTTTGATAAACCATAGCAGTACGTGTTGAACACACTGACAAACACTTTGCTTTCCTCCGACCCCTTCCTAAGAAAAGTCAGCTTCTGGTTCACAAGTTAAATGTTTTTCATGTAAAGCTGCAGCAGTAGGAAATGTTTGGTTTGCAATAGCAACTTAATACAGCATTTTTTCCGTGAATGTCACCCTCGACACCCAGTTCATGTTCATAATACTTCAAATATGTCAATATTACAGTGTTTTTTTTTCAGTTGGCCACAGGCTCAGTCACTATTGTGTTACATCATTCAGCGATATATATATATAGTGACTCTTCAGACATTTATTTAAATGAAAATCTTGGAGATTATTGCTTTAATCATTAAAGCAATAATCTCCAAGATTTTTTTTACATTAAAGTTTAATGTAAAATGAGAGACCAGATCTACAGCTCCTCTCAGCGTCTGTGGTTTAGCTGATGGCGGTCGTGTTGTTTCTGTGTCTAGAATATTCTGGGACTCCAGGACATTCCCCATGAGTTCTTCCTGGAGGTTTACTACACTTTCTACAAGATCCCAGAAGCCAGGATAGGTGATGTGGTACTGGGTCTGCTTTGTCTCACTCTGCTGGTCATGCTGTTGTTTATGAAGAAGAGTCTGGGCTCTGACGACGCTCCCACCTGCTCCAGAGTCGCCAGGAAACTAGTGTGGACTGTTGCTACCAGTAAGTACCTGTGTGGTTGTGACTGAGTGTCTGTGTGTGTTTCTGTCCTCCAACAATGACAGTGTTTTATAAAGGATCTGAAAAAAATAATAGTCAAAAACTTAAGTTATAGCTCGTGAAGATATGCTGCATGTCTATTATTATTTCAGTTACCATTGATAAATGGTGTTCCAGGATTTGTGAGTGATGGTGTCGTCTTTGACCATTTCCATCATTTCTTCTTTCTTGGTCAGTGCGTAACGCTCTGGTGGTCGTGGCTGCATCCTTGGTAGCATTTTCCTGGAATGCTTACGGTCATCCCGTGTTTACAGTCACTGGGGAAACTACCCAGGGTCTCCCACCGTTCAGGCCCCCACCGACCTCGGACACCACTGCCAACGGCACTGTCGTCACCTTTGGAGAGATTGTGGAGGTAAGAAGCAGAGAGATGAGGCCGGCTACAGTGAGAAGGCAGTGAAGCTTTTTGCAGAATGACAACTTTCACTTCCCAAAATCTTTCCAGTTCAGAGAAGAGCAGCTGATGAGCTTGTCCGCCTCTGTGTGTGTGTGCTTTGTGCAGGGCTTTGGAGGAGGGCTTGCTGTGATTCCCCTCATGGGTCTGTTGGAGAGCATTGCTATTGCTAAAGCTTTTGGTGAGTGCCTTTAGCCACGCCAGCAGCATGGCTGCACGGATGACTATGTCGATGTGTTGGTGGGTCCGTTCACTGTCAAATATTTTAACAACTGTCAGAGGGATTGCCATGAAATTTAGCTTAGACATTCATATTCTCCAGAGGATGATTCCTGGTTGATCCACTGACTTTTCCTGCAGCACCACAGTGAGATTGACACTTGTGGTTTTAAGTTAAATGTCTTGACATCCTTTACAGACATACATTTCCCTCTCAAAATGACCTGCAATAACTGCAATGATCTTAACTTTTCCACCAGTGCCCTCATCAAGCCCATATTTTCATTTGTCCAACACTTGAGTTTGTGACACCACACCCATCAGCCCCAGCTGTGCCTGTGTTTTGTGCTAATTACCAACTAACATGTGGAACATGCTTAACATCAGCATGTTAGCATCGTCATTGTGAACATGTTAGTATGCTGACGTTAGCACTCTGTCCCAAAGCAAAGCCTCGCTGAGCTGCCAGCATGACTGTAGACTTTTCAGCTCCTTCAAGAAGTCATAATGAGTTAATGCAAACTCATTTATTAGAATTATAGACTTTATAAAAACACACTATAAAACATGTCATGTTACACTTTGCACTGTTACGCATCACACCAGAGTTAGATATTTAAGGCAGCTAAGGAATGAGTGTTTCATCTGACTGTTGACTGATTTTATCTTCCTTGTTTCTCCTCAGCCAGTCAGAACGACTACAGAATTGATGCCAATCAGGAGCTGCTGGCAATTGGTGTGACCAACATCATGGGCTCCTTCGTGTCGGCCTACCCTGTCACTGGCAGCTTTGGGAGGTGTGTGTGTGCATGTCGGACAGAGAGAGAGAGAGAGAGAGATAGCAACAGAGAGAGCTCAGATGTCTGATATTTACAGTGTCATGTTTTCTCCTCACATCCAGGACAGCGGTGAACTCTCAAACTGGTGTGTGCACTCCAGCTGGAGGGATCATCACCAGTGAGTCTTGACACTCTCAAATCTCACTGTGTCTCTTCTGCCCTCTTGTGGTGGTCTGTGTTATCATCTAGTATCCACACCTCTCATTTCTTTGCTCCTTTTCCTCTCTGTCTCCTCTGGTGAGATGTCTGAGCACTGTCATGGAGGTCAGAGGTAGAAGAGTAAAAGGAAACATCCACAACTGGCTTTAGCAGTAAACAGAGGCAGCCCAGCATGTGGACACAAGCAATTTATAGGGTTTTTTGTTTTTTTTTTTTTTTGTAGAGAACACAAACACAGAAGATTTTTGAAGTCAGTCCCTCTCCACCATGGATGTATATAGAGAAATGCATACAGCGTTGGAGGCAAGACTGAGTTCATTCCTATGAAAGCTGCTCAGTAGTGCTGCATGATGCTAAAAAGATTTAACTGCTGCGTATGAGATTACTTTGATGATCGACGCTGTTTCTGCATCATTTGGCTGAGCCTGCTAGTTCTGATTTAGCACTTTGCTAACTTGAATAAGGAGAAAATGATTCAGAAAATGTTCAGACTG
The DNA here is from genome assembly GCA_029783705.1 of Chaetodon striatus. NCBI lineage: Eukaryota > Metazoa > Chordata > Actinopteri > Chaetodontiformes > Chaetodontidae > Chaetodon > Chaetodon striatus. The sequence continues at coordinate 26,884,164 of JAPZEB010000020.1, read as the reverse complement.
AATGGATAAAGTCCTGACAATGAGAGGAATCATTTTGTGAGGGTTGTGACGATCAAAAAAAGTTATCCACTGATTCACAGACGTCTCTTTCACAATGCAAGTCTTTTGGAAAATCTCTTTTCGTTCCCATTAGCATCACGTTTCCATGAAATCTTGTCAAAAGAAATCCATGATGTATAAATATATGAACCTGTCAGTGGTTATTATTTTAATAGCTTTGTTTTGTATGCACCATTTAAAGTTATGTTTATACATGGCGCTTTAGGTTGCCCAAAGATTATTGTAGTAGAGGGTCCCTGCCCACTCAGTCTCACTTTCAGCTGAGGGACCCTTGGCCTTAAAAACATTGAAAACCCCTGAAGTAAAGAAAGAACAGGAGGGACCTTTGGATCAAACCAAGAATATGTACATCACTCTGACTATGTGGTCATTGATCGATGAGTCAGAGATTAGCAGGAGGACTTGTATGGGCATGCTCCAAAAGTCAATTAAGACGACATAATAAGTAGTGCGTAAAGTACCTCAGATTTGTATATTTTAGCTTTTCTGGTTCAATTCAACATCATGCAGGTAAAATTTGTTTTTTTCTGGGTTTTGTGACTTCAACAACAACCTGGTCTTGTCAGTGAAAATACAAAAAGGGATTATTTCATTATTTATTTCTGAATTTTAACAAAAAGCAGTTTTTCTAATGACTTTCCATTCTCTCTCTTGTGTGTGTGTGTGTGTGTGTGTGTGTGTGTGTGTGTGTGTGTGTGTGTGTTTGTGTGTTTTTCTTGGTTTGGAAATGATGAATTCCTCTCTCCCTGTTTTTCAGGTGTGATAGTGTTGCTCTCCCTGGCGTTCCTCATGCCAGCCTTCTACTACATCCCCAAAGCTTCTCTAGCTGCTGTTATCATCTGTGCGGTAGCTCCCATGTTTGATTTCTGCATCGTGGCTAAGATGTGGAGGATACGCAGTAAGTGTCCTCCTTGTTTTCTTTTACTCAAGGGTGTCTCACGTGTGTTTGTTCGTTTAACTGTGATCTCATGCTCTCGTGTCTCTCACAGAGTTGGACCTGCTGCCTTTTGTTGTGACGTTCCTGATGAGTTTCTGGCAGGTGCAGTACGGCATCATAGCAGGTGTAGCTGTATCTGGAGCCCTGCTGCTGTACAACGCAGCAAGACCACAGATAAAGGTACCCTAATATTCTGTACAGGACTGTGTGTGAGTGAGTCTGACACTTTAAGGAGGAGAAACATTCTCAGCTCTTTAAGCCAACAAACAAATGTTGCTTTGTTAGTTTTCTGTTGAGGCACAGTAGGTGCTTTTCAGGGATTTAATTCACTGGAATAAGCCAAAAACAGACGACAGTTTCTCAGTGCAGTTACCATAATATCCACTGATATCACAATATAAATGATATTTTGATGTTATTTTATCCATATCATCCAACTTCAGTTGATGGTCATATGGTGATATTTTGAGTGTAGCTCAGCAGAGTTCAGAGAAATATGATCATCCATCTAAAAGGTCAGCGTTTATTATCAGACTTTGGTGTCTTGAGCAAGGGCTGTTTATATTTACATGACGTATTGTTCTGTTGCAAAATGTGTGTTTTATTGTTGATTTATTTGATGTTTTATCACTGGTGCTTCTCGTATATTTTATGATGATCCTATGTGACGTAGGGTGACCTTGACCGCCATGAAAGGCACCAATAAATGACGTTTATTTTTAGTATTTTATTGTTATGATTATTAATTATTATTAGAAGAGGCAGAGCTACTCCCCCGTACCAGTTCCGTTATTACCGACAGCCTCAATAAACCACAGAGGTGCATGTTTTCACATGAACTGTAGCTCCTTCTCTTTAATATTGGATTTCACTAACTCAAGTAGAATAAGATGAGGACGTTTGAGGATAGGTGTGTAAGACAAAAAGTGTGTTGAACACCCTAAAATTATGGTATCTAACAGTGCAAGAGTAAAAGGTTGTGTTTGTGTTAACAACATGCTCCTGATGTGTGCAGGTGTCTGATCAAGGTGCGCTGGTGTTGGAGCTGGGCAGTGGACTCAGCTTTCCGGCCACAGAGTATCTCAGCCACTTGATACACACTCATGCTCTGCAGGGTAAGGATTTGTTTGATGGTCTATCTTTGTCCAGAGGACATTTAGGGTGTTTTCATATATAGTCCTTTTTAAACAAACCGAGCTCTGTCCTCTTAAAGTGCACCAAAAAGTGTACTCAGTTCTTTTTGTGTTCACATTGTCAGTTCATTTGAGAGAGGATTCAGTTCTCTTCCAGCTCTGATGGGGCCTCAGTCCTCTCTCTGTTCACACTATACATAGTTTTGTTTTTACTTTGATGTGGCAGTGCAGTTATGAAGCTCCTTGCTTTCATATTAAGTTCAAGTGTGAGGGAAACAGTGTGTTTGTGTGCTGTAGACTGTTACTGTTTGATGTATTCTACATTCCACATCTGTAGACGTGCAGTAACTTCCCTGAACCAAACTACTCTTCGTCCTGCATCCTTACAAACGTTGCATGCTGACGTGGTTTTGTGTATTTTTTCAAGTGTCCCAGTGCAATAGCATGTGATCTAGAGGGCTGAATGCAATGGCAAGGAGCAAAGTGAACCTGGAATGCTTTGTGTTCACAAGGCACAGGTTAAGCTTGAAGTGAACCATACTGAGTACATATGTGCAAAAAAAAGGCCGAGTCACAGCTCTGAGTCCATTTAGAGGGCTTAAAAGCGCAGAGTGTGAATACAACCTCACAGTAATGTGTGGTGGTCTTTGTCTTGTAAACCTCTTTTTAGGTTTTTCCTCTGATTTCCTTTCCTTTCTTTCCCCACTAAATGTTTCTCTCCCAGCGTCTCCTCCACGGTCAGTGGTTCTTGATTGCCATCATGTCAGCATCATAGATTACACAGTCACCAGCGAGTTTAGGGACCTGCTGAGGCAGTTCAAATTACGAGAAGTGCTACTGGTCTTTGCCAGATTACAGGTAAGTCAGCTCTTATGTCAACACAACAAAACAAAATATCTGTTCCTCCCTCTGTTTTTATCTTTTTCACGCACTGTCTCTGTCTTCCTCCCGCCTGTAAGCCCTCTGTTCTGGAGGTCCTCCTAACAGCTGACCTGCAGGGCTTCAGGTATACACACAGTGTGGAGGCGGCGCTGCAGATGGAAGCAGAGAGCATCCTCAATGACTAACACTAACACTGCTCAATCACAGACTGGAGAGGAGATGTTTGATGCACGCTGCCGTCACTGATCAGTGACACTTCTGATCTGGGAATATTGAGCTGTTATGAAGTTGAAAAGTGATGAACTACCTCCAACAACTGATTCACTGGCTGGCAGACATACAGCTAAACTTGACTTCAGAAGTCATTGTGGGATCTCTGAAATTATAGCACTATGTAACCATTGCACAACAACATTGGACAAAAGTCTAATACTGTGTTTTATAGCTTTTTATAAACTTTGAGGGACAGTGTGCTTTTTATATGAATGAATCATATTACTTAGATAGATATATTCTTAGAAACAGAGAACCTCCTCTGTTATATTTTAGAACTGAAGGTGATAGGTGGGCTTCAAGAGACCAAGTCTGAATTTACACAATATGAATAGTTACGACGGGTGTGAACAGAAAAGCTGACACATGTGCCACCTGTCATTGTGAGTCGTTGTATTTATCTATGTAAACGGAAAGGTGACATTATGGTTTCTCTTACTTTTATGTCTGTAAAGAAATGTTGCCAAGGCAGTGGAAAAATGGATTTAATTAACAATGATTGAATTACATTACTGACCCAAAACACCTCATCTGTATGAGGATTTTTTACTGAATAAAAAGTTTACATTTACAGTTTATATGAGTGTGTTTGTGTGATCAAGCAGTCAAATATGGACTTGTTAATTTGTCTCAGCACTGTTTACCACAAATAGGTGTCGTCATGGAGGGACTCTCATGCCAAACATTAAGAGGGGGTCATTCATGATCAGCATTAGTGTCAAAAGTGGCTGATTTTCTTGCAAGCAGAGGTTTCTGGTGGTTTCACATCACAAACCATAAATCCACACGATTTAATTTATGCATAAACACTGAGTTACATCCACTCTAATGTAAACTCTGTGACAAGGCCTTTACAAAACTGGCAGCATCTACCAGTCCATGGCCTGAACAATGCTTTGCTGCAGTATTTTCAAGCTGAAAATCAACCTCAGACATCCAACAGACGCAAGGTATTATATCTATTTAAAAACAAATAATACCTTTGATTCCCTTCTGTGAAATAATTAAAACTCTCAAGGGGGTGAATGCTTCATGGGCACTGCATAATCACAAAGTAAACTGTTGCTTTTATGAAAGCATAAAGGGCATAAATCACTAGATTCTCTTTACAAGCCTACACTATGTCAGCCTTAAATAAACACTGTACAGTATTCAACACCAAATATACAAAATTTAACTTATGTAAGTAGTTTAACCACACCTGTACGCTGACGGTAAAGTCCAAAAGTCCAGCCCTTCAGAGGACCACATGCTGGTTTCACATGTACAAAAAGATGAAGTGTTTGTGCACTTCAGGGCAGCTGAGTCTGTCCTCTTCATCCATCATCTTGACCCTGTAATCCATTGTCTATGACCAGGTTTAGTACTTATTAACCAGGCTGTTGCATCACCAGGAAAGGTTCCTGATCAGAGGCCGGTGAAAATATAAAGATCTGGATTTTTAGGTTTCTTACATTCAGTTCCCCGTCAGGACTCCCATCAGTTGTGTATGATAATCTTCAGATTGAACACAAAAACAATCTTTGACAGCACTCTTGAATCTCCCATATTGGCAGCTAAACATTGACTAAGTGAGGCATTAATAATCAATTGTAATGGAAACTGCTACGAGTAAACTGATAGAGCAGCCATGAGGTCAGCCATGTTAGCGTTGTCATCCCAAGCATGTTTGCATGATGTCAGGTGTCAAGACATAGATTGATCCGTCTCAACAGAAAACAATCTTTTAGGGGCAAAAAGGTCATCTGGACTACAAAATAATTTGCTGTTGTATTTGCCTGATCTCTTGTCAAAGCTGTGCGTAAGCATGGTGTCACAGACTCTTAGTCTTGTTTGTTTATGTTATCAGAGCTGTCAATCAAGTCTGATCAGATCACACTCGAACAGTCCTGGTGAGGCACTTTCATTGTTGCTTATTTCGTATTATGAATTATATAATAATATTTACATACAAGAAACACTTAAAATTAACAACATATAACTAAGCTTTTGGGCGCTGTAAGACCTCTGTTAGTCAACACCCCGAGGGAAAGACCGGAGTGGTGCACGACCAGTGGTGTAGTGGTAGTTGAAGGGTCGACTAATGGGTGTACTTATATATTCCATGGCTTTTTGACTGAAAGATGTGTGTACTGTAAATGGCCAGAAGAAAGAGATGGGTGTGAGGACCCTGACCAAGAGACTGAGGACACTGGAAACAGATGTCAGCTGTCTGTCTGTCAACACCAGAACAACACAGTGGACACATGGAGTGGGAAGGGGTCAGCCAGGAGTCAGTGGACGGACAGAGAAACATCAAGGGGGACAGTCACACCAAACACCAGAGCAAGGCTGTAGTTATAGTTTACATAGATAAAAGATATAAGTTAAAGGGAAAAAAAGCAGAAGCCATTGCTCGACTGCTGTGGGCAGCAACAATCAGTGTTAAACGCTGTACTGTCTCTCTATTTCATTACATTTAAATGTATTTAAAAGTAAAAAACTGAAACGTAATATAAACTGTCGATCATTTATGTTGTGCTGCATGTGTTATTTATGTAAACACTAGTAACTCTCATGCATTGCATATCTGTATGGTTTACTGTATAGCTGTACACGGTTATGGTCAATAATATAATTCAAAAATATAATCTAAGAATTTCCAAGTTTGGGATCAATAAAATACTATCTATCTATAATAAAATTTCAGGGGGATAGGGACCCCGGCACATTTGGTCCCCCCAGTGTTGACTCCATGGTCAACAGTTATAAGCTTCAGTGAAGTCCCTAACTTACAGCATGTGATGACGACTGAGCAAAGTTAGTAAGGGAACGTTAAGATGTTTTCTTTTCACACCTGTCACTGTTAAATATGCCATCACCATGGAAACATACTCATTTATGACCAAGATCAAAACACCCACCAAGTCCAATGTAACTCTGTGACAATGTGCTGCTTTCTTTACTTTTGGATCTGATTATTTGACATCTCATTGGTAAAAGTGTTTGATTTAAGTATTCAAACACATCCTGAGAGGTACACAAACATAATTGGTTTTTATGAATGTTTCTGCTTGTGTTGTATGTGAGTAAGGCTTTCTCTTTGAATGATGTCCAGCTTTCCAAGGAGGTGTTTGAATTGCTATTGCACACAGGTACTTCCCAGCATAAAGTGTTGTTAAAAATATTATCAGCACTCTTGTCTGATAGAACAAAGCACTGGGTAAACTATTTACTTAAATGTAACACTAAAGGGAAGTGAGTTTGGAAACATGATGGACAAAAACATTACAGTAAGGCCGCCAATGATTCCAGTAAGTAATGATAAGAAGTTATTCATAAATACCATAAAAATGTAATAAATCAGACTGACAATGTGAGAAAGGTCATCCACTCAGTGGTGTGCTCATGTTTTCCAGGCTTGAACTGGATTGATTAGAAAGAAAAAAAAAAGAAGACATTTTCAAAGCCAGACAGTTAAATACATAAGATTGGGTCCAACATGAACATGCTGAACAGTAATGGTCGCTTATGAGATGTGCTCTGCCGGTTTAATTCATGCAGGAGATTCACCTGGTGTTACTTTATCAAGGGAACCATCAACTGGTTATCTTTTTCAATCTGTCAGTAGTGCATCTTCATATAGACAACATAGGCAACCCTGCCAAAATCCAAAAAAGTTTTTCTTTCTTTTTTGACATGAAAAAAAATTCAAACTTTAGGGAGTGTATGTGGAAAGCATTAGAATAACGTCCGAAATACATGGGACAGAGAGCATCCATTGTAATCGAGTGAAGCTGCTATAGAGTAGTCCAGGGATGAGTCCTAAAACCAAGGAATCTATAAAAGACGGAAAGGTCATATGCCAGTGACAGCGTTCGAGGAGTCAGGCTTTGGTGTCAGTTCCGTCTGAGTCAAAGGGGCGGGTACAACAAATCACACTATAACTCATTATATTTTAAACTAAAGGTTCCTTGTTGAACACTTTCCAAAATGGCACCGCCTGAGTGGCAGCCTGTCACAGTAGCTCCACCCCTCTCTGTTTTCTGTGTATTATTTGTATTTTTTGTTATTTCTTTCTTTGCCAATCTGTTTTTAATCGTTATTTTATTTTTAGATGTACTTTTGTCACTCTTCACCTCTGACTGTACTCTTGAGCTGCTGTGACATGCAAAATTCCCCAGTGTGGGATCAATAAAGTTTATC
>JAPZEB010000020.1:26859480-26870235 GCA_029783705.1 Chaetodon striatus | reverse complement strand
ACATGACAACAGACTTGGTATCAACAGGTTTTTTGATGTAACCAAATATCACAGTGTCGACATTCTTAAAAGATGGTTGAAGGAATGAGAGAGTGAGTCTATGTTTGCACGGTTGAACAAGTCTGCCGCAGATGGAAAACTATTTTTATTGGGGTTTCCAAAGTTAACCAAACCGTGGCAGTAGTATAAGTGAAAACAGAAGAAAAAAAATCCCACTTTGATGCAAAAAAGTAAAATGACACAAGCGGCTGCAGCTGCTCCACTTCTCTACATTTCGACATAATTAACAACATGTAAGGGCGCAGAGTATGCACGGCTGCGTGTAAATTTGTGGAATATACATTTTTTTATAAGCCATGTAAACAGCTTAGTTGAAATATTGTAGGGTTTTTTTAAACAAAGGCTGAAACTGGACTATTTTGTGCATGTAAATGTAGTCAGTGAGCCATCATCCACAATACCAGGACCTTGAAACTGAAACAGATAAATGTAAATCAGTCATTATTCTTATTATTTACACCTGTATTTCTCCTACTATTACAAGTCAACATGTTTTCAATGAAACAGTCCTACAGTAGATTTTTATTTATTCATTTTAATCATCATTTTATTTTCTAATTTTCTTTGTCTGTCCACAGCAGGAAGAAAGTTGGAGGATTTCTGAATTTACCCGTCGAAGGCTTTCTTCACTTCTACTTGATGTTGCTGTAGATCGACCAGCAGCTCCTCTTGGGATGATGCAACATGGGACTGATGGGTTCGGGGGAGGGAACTGCTCCTATTGTTTGCCAAATTTAGTGGTATCATAACTCCCATCTGTTACATTAAAGCAGGGCCAAACTCTACATGTTAAAAAAAAAAAAAAGATGTTGACACTAACTTGACTAATGATTAAGCCGTTCTTGGTTTACCTTGTACTTAACATGTCCGGTCTCAATTTCCTGACCTAATGGTGTCCGTGTCCAGTCGGTGAAATTCAGCCCATGTGACTGGCTTCTGAAAGCGCAACTTCCTCTTGTATTTAGTGTGGCAGGTCAAACATTAATTTAAACCAGGTGCTGTTAAACAATCAGAACGTGTTGTGTTATATACACTGAAATGTACTGTGTGTCTTTACAAAACACTAACTGTGTATGTGGCCATCAGACATACTGGTAGCTTTTGGGCTAAATTGATTGGGGTCTCAAATGATCCATGTATTTGTGGCAATGGTAAAGGTGTTCCTACTAATCTAAGGTACAGCAGCATGGTACAGACTCTCAGTGCAGCGCATGCAATTGTCCTTTCATCTGGTCTTTTTCTGTATATATTTAACAGCCTGTTGAGGTTGCTTTTGTTAGCATATATGTTCCTGTCTTTAATTTAAAAAACACATTAAGGCCTTACACTGTTTGGATAGTGAAACTTGGTAGCAAATTTAATATAAATCACTTTAGATACACAAAGGCCAAGCAGCAAATGTTAATATATCTGTTCAAAACTTCCAAATATTGTTTGTATTAAATGAATCATGCTGCAGTGACTTGTTGCATTAATCGTTTATCACACTGGAATCGTATTCCAATCAACCAAAACTTTTACTACTGTTAGCCTGTATCTTTCTTAACTTTGCTACTGTGGGCAACCTTTTTAAAATTAAACTACTTTTTCGGACACTGACTGATTGCTGTATGTGAAATTATTCTTTTATAGTGTAATTATGAAACCTTTAAATGACCATTTGTGTATCAAGAACTTACTATGTGCCATCTTAAATTTGTCAAGACAACATTTTTCCTCACATCCCCCCACTAAAAATCAGTTAACGTATTGATTCATTTGGGACCATGTTTAACAACAGCAAAATTATATCAAAACATCCATTCACAAACTCTCACGCACCTCATGCAATATAATACAAGTCTCAAACATGTCATTTCGCTTAAACCTCTCCATTCAAAACTTAACTGAATGTGAAACTTATCTATGCTTTCTTCAGAGCCAAACTGCAGCTGGAAAAAAGTTCCTTGAGGGGATCTTTTGTTTAAGGTCAGGAAAAGAAAAGTTGTGGTTTGGGTTATAGTGAAATGATTTCTGTCAGAAAGGGCTCTCTTGGAGGAAGCCTACAAGGAAAACTTCTCCCATGTGCAAGCCGGACTCCAATACTAAGGTTTTTTTTAGTGAAAATGTGTGTGTTTGAGAAGTACTCAGAGACTTGGTTTCTACTGCATGAGCTGTGTGAGAGTTTGTGAACTGACGCTTTGATATAGTTTTGCTGTTAAACTTGGTCTCCACTCAATCAGTATGTTAACTGTTTTCCGTGGAGGCATGAGAGAAAAAGTTTTTTTCACAAATTCAAGGTAGCACGGCATGACTGACTTACTAATGGTCATTTTGTGAATGACAAATTCTTGAAATTGTTTATAAGCCATCATGACTCATGAGCTTTTTATTGATTCTACTAAAACATACAAACATGTCAAAGAAGATGTTACACAGAGGTTGCTGCCTTTTTGAGTTTATTGGGTTTTAGTCACCCAAATGTGGTCATAGTAAATTGAAAGAGGCGGTTGTTTTGTAGGCCAGTGAACTGCTAGACTGGGCTGATACAGTATTACTTGGTCAAATAATGACTTCAGTGGACATCTGGCCACACAGTCATAAATGTACAGGATAACACTAGACAGGCAGCCCAGGAGTCACAGTGTCAACTCTGGGGATGTTGTTTTATATACAGACAGGATCCTGGAAGACTCCCAAGACAGAATTATTGCTATTTGTAATATATTTGTACAGAAAAAAAACAACTAAAAATGTTGGTACTACACACAAATACATACAGATTCACTTAACAGGTGACACCACATGCTCACATGATGTGAAATTTGGGGCTTGAACCTCAACCAGCTGGATGTGAAGCTCTGGGTGTGTCTCAGATATTATCAAGCTTGCTTTGCCCATCATGGATGTTTCTTTGAATGTGGCCTACAACACCTCCTTGTGTAAAAAGTTAATATTTTAAAACCATGTGCACAAGGTAAAGTTTGGTAGGAAGCAGCTGGACTTAATCATTTGAAATCCTGAAGCTTTCATGTTCTAGCCAGTCATCAATTGTAATCAGCAGAAGTGCCGTCACCTGGAAATAAAAGAGGCAGCGTCTGTCTGAGGAGGTTTTACTTTTCTGCTCAGGTAAGGCTGATCCATTGTTACTATGGTAAGATAGCAGTATATACTTGTCATTTACAGCATTTAAGTATATGTACATGTCTTGATCCTGTTGTGATGCACAGCAGCTACATTTATACATAAATAAAATCTTCTTGTTGCTGTGAATATGGCACCAAGATGGCTTCCAGGTTTGGCCAGAAGAGAAGCGGAGGGCATCTGGAGCACTCTGGTAACACTGTCACATTTACCTGAAATATAGAAACATGAACCAAAAGCGTCGAACCATGCGTGCCACCACCAGTCCCCACCACTTCTCATCATCTAATCTGTCCTCCACAGACTCCTGTCTGCTGAGAGAGCCTAGCCCTCTGAATGAGCTCTCTGACAGCACCTCCTGGTGGGCTGACAGGGAGGAGCACAGAGAGCAAGGAGACTCCCTCAGGGTGGGTGACAATGATTTAAATGAAATAGATTAACACTTATAATGCTGGGGGAACTTAAACCTCTACCTTGTAGGAGCAACTTAAAGAGATGGATGAGCACGTGGCCAGGCTGCAGGACATGCTGAGATGTGAACGGGCCAAGGTAAGTTGCAGCATGAGCGACAGACATCGTGGAATATGTCACTATGTGAATCCTTTACACTAATACCCCTTCTTACAATCATCTCTTCTCAGTGTACTCGGCTACAGCTGCATTGTAACCAGCAGGAGGCAGAGCTGATGCTTCGAGAGCAGCAAACTAACAGACTGAAGGAGCGGCTGTCTCAGCTGACTGACAGGCTCAGAGGGAAAGGACCCTGTGAGTCCTGTTACAGCTAAATTCACACAATAGTTCACACACAGTTGTTTGCTTAAATATGATATATTCACTGAAACCACGCAACTTTTTAAAATCTTATTCAGCCATAGAGGTGTTGAACTTTCCACCTGGAAGTCGAGGCAGAAGAGAGCAGCCAATCAAATCATTCAGGTCTACTGCAAAGTGAGTTGATTATTATTATTATTATTATTATTATTATTATTATTATTATTATTATTATTATTATTATTATTGTCATCAATGTCTGTTTATAGCCTTCAAGTGCGTTCTCCACCTTTTCCTAATCCTCACTTGCTGCCTTCACCTTGTAGAAGAGAAGAGGCAGCATTGCGTCTGATGCTGGAGCGCAGAGAAGCAGAGCTCAGGGAGGCGATGAAGCTGCGCCACAGCCTCACCACTTTACTCCATGCACTCAGAGTTGACATGGAGCATGTGAGTGAAAGAAGAGAGCCTTTTTAAGTAAGGCCGGTGCTGGTCAGTTACTGGCATTGGGCCCTAGAGACAATCACTATATGCTAAGTGGACCTATCAAAAAAGGACGACTTAAAGGTCCAGTGTGTGGGTTTTAGGGGGATATATTGGCAGACATAAATCTAATAAGTTCTTTCTTCTACGAAGTCCACCATGTTTCTACATTGCCTCAAAATGGACAAATCAAACACTGACTCTAGACAGGGCCATTCATGTTTAACGTGAAACTGCTTTGGTCGTCACCTGGTGTCCCATTTATAAACATTGCATATGCACAAAACGAGGCCTGAAAGAGGCATAAGCCACTTCCCACGTAAAAGTTGTTATCTATAAAAACAGACTTGATTGGAGAAACTCGACCCATGCTTACCAACATTTTGAAGACAGGAAATTGGTGACACAGATGGTGAGGTGAAGCCTGACTGTTGATATTGTCAAATATTTTTTGGTGCACACCATTTTTGGCTTTTGTCTGTAGGTACACTTTTAGTGTGGATCCTACGCACTATTTTATAAATGAGACCCCTGGTCCACTTATTTTGGAGAGGAAGAGACCTCTGTGGATAATTTGGCTCCTGGTAAAAACCTGCTGAACAATGAATACTGAAGGAAGGAGTTGACGCTTGGCACATGGGAGAAGGTTCGGATTGTTGCAATCGTCACCGCAGCATGCCACTAAATCCTACACACTGCTCTTTTTTAAAATGTTATTTGACAAAACCATCTACTTAAAGTCCTCAGAAAAAAATGGAAATTCAAACATCTGCAATTCCAGACATGTGGCAAAACTATCTGCTGAGGAAGCTCGTGTAAACCTATCAAAAGCTCCAGAACGGCTGCTAAAATGACCTTGTGTTGATATTGTTTTCTCAAGTACTGCTTTCAAGGTGAAGAATGAACTTGAATGCTGAATGTGGTTTTTTTTTGTTTTGTTTTGTTTTTTTTTTCTTTTCAAGACTTTGTCAGACATGGTGGATGTTCAGGACGAGGGCCAAGGTGAAGACAAGAGGCTGGATCAAGCTGAGAGAGCACTTGGCGATCATGTGACGGGAGGTGTGGTTCAGAGTTGGAGGCAGGTGCAGAGGAGACTGGGTGATGTCCCATCTGAAGGTAAAGACCTGGTGGAACAATCTTTAAAGATCAATCAATCAGAATCACTCTCCCCAGTCTAAATTAATTTTTGCCAAACCAATGATTGAGAAGCACTATAAGGATACAACATGTGGTCTCTGCTGACTGCGTAGGCCAAAGTGGTGTTGGTACCGACCACGACAAGCTCCTGGCTCGACTGGAAACTGAACTGAAGGAGAGTCAACAGCTTGTCAGATTACAACAGCAGCTGCTGCAGGTATGACTGGCTATCACACAGACACACACACACACTTTCTCCATATAAACTTTTGCAAGAGTCAGATTTAGAAATACTATTCTAACTGCAGGACAGCCTTGCTGCACCTGTCCCCTCTGAACTGGCTGATTCCTACTTTTTGGAAGAGTGGGAACGTCTTCAGGTGCACTGGGCAGAGCTTGATCATCAGAGGCGGACTTTTCAAAAGGAGAGGCAGTCCTTCACAGATGCTGCGATCCGACTGAGCCATGAGGTGGGAGAGAAATGACATGGAGGTTGTTTTGTTTGGCAAAGTTACCTTTAGGGGCTTTCTAAACATTTTTTAATGGGGAAAAAGTGGAAGAAACTTCAGGAAGAACAAACAGAGGAGGAGTTCCTCTTAGTGCACCTTTACAGTAGTTTCCTCATACCAAAGAGCACCGCATGCTGCCTTTAAAGGCTGCTTGTTACAAATGATGTCTTTTGTGTCTACAGCGTCGTGATTTTGAGCAACAAAAGGCCTCCCTGCTGAAGCAGCAGTACCTGTGTGACTCACCTCTGTCGGGTAAAGAAGCACCAAGAAACAGCAGGACGGAGAGCAGTGTTCTCAGTGAGTGTGCTTTCATATTACAGCTTGTAGTGATGGGAGACCGATTTTACTACATAAGTCCTAAACGCGTTACCTGTATGTGACTCCAGATTTCTCAAGTTTGGGGCCCACGGGCATATCTGGCTGTCTTCCCATCACACCATCTTCCACCAAGTCAGGGACAGCTGCTGTTTCCGGATCACATCGGGGAAGAGTTCAAACCCCCAGCACTCCTGAGCTCTACTCTGCCCTCAATCTGTCATACAGCTGCAGGTTGGTCAAGTGACAGTCCTGCTTTCATAGTTCACTGCAGTGTCACTGCTTTGGACGAGTTAAGTCAGGCCTTGTGTGGTGCTGATGCAGAAAAAACACAATTAATACATTTTTGGTTTTCCCTCTTTTTCTTACACAAACACTAACTAAACACTAAACATTAACTGACGAGGACAGGGCATCTTTACAGACGTGTGTATATTCATTTTTGTCCAGTACCACTGCTTTTTAATTACTCATTCCTTTATTCTCCCTCAGAACCACAGAGCTCGATCACCAGTCAGAGACATTGGACAGCCGAGCAGACAGGATGGTGCATGTGCGACAGGCTCCTCACTTAGACTGGTCATTTTAACACATATTATACCTTAAATCCAGTTTTTACAATAATCAATAAAAGCTGATTTATATTTTTAGTCTGAGTTGTTATTTTTTCCTCCATAATGCCATGCAATGAAAATATATTTTACATTGTTGTAATCTGGCCAGGCCAGTAAAACTTTCTCTAATAGTGGCCAATTATGACTGCTGCTCTGGGCACTTTATCATTGACTTAAAAATCCAAGATTGTTTTTTAAAGACTGCAGCAGGAAATAAAATGCAATTGTCACTTGACATACTATATTTGCTTGACCAGTAAACCAGTAATTTGTTTAAACTTTAAAAATTGAAATGATATTTGTCAAATTAATGTATTAATCTGTTGTTGAAACCACATTACATTTGGTGAGGAGTTTAGGACTTGGGACTTGATTGAGATTTGTCAGTCTTGACTTGGTTGCAAAGACTTGAGATTTACTTGTGACTTGCAAAACAATGACCTGATCATATCTTTAACAGTACTGTATCTTCCTATCAAAATGTGGACATTGCGCTGTCACTCCATAAACCAATTATCTATTAAAGACCTTTTTATTAGAAACAAAACTTAAGAAAATGAAACCCATGTTTTGTGCGCAAGCAAGACACGTGTGCATGAGGGGACAGAATGACACCACTCCACCTGGATTGCAGTCAGTCGAGAAGTTAAATGACCTGCACACGAGATACACGTGGTGCATGGGCTCACGTGATTGGCTGCTGCCTCTCACCACTTGTACTCAATTACCAATTACCAACTTCAAAACTTTGTTACGCGCCAAGCGCCGTGTATCTCCTGTCCTTTACACCGTTACTACAAAGTCAACAACTCCATCCTGTCCCTGAAAGGGAGTCTGGCAGGCAAGAGGAAAACATTTGGCAGAGAAGGTGCTAGAATAAACGGCATGGTTCGGGGGCTCTTTGATCACCTGCCGCGCTTCATGGAGTCGGATAAAAGTTTCCAGCCCTGGAAAGACTACATAGGACTGTCGGACACAATCAGAGAGATCTTGGACCGGCACACGGCCACTGAGTCCTCACTGCCGGCCCCCAGAGCTCCACACCCAGAATCCGATGACCTGTGCGGGGCCCTGATGTCCGTGCGCATTAACGCGGTGTGCCAAAGCGGCGACCTCGGGGCGGACTGTGCGCCAGATCTCCTCGGTGGAGCTACGCTGCAGGGCTCTGTGGCTCATCAACGTCCACCTGATGGTTTGTGGTATGCTACAGACACCTTCCGTGCTGATCCACCAGACGCGATGGACTTGAAGCCGGTGCCAAGACCGACGGGCTCGCGTGAACCAAAAGACCGCAAGAAGAGCACTCGTTTCAAAACACCGGAACCGCCGTTGTTACCCGCGTCACCTGAGCGCGTGTTCTGCAGCTTCTGTAAGCACAACGGGGAGTCCGACTTGGTGTGTCAGTCCCACCGGCTGAAGAACCAGGCCGGGGATGTTCTGTGTCCCTATCTGCGGCAGTATGTGTGTCCTCTGTGCGGAGCCACGGGGGCCAAAGCTCACACCAAGCGCTTCTGTCCCAAGGTGGACAGCGCGTACAGCTCCGTGTACGCCAAGTCCAGACGCTGAAACAGCAGGAGGCAGGTAGCAAAAAGACTGAAACTACCTTTATATTGAGTGTGGTTTTGTTTATTATCACGTGTGTGTGTGTGTAGTTTGGTTTTTATTTGCATGCTTTGGCACGTTTGCCGTGTAGCCTTCTTTTAAAGCTGACAGGAGTAATTCCCAGCTGGTCTTTTTGTCAGCCTCGCCTTCTCTAACAGCGTCCCTTTGGTGTTTTCATTTTGTATTCTTTCAATAACGACTGCCAGATATGTTTGGGAGGATAAAAGAAAAAAAAAAGGAAGTTTTATTTTTAAATTAAACATTTTTTAACATGGCCACTTAATGTCCAGTTTCAAACCTCCTGCCAATGCATTAAAGGATCATCACACCTTTCTATTAAGACATCATCAGTAATAACACAGCATGTAAACATCAAGTGACCATGTCAGCATTTTAAAATGATTATTTTAATTAAAACATGAGTGAGGTGTTCTTGTTCTGTACCTGTTCCTGAGGCATGTTTGTTTTATTTTCAATATTGTAAATGTGGCTCCTCTAAAATGCCGTTTCAGCTCTTCTCACTCTCTTTTCTCGAAAAGAAATGTGTGTGAATAAGTCTGTGTGAATATTATTGTATGTCCGAATATACAAATCTAAAGTTAAAACATCTTTGTGTGTGTGCATTTTTTATCACGCTCTGTTCTTTGAAATAATTACACAGGATTTAAAGGTCCAGTGTGAAGGAGTTTGTGGCATCTAGCAGTGAGGTTGCAGAACTGAACCTTCTGTGTGCACAGCTTGTAGAGCTACAGCGGAAATGGCCCTATCTTTAGCTAGTGTTTGATTTTGTCTGCTCTGGGCTACTGTAGAACAACATGGCGCCCTTCATGGGCAAGGATCCCCTCATTTAGTTTCAGGTGGTTTTACACTAATGACAACATAGTTTTGAATATTATACACAACTTCTGCCAGTAGATGTCCCTAAATCCTGCACAGTGGACCTTTAAACAGGCCACGTGGGGCACATTTATGTCTGGCTGTATCACTAAATACTTCCAGAATAATACTCAGATTGCTTACTTAATAAACACCCAGCTTTATTTGGGGAGAACCAGAACAGCTAAGCCATTAAACTCAACATGCCAGCCAGCAGTCAATACTACAAGAAGAGAGAAAATAGTTGTATAGTCACATATTAAAACATGTGTACAATGGCATAAATACCTTCATTACCCACAAACCATTAGGGCAACAGTAAGACCACCGTGGCAGGGACTTGAAACAAATCCTCAACGTACGGAGCTCCTTGAACTTCTACTGCTACAGCGCAGGTTCTTCAGCTCTCTGTGAGCGGCCATGACTTTACGACTGGAAGGAAGCAACCAGAGGAAAAATGCTTATTGTCAGTTCAGTAATTTTTTCCTCTACCAGATTTACATTCGATGAAAACAGTAAGACAGATGGTGTTTCTCAAAGTCAAGGATCCTTCCTTGGTAGGACAGGTCCTTCCAAGGAAGGATCCTAACAGAGGAAAGGCAAGTGTCTTCATAGCCTTTAGTGAACACACATCGGAACAGGCTAACAAGTGTCCCCAGGTGTGTGTCATTAACTCAGCAGACTGCGAGGGTTTCAGGGTACTGTGATCATTTTGGCACTCTCTAATGTTGTTGTACAATTTGAACAAATGTAAGCAGTTTTTTCAGAGTCATGTGACTTTTAGGGAGCATACATTTCTGGATTATACTTGGGGGCTAAATCAAACTTTTGTAATAGCAGTTTTAGGATTCTGCTACAGTGTGGGCACCTAGCGCTCCCTCACTGTTGTAAATGGTTCATTTAAAAACCGTTATGTTTTAAATCACACTATTTTAAAAAGCTTATTTGTCAGTGGACAGATTGGAAAGTGTAAATTATAAAGTTTCTGTCAATTTTTTTTATGCTTGTATGATAAACTCCTGCAGATATTAATCCAAATAAATGCAAGTGGTGCTCACTGCAGAACCACAAGGGTGGAGTTGCACCAGAGTCAGCCCCACCCACCAGTTCCAGTTCCACTTCTCTGTAGGTACTGAGCGGAGAGGCATTTCACTGAGCGCCCTCTGTACATCTACGACGCCACAACTACATTAAGATATAGGCTATTTGTGAAAGATGGTGATACAGGCTGTTAGTGAATTAATTTCAATCATATCACATTAATTACT
>JAPZEB010000020.1:26770890-26789227 GCA_029783705.1 Chaetodon striatus | reverse complement strand
AACACAAAATGTTTTTTCTTTCTTTTAGTGTAAAAAAAAGTACAAGTACATTCAGAAAACAGATGACCAGCTTGAGATGCCTAAAACACCCCTGACTCCGCCCTCACAAAAAATACTCTTGTAATGTTCTCTTGGTTATGCCACTCTTCATCTGCTGGGCCTGCGGCGTCTCCCTGGCAGAGCAGGGCTGTTATTGTGACTACTGACCTGTTGCACACTTTGGTACATTCTTACTTGCACTTCAGTTTTATTTGCACTACTGAATTTTATTTGCACTATCTATACTACAGTTTTTATTGCACTTTTAATCATTATCTGCTTGGCTAGTGCAGCCTAACGAGCTTTATTTTAGCCTTTCCTGTTATGACAAAGTTGATGTATTTATTTCTCATTTCTCGCAGTAGTCCTGGTTGTACAATCATGTTATTCAAATCAGCACTCTTGCTGTACTACATGGTTGTCTATGAATGTTTGCTTGTACATGGTTGTTCCCATTTGGGACAATAACGTTTATCTTATCTTATCTTATCTTTTTTTTTTTTTTTTTTAAAGTGCAATTTCAACAAGATGTCTGTTTTTTCACATTCAGTCAGTCGACTCCCTACTGTCATTATATGCACGTTTTTCCATACATTATCACTCCTGTGTAATGCTGCCATCACCAAAGTGGAAGCTATTGAGGGAGCAGGTTAAGTTATCCACTGTCTTTCATATTATTTACAAATCAAATGTATTGGCGGTGCCGTCAATATTAGGTGTGAAGCGCATCCAGGGGGCCAGATTGGATCCGCGGCCTTTATGTTTGACACCCCTTTTCTAGCGTCTAAGCTGCACTCCTCCTCCAGCCCGAGAGGTGGCAGTGTTTTCATTGTATGACGTTAGACGTCAACACGCAAAAGTGTGGAAGAAGTGGAAGACGCGGTGGTTGAAGATTCTTTGATTGGCTATTTTAAGCAGGGAAGTTTGCCGGCGTGGTAGGCTGGTAGGCAGTCTCACGCACATTGGTGTCCCCGTACGCTCCGGTTTAGCCTTCCCGCTTCTGCGCAGCTCGACCCGGCCACAGCTATCCAGCCTGCCCCCTGTGTCTATTTGCCCCTTGTGAGCAGCATGTCTGATTACGGCGGTCTGCCGACTAACGGAGTCGGCGCTGGGATGAAAAAAGACGCTTTTGCTGATGCGGTACAACGAGCCAGACAGGTAATCAAGAGCTCAGCGACAAGAAAAGACAGCCGGCGAGCTAGTTAGCTGGTGGGAAACCGCAGCTAGCTTAATTACCCGTGACGTTAGCTTTAGGTAACTAGCAAGCGAGCTAGCTATTAGCAGTGCCATTCATTTGTCTTACCCTCGCCAGGTTGTGTGGTCAGTTAAAATGTTTGCGGGGTGAACTGAGCAGCGGCAGCAGCGTAGGTCACTATTTCATGTACAGCTAAACAAACCGACTTATCGTTACCGTGATCTTTGAGTTAACGTTTAGTTAAATGGACCAACGTTAGCTACTCAAGCTAAGTTAGCCTGGGTAGTTACTTCAGTTAACGGTAAGCTGACCATGAAGTTTCACTCTCCTCCATGTGTAAAACGCCATTTTAGAGGAATTGAACAATAAACAACATTGCTGTGACACTAGGATTATTGGAAAATAAGGTTAATTGACTCGCCTGTTATATTGTATTGATAACTAGCATCAAATGGACAAAGGGATGTTGATAGGTTATTTAGTAACAGAAATTTCACTACTCGTTTGCCATTTCTTTAACGGTTAAAGGCAAAGTGTGAGGCTCCATGACGGGTCTGTGTTGTTATCAAGGTTAGATATGCCACTAATGGCTGTTTGCATTATTGGTTAATTATTAAACGATCAGGGTTTTCAAGTGATTAGTCGAGGAACAGGTCTTAACCCAAGGAAATGCAATTAACAGCTATTGAACACAGGACAAAAGCATTAAAAATCCACCATTTGAGAGGCAAGTCGTGTTTGGCATTTTTACTTTTTCAATTTCCCAGGCATAACGATTTATTATCAAAATTGTAGCATATTAAGTGTCTATCTGTAGATTAAGCCATGTTTTCAGCTTTAGTCAAGGTGCTGTGAAGGCACTGTTTGCTGAAATGGTTGTGTCTCATTTTAGTCCCTGTTTTTACCTATGTAGAATTATTAAAGGGGTACCTCGTAATTTTAGTATTGCACTTTCATGAAGTCGAGGTATAGATTAAAAAATGAAAGGTCAAAGTTTATACAGCAGAAACACAGATATCCTGACGTCTAAAGGCCAATTCACGGTTTCCACATACTCGATACCGTGAGGGTCCACATGGACCCCTATACAGATGTCTGCCTGCAGCTCAATTTTTGTTACGATGCAGACTATAGGCATAGCAAGCGTGCATGCTCCAATTTCCTGCTCTACACTTCTGTCCAGTCCATTACACTGTGGTCAAGCCAGCTGAAGCTGCTTCACCACGACGAAGTTAGTTTAAAGTTGGCTATTTGACAGCCATTCAGCCTAGACCCAGCAGCATCGTTTAGTTTCACTTTCACCCATTGTCGGCAGTGCGAGGACAGAAAGCTTATCTCCCAACCCTCCAGTCTACTGACAGGGGCTGAAGCTGACTGTCAACTGTACTATGAATAGAACCATATGCAACCAAAGCTCTCTGCAGGCGTTCAATGTGGAAAGTTTGTCCGAGCCTTAAAGGGGAACTTAACCCATTTTGAAAATTCATTATTTGTATCCTATGGTCTAAGACAGTCCAAAAATATTAGTAAATATGAACAACTTTCTCCCAAACCCCCAAACCATGGAGCTAAAACTCAGATTTTGACGTCATAGGGTATAAAGTCTGGAGCTGCTCCATGGAGAGTGAACTGGGAAAGATGCCTGTAGATGACACTGAGAGCACACAGGGGAATGTTCTGAGTAAATGGGTACATTATCTGTTTCACTTTCTGAAAACACTCCAATAAAATAAAGCTGATTTGGGCTTAGAAAAAGAAAACAAACATTCTGTGGGTCCACAAAATCAGGCTCCCAGTCATCGTCTGTGGAGCAGCTCCAGACTTTTGATATTTCCTTCTTTGGGTTCTGGCTTTGAGAGAAAGTAGCTCATATGCACAAATATTGATTACACTTTCTTTGGCCATGAAAATAACATGTATCTTGTATCTTGTAAAATGTAAAATAACAATAATCTTTAAATTACGTAGTGTTATCCTTTTAAGGTCTGGACACTCCATATTGATATCAAATGACTAGAAACCACAGAGGCCTACTGCTGTGTCTCTTCAAGTCTTGGCCTAAAAGTTGCAGTTGAACACACTGCAAAGAGCAGTGTTGCCAACACTTTTCCAACGACAAATGACTTCGTATCTCATTTGCATAGTGGTGATGTCACTGCACATAGCAGTGAAAGCATTAAAACTTCCATAAATTAGATTCAATAGAAAAATCCTCAACAAACCAAATGAATATCATCCATAGCTATGGTGCTTACACGGTACACTTCAATAAAGGCTGTCTGTTCTAAATTTGTAGTCCCCAGGCACAGATGACAACATCAGTGTAGTGCTCCTTGTGAGCTAATTGATCTTCGTGTGCCTGCCGAGTGCCCCTTTAAATGAGATGATCTTTCTTTATACGAAAACTCCCTGAAAGTTCTTAATTGCTATTTTAGGGTGTATTGCAGATGCTTCATCCCATGTATGTCTTTCTAGATTGCAGCTAAAATTGGTGGAGACAGTGTTCCCTCAGTGAGCAACAACGGAGGAGCTGAGAACTATCCATTCACAGCACAGAAACGTTCCTTGGAAGAAGCAGGTGAAAAATGGGCACAAATGGGCACTTTGTGTGCATTTGTTAGGCCACATCGTAGACTCACCTTTTCTTTTGTTTTCAGATGAACCCGATGCCAAGAAGGTAGCATCACAGAGTGAAATTGATTCTGCATTGTGTACGTTAAATCACTCATTGCTCCTATTACAAACACTCGCTCTGTTCAGTTTCCAACTACTCACCACATTCTTCCTTCCCTTACAGCTATTGGAGCTCAGCTGGCTGCCCTGTCCCAACAAAGGTAAAGGGTTATTTTCTGTTTCTTGTACAGGAAGACTTTTTGTGCTTGTGGTTATGACTTCCTTTATATAACGTTGTTTTTTTTTTTTAACTTGTCCACAGTGTCAGGCCCTCCACAATGACAGAAGAGTTCAGGGTGCCTGATGGCATGGTTGGTCTCAGTAAGTACATGCAGAGACGTTTTCTAAACCATTGCCATGATGGCTGTGTTACACGTGTTCAATCTTACTGTCTTTGCTGTTGTTTCTAGTCATCGGCCGAGGGGGTGAACAGATTAACAAAATACAGCAAGACTCTGGCTGCAAGGTCCAGATTGCACACGGTGAGATATCTGCTAACACCAGAAGTCAACAAAGTGTGCTGGGTTTTCTTGCTTCCCTTGGATTGATACATATTTTCATATTCATTCACAGACAGTGCTGGTCTTCCAGATAGAAGTGTTTCTCTGACAGGGACGCCAGAAGCCATACAGTAAGTTGGTTTTTCTATTTAAAACAATGATTTTAAAGTTTACAATACAGTGAGTCTTATTCCTCTTTTCACACACAACACACACTTGCAGTTACGGTTTCAGAGGGGTAGTGCAGAGTCAGCCATAATACGGCGCCCCTGAAGCTGTTTTGGAGTCCAGTGCCTTGCTCAAGAACACCTTGTGCCCAGGAGGCAAACTGGCACCACTCCACCTGCTAGTCCACACTTAATACTTGGTCTTTATGGACTTGAACCAGCCACCCTTTCCAAGCAAAGTTCTCACGGTCTAAGTCCCAGTGTGCTTCTGCTGTCCAGCTTGCCCAGTTGCCAGAGGATGATGTTGGCATTGTACGTTTCTAGAAGCCAAGGATGAGTTACGTTAACATGATTCATATCATATTAATGTTTCTAAAGTGACATAGTTCTGATAATATGTATATGAGCTGACTTTACCCGTGGACATTTAAGCAAGATGACTGCCAAGCTGCAGCCGCTGCTCAAGGCCAACAATTTACAGCAGCAGTTGTTCATTAGCGAGACATCGCAGTGTTTCCAGCAGTGCTTCTGTCACTGAACGTGGGTGTTCTTAGTGAGTCATTGCTGCATTACCAGCAGCAAATGTGCCACCAAACCTGCGTTTTTTTTCTTTATGTCAAAACATGATCGTTTCCTGACCATAACCAAGTGGGTTTTATGTCAAAACATAACCACAGGTTAACCACAGTGTTGTTAAGATGCAAAGTTTCGATGTATCCGCTACATAATAATGTACAAATGTTACATATCTGTGGATTACACAAATGTACACTGCCAACATTTATTCTGGCTACTGGGTTGAGGCACCAGCCTTTCAGGCTCACCTCAGGGCACAAAAGTGTCCTAACCTTACCAGACAAAAACAAGCACAAATTCATAATAACTGAGACCATGTAGAGGCATGGATCCACACATGTATGCAGCTGTCCTGGCTCATAAAAAGTCTTTTCACAAACTCCAGTGCAAGTCTCTTGATCCTTTTGGGAGTTGTGCACCTTTTTGCAGTAAGCCACTACCCTCACCATCTTTGTCCAAATTACATTAACACAAACACACATCTTCTCTCACCCTCACACAACCTGCTTACCAAATATCAGCCTCCAAATGCAAAAACTGTGGCTGCCAAATGGTAGGGAAATTTTTGCAGACGACCCACAAAGCTATAAAGCTGCTGGTTGCAGCTAAAACAGAAATGCTTCTTATTTTCATTGGTTCGTTTCCTAAGAATATTATTAATATTTCCTGGAGCTGGGTTAATGACTATTAAGAGTAAACCTTTCCCCTTTATGCATGGCACATTTTTCTGCTTTTTGAAATGAGATGCATGGCCTCGTGATAACACTGCAGCCGCTCAGGACTATGGCATTACAGTAGGCACAGCTGAAGCTCTTTGCACTGCCTGTAATGAGTCAGATTAGTATGACCCAGTGTGCCTCGGTAGCAAAATGGTTACAGCGTATGCCATGCAACTGCAACCTCACTGGTTTGATTCCAGCTGGGGACCTTTATCCCTCATTTCCTGTCTGACCCTTCACTGTCACTGGCCAATAAAGGTTAATATGCCCCTCAAAAAATAAGAAAAGGAAGCAAAGAATAGTGTAACCCGTTAAGTAAACTAGTTTTAAGCTGCATTAGTCTTATGTTCTTCAGTCGTATTAACACCCCTCTTTCATTTGAATTTGCCTCCAGGAGAGCCAAGTCACTCATAGATGACATAGTGTCAAGGGGTCATGAAACGACCAATGGGCAGTCAGGTGGTTCCATGCAGGAGATGATCATCCCTGCAGGCAAGGCCGGCCTTATCATAGGTAAAGGAGGAGAAACCATCAAACAGCTTCAGGTGAGTATCACAGGGTACTTAAATATAACTCTTATCACTTGATTCAGAGTGTTTGTTTTGTACATATCATAAAAAGAAAATGACTTCTAGGTTAAAAAAAAAAAAAAAAAAAAGTTCTGTGCTAATTTCTGAAAGTTCACTGCAACCAGTGAATGGTGTAACATGTTAAGTGAAATTGCCGTGTGTGATGAGTGTAACATTCCTCTCCTGCAAAATCCTAGGAGCGG
This sequence comes from Chaetodon striatus, assembly GCA_029783705.1. Taxonomy (NCBI): domain Eukaryota; kingdom Metazoa; phylum Chordata; class Actinopteri; order Chaetodontiformes; family Chaetodontidae; genus Chaetodon; species Chaetodon striatus. Next base: position 26,782,586 of record JAPZEB010000020.1, on the reverse strand, counting down.
GCTGGAGTTAAAATGATTCTTATTCAAGATGGATCCCAGCCACCCAACATAGATAAACCCCTACGCATCATTGGAGACCCCTACAAAGTTCAGGTACTCTTAAAGCACAATAGTTAGTTTTGGCTGAATTGGGGATGTTTTATACTCCTATTTAACCCTCAAATCATTGTCTTGTGTTTCTTTTTTTTTAGCAAGCGAAGGAGATGGTTAATGAGATTCTACGAGAAAGGGATCACGCAGGTTATGGAGACAGGAATGAATACGGATCAAGAATGGGAGGAGGTGGTGGTGGCGGCGGTATCGATGTAAGAAATCTGTGTAACTGTGCTTCTTGTATATAAAGACCATTTTTGTCAACCTGAATGATTGTAGCATAATATGTGTGAATGGATGATGCACATTTACTCTAATATTGATTAATGTGTGAATTGCTTTGAGCAGTTATCACAGTTTTATGTGTAATTCTACAGATAGCGGTGCCACGCCACTCTGTGGGAGTTGTAATTGGCCGGTGAGGGGAGATGATAAAGAAGATCCAGAGTGATGCTGGAGTGAAGATACAGTTTAAACCAGGTGAGCTCTCCAAACGTTTTCTGGAAGATTAAACTGCACCATATTTTATTACATCAAAAGTCATGCGTGTAATTACAACTCTTTTTCTTCCCCTTGGCTAAGTAGTATTTATACAGGGGTGGGGAAAAATATATATAGACTAATAAATCAAAATGCAGTAAAAAGATACACACACTATTTTGGATATAGGAAAAAAGACAGATTAAAGCTAAAGCTTCTTGCAGAAAAGATCAAATCTACTAAAGCTTCTGTCCTTTTTTACCATTTTATTGGTTGGAAAAGGCCACTCATAAGCCCACTTCAGACAAAAGATCCACAACGACCAAAAAAAAAAAAAAAAAACGTTTTAGAATTTTGCAGAGAAAAGTTGCAGCGATTTGAACTGGCCCATCTCAGCTTGAGTCAAGCCGGATGATGGCGTCACCTGCAACTCAGCTCATCAAGTAGCCAGCAACTGGTTTTAGAACGTAAGGCACATCACCTGAATTAACAGCCAATCCGCTTGCGAAGTGTACCAGACAAATCAGCCATAAACTTTCCGCAGGCGGTGTGTTCTCTTGGTGTGACATTAGGCCATCCGTCACCTGCTGAGCCCAAGTCTGTTTCCTTTACATTACCACGACTGCTGACGTGTATGCCGGTCTCTATCCTCACTGTGTGTCGGACAGTGGGCTGCTGCTGCTGTTTGCGCTATGTGCGCATGTCACACACACATAATCATAAACTGATTAATCCGTGCTGGTTATTTAAATGATTGTGGTGTATTTATTGTCAACACAGTCTACCTGAATCTCAGGTTGTTCTGTTCATGTCTTTGCCGTTTTGTCACTACAAGAGATACAACTGCAGCAGGTGTCTTACTATCATTACTCTCATTCATATTTTAAGATGCTATAATTTTATTCAGCTATAAAATAAGCCTAAAAAGCTGGATGTTAAAACAAACAGGGCTACAGAGAGCTGTAGCTGAGATGGACCATCTAGTCTAGTCGCATTGGTGTAAACGGGCAGGTTTGCAGGACATTGCAGTCAGGTGTAGTTGCACATTTCAGCTCATCTCGTTTGAAAATCTTTGGTCTGAACTGGGCTATAGTTTCATTTTCTGGTTCTTGGCTTATTTGTTCTGTCACTTCAATGTCCAACACTTTCAGCCAGGATAGTAGGTCCTTTTGTTTTCAGTCCCTGTATAAACCCCCACTAATAAATCTGCCTGTCCTTTTGTCATCCGTTACAGATGATGGTACAGGTCCTGATAAAATAGCCCATATCATGGGTCCACCAGACCAGTGTCAGCATGCTGCATCAATCATCACTGACCTGCTACAGAGCATCCGTGCACGAGAGGAGGGTGGGCAGGGGGTAGGTGTTTACTTTCTTCAAAGTATTGGTCTTGATCTTTGTGTTGGTGACCGAACACAGAAATGGGACTTTGCTGTTGAACAGTAAAACCTAATGAAAGGCGTGTTCTTGTCCACATGGCCCCCCAGGTCCTGGTTCAGGGATGCCACCTGGTGGGCGTGGAAGAGGCAGAGGCCAGGGGAACTGGGGTCCTCCGGGAGGAGAGATGGCCTTCTCCATTCCTGCACACAAATGCGGGCTCGTCATTGGCAGAGGAGGAGAGAACGTTAAGGCTATCAACCAACAGAGCGGTGCGTTTGTGGAGATCTCTCGTCAGCCACCACCAAACGGTGACCCTAACTTCAAAATGTTCATCATCCGAGGCTCCCCACAACAGATTGACCATGCAAAGCAGCTTATAGAGGAGAAGATTGAGGTACATCCAAGTGACTTGTGGAGCAGAGAAAGACTACACAGTTTAAACTGCTGTCAAATTTAAACACATCCTCTAAGCTGATTTGTAGTTTGAAAAATTGTCTCCTGTTTCCAGGCTCCACTGTGTCCAGTGGGCAGTGGTCCCGGTCCAGGAGGCCCAGGTGGTCCTATGGGTCCCTATAATCCCAATCCTTATAATGCAGGGCCTCCTGGGGGTGCTCCCCAGTAAGTACAACCCACAAAAAAAAAATGCTTGAATGCAGGGATTAAGAATTTTATTTTAGTGGTGATTGATTTAAAAAAAAAAAAAAAAAAAGCAGTATGTGTCTAAGTGGTCCTGTTCTTCTCTGCAGTGGCGCAGCACCTGGTGGTCCCCAGTACTGTCCTCAGGGTTGGGGGGGAAATACCTACCAACAGTGGCAAGCTCCAGGTCCACATGACCCCAGTGAGTACCTTATCATGTGCACTCAGTTACAGTCTAAATTCTGTTTCTGTACTTACCTCAAAGTTTGTTCTTTTTAGAAATCTTGAAAGGCACTTTGTGATTTTATTTTTTAGGTATATATATTCATTTCATTACTTAATTTATCCTGGGTTTTTTTTTCTGCCTCCCTCCACTCATCAGACAAGGCAGCAGCAGACCCGAACGCAGCGTGGGCAGCATACTACGCACAGTATTACGGTCAGCAGCCAGGGGGTGCCATGGGAGCACAAGCTCCAGGAGCCCCTGCAGCGGCAGCGGCACCAGGGGACCAGGGTCAAGCACCACAGGCCTCCGGGGGCCAGCCAGACTACACAAAAGCGTGGGAGGAGTACTACAAGAAGATGGGCATGAGTAAGTGTGAGCTTGAAACTACAAGGTTCTGTTTGGGAGAATTGCTTGTATTAATTTCAGTGCTATTAGTATTACTATTAGTAAATAATCAATCGCACTGATGTCAGTAGTAAACCATGAAATGCAATGAGTACATGACTGCGTGCATTCTGTACAAAGTGTGTGTCTTTTGTTTTTCCAGCCCAGCCAGCTGGAGGGGCAGCAGCTGCTCCAGGAACAGCAGTAGCTGCCCCAGCGGCAGCAGCGGGAGGAGCTGCAGCTGGAGGCCAGCAGGACTACAGTGCAGCCTGGGCTGAGTACTACAGACAGCAGGCTGCCTACTATGGACAGCCAGGGCAGCCTGGACAGCCAGCTGCTCCTCAGCAGGGACAACAGGTAGCGCATCCATGACCAGCGTCCCAAATTAACCTTGTAGCTGCCAAGGTGTAGTAAGCTGAAAACAGTTGCCTGCCGAAAACACATTTACTAGCCAAAATATTGCATACCCATTTTTATAGAAATATTTCCCCAGCTGTTTTCTGTGCAATGAGATATTGTGACAGAATCAATACAAAGAGCAGGGGATCAAGGTTCTTTGTTGTCCAGTGAAATAAAGTTTCAAAACACTTGTTGCCATCAACTTCATCTTAAATAATCATCCTTGGTGACCCCTAGTGTTGCCAAATAACAAGGATTAACATAGAGAATCATCCAGGCAGTAAACAGTTTAACATCATCTTAAAACCAAATGCATTCAAAGTTCCTTTGAAAGTGTGACACCCACTGCAGAAGACTATTTTAGCATCATTTAGCACCCTGCAGGCGTTAATTACTGATCCAGCGTAAAACTGGAATTATCAGTCTTCACACAAACTATGGCTGTAACGGTTTGTGTATTCACACCAGACCATCATTTTACGGTGGTCATTGTCTGGTGCATTTAGCCTCTCGCAAAATACATGGTAAGCAGATTGATGCACATAATGTGCAACCAAAATTCACAAGTTTAGGTACCACCTGTAAACTGTTATTCGCACACCGTTAGCAACATAAGCTGAGCTTAGCAAAGCAAGCGGACTGGCTTGGAAGTCAGGCACATTATGGCGAGGGCAAATAAAAGCCAGATGTTCTGATCACCAGGATGATAAACCTTTGGGTGCTTTGAGTGTTAAAATACAGCAAAGGGGGAAATAGTTGAAACACTTGTCCTAATGCATAAGTGTTGTTTTTTATTATTCTATGTAGGCCTTTTTCTGAGTTTTCAATCTCATAGCATGGGAGATGCTATTTAGTTTTATAGTCTGTTGTTGCCTTTTGGTAAATAGTGTTTGTACAGTCTAATACAGAAGTGTTTGAAATTTTTTTAATAAACTGTAAATGGTTTACTAAAGTTGCTGGTGGGCACACTGCTACCTCAGTCCCTGATGATATTTTGTCTGTCTTCAAAATAAATGTAAAGAAACAAATCCATATGCATGTACATTTTTTTCCACTGTACCAAACCATGACTCTTGTGTACTACTACAGCACTTGAACACACTGCAGTGAGAGGATTTTCACATTTCTTTACAAAGCAAAGACTGATAAAAATTTGTCTCTCATTTCAGGCCCAGTAAACGATTGGCTCGGTCTGTTGGAAGGTTGCGATGGCTCTCTGGACTTGTTTGTTTTGTTTTTTTCTATCAAGAGATTTCCTTTTGGCTTTAACAAGACAAGACCATGGTTTACTCATCCACTCAGACATTTTGTATTACAACCTTCTTGCTTGTTTTTAAAGTCAAAATTGAAAAAGGGAACACATTTTTGCCCATGTATTGAACAAAGCACTAAATAGCTTCTTGGATTATGATTCATTTTGCCCCTTCACCTCACCCACACTGTGTAATATTTTTGCTCATTTTTAAAAAGAAATGTGAATTAATAAGCATCTTTGTTTGCAAGCTAGCACAACCACATCTCAACACTGTCTCCCATTTAAGTAGTTTTTCCCCTTCAATTTCTTGAGGGTAAAAAACGGTCTAGCAGTATTTTGAATATATTCAGAAATTATTGTTTGTAAGAAAAAAAATGCAACAATTTTTTGGTCCTTTTTGTCTTTTCTTTTTTTCCCCCTCCTTTTTGTTCTTGGTACTTTTTTAACTTTTTTTTTTTTTTTTTTTTTTTTTTAAACATTCCCAGTGTTAAGTTGCAGGTGTATTTCTCCCTGCTTTCATGATTTCTTATTTTTAATTTTATTCATTGTAATTATTTTCCTTCAGGGGGTCGTGTGCCTGTATACAGTGTATGCTACTGAACAGAAAAATGTGTGTAAGTCAGCTGTAATGAGGCACAAACTGTCCTCCAGAGTGTAGGTTGGTTGTGTGCAGCATGTATGTGATGGTGTGCTTGACTGCCCTCTGTTTAATTTCTCTTTGTTTTTTTTCTGTTCCAATAGGTTCCGTTATTGTATGCTGATTTTTTTAGATGTTATTTTTTACAGCTTGTTTTTAAATACTTAAAATAAAACATTCAATTACCAGTTTCTTTTTTTCTTGTTTGGTCATGACTACCACTGTGCTCGGGGGTTGGTTGTTCCCCATTTTAGACCTAATGCCAAAGTCGTGTCAGATAAAACGACCTGTTGGGTTGATTTTGCATCTTATGTGTCATGATGGAGGTGACAGTGATACAACAGAGGTGCTTGGATCCTTTTGTAGTGGCTTCCTGCAGGATGTCACCTCTGCTGTGCCCTACCTTTGTTTTGGTTCTGATGGATGTATGCACCGGCGAGTGAGGGCAGTCTCGTGCAGCCTGCGGACCAATCAGGACGGCCCTGACTGCGAGGACAGGGACACCAGTTCAGTGGGAGATGGCGCCCAGCTCGAAATCAGAAAAGGACGATAGCAAACAGAAAGCTCAAAGGAAACACAAAGACCATGTCGTGAAGCTTCTCACGCGTGGGAAGGTAGGCATGAACCCACAAAACCTGACATAAACCACGAGTAGAGCTGTTCGTTAATAATTAGACTGCTGCGGTGAAAGCCGCCTTGTTTTCAGGAGCTTCTGAGGCTAGCTGCTAACTAGCTCGGAAGCTAACATCTAATGGCAGGCAGGTGGCTAATTAGCTAATGCTAAAAGTCTGCAAACCCTGAGTTTCCGCTGTTTCCCCAGCAATGTTTCTCGGTATTTGTCTCTCTCGGTGTGGTTTGCAAACATGCTAATAGACGCCTGACTGCAAATGAACAGTGTTAGCGTGCTAGCTTGTGATAAGCACCTTTAACGGTTGACCGTTACATCGTAACGTGAAAGCTCCGTTGGCGTTAGCTTCAGCTAAACCACAGCGACAACTTACACTGCTCCACAGCTCATAAATGCGACCTCAACCCTCAGATATAATGTTAGTCGCGCAACCATTTTACTTTATAGACAACTAATATACTGTATGTGTGCTCGAGCCTTTTAAATAGGTTATGTTTAACTGTTACGGTGCAGGACAGGGGGTGTCAAACACACAGCCTGCGGTCCAGAACCGGTCGCCAAAGGGCTCAGTCTGGCCCACTGGATGTCTTTGCACACCTAATATTGATGCACCTATGAAGGCTAAGAGGTGTCAGGTCTCAGGAGCAGGTTTAACAGCGAGCAGTCTACTTCAACTTTCTGACAAAACATTAAGTACTTGTGGTCATATTTACAGAGGTAGAACATTGTGCAAAATATTGTCCATCAGCAGCTTCAGTACTTATATCTAACTGAGTAATGTCTTAAAACAATAATGGTGGAACCTTGTCGCTGAGACACTGCCAAAACTTTATAGATTTATAAATGGTCTGCAGGGCAACGGATAACATAACCCTCCTCCTCAATAGCTCCCATTTCAGTTTGTTGTGGTGATGATAGCATTACCACACAGGAGTGGAAATGTAGGCACACGTGAGTAGTAGACTCACTGACTCATACTGTTAAAATTGCACTTACATTTCTGAAGACATCTCAGGCTGTTCATCATCTGCCTTGTAAAAGGATCAATATTTTCAGACTGTACGTTTAGTTTTTTATGCTAAAAGAAAAGGAAACATTATTCTGCAATGGTTTTCCAGGTTTGACCCATTTGAGATCAAATTTGGCCATATGGGGTCCATGAACCAAAACTAGTTTGACACCCCTAGTGTAGGGTATGAAAGAAGCAGAATTCCCTGTGTACCGTTTTTTGTATCCAGAGCCACCATCTCCAGCAATAAGGCTGTTTCATTAATACTGCAATTTCCATATATTTTACTCACATTTCTATGCTTCATGTTGCACTAAGTATGTGTTTCTAAATTTGAGGACGCAAAGGACGCATGTGATATTTAGGGTGAAAATGAGTTATATGTCAAATGAAAGCTGCTGGTGAGCTCTTTCTGTTTTAAAAGGTGTACTAGTGAATTTTAAACCAACCCAGCGTTATTAAACAAAAACCAAAAGACTTTACACTGAATACACTGGACACTTTGGGGCAAAAAAGGTGCACATACTCACTTAAAAATATTTTTCAAAAATATGTCACATTATTGTTCATTAAGTGTATTATCATCCACATGTTTATGAGGTTTCAATATGTAAGATAAAGTTCAGTTAACAAAGACAGGATAAATTATGGTGATTTTTTTCTGTTTTGGCTGCCTTAAAGTTGGTCAAATGTCACTTACACCCCTCTGGTTCTCACCCCTCGTTATCATGTTGTACATCTGATCCACTCTCTTGCCTGTTCTGCAGCTGTCAGGACAGTTCTCTCAGCGCCTGTTCAGGAAGCTGCCACCTCGAGTGTGTGTCCCATTAAAGAACATTGTCAGCGAGGAGTTCCTGAGAGCAGGGTCAGTGTGTGCGTGCGTGTGTGTTTACTAAATAGGTTTGTTGTCATTAGGCACCGTGTCTATACACTGAGAGCATACCAAACCAGATGGGATTTCTTTGTGTATCAGGATTGTTGATTGTCTGTATGCCTATGATCCTGCTTGTAGGGATGCACTGATACATGTTTTCTCCTCTTAATACGATTACCTCAATTTAGGGTATCAGCCAGTACGGAGTACACGTCTACCAAAGCTGTAATACCAATGCTCTTTTTTTCCTAGACTTAAAAGCTATAACTTATAGTAGAAAGACTCAACTTTATAATGACGTTGACTAAGAATTTTATTCAGTATGAATCTGTCACGTCATGGTCAATACCTGATTTGCTGCATTAAGTCACTATTGGAGCCAATACTGATCTGGTTTATTGGATTAAAGCGTCCCTAACTGCTAGTAACCATTAAATTTAGAGTGAGGATTGTCTGATTATAGTGTTGTTCAAGCTGAGACATATATTACAGTGGTGCGTCACTTTTTGGGTTCCAGACATGTCTTTCTTGGCTTTACCAAATGCGGCCGTTACGTCCTGTCCTACACCAGTGATTGTGGAGAAGATGATGACTTCTCTTTTTATATCTACCATCTCTATTGGTGGGAGTTCAACCTGCACAGTCGACTCAAACAGGTAAAGGAAGTGTACTCACTGTAACCTTAATGTGGTCCATAGATGTAATACCATGTCGTCCTGTAAGAGTTATAACTGGAGAACTTTGATAAGTCAGCCTAATGTATACATAGCTTGTCCTTTGTCTCATGCCTGCTTTTTGTCATTAGGTCCATCATGTACGCCTGTTTGCCGGGGAGGAAATCTACAGCGACCTTTACCTGACTGTGTGTGAATGGCCAAATGACCACTCCAAAATTGTCATCTTTGGCTTCAAGTAAGGATAATAAACACGTTGATCAACAGCCAAATAGAGTTGATTTAGTTTATATGATATGGATATGTAATTTATGTGTGCACGTGTGGTTCTGCCTGCTAGTACACGCAGTTCAAGCTCCGTTCTGATGAACTTAATGATGAGTGATGAAAACAACAGAGACATCTACATCACTATCGCCTCCATGCCTCCTCCTAAACCTTGCTCTTACTGCTGCCCTGTTCCGTCAGCCACTACCATACGCACAGGTAAACACACACACATACACAGGGATGGACTGCTTCATTGTTACTGCCTGTCTCTCTCCCCCTCATCAGACTTTATCCTTGTCTTCCCCCAGGAAGTGGTGAGTGTTTGGAACATGGCTATGTACTCAACAGCAGGTACCAGGTGGTGTACCCGTTCCCCACTTTCCAACCAGCTTTCCAGCTGAAGAAGGACCAGGTCATCCTGTTAAACACTAGCTACTCTCTGGTGGCGTGTGGCATCTCACTCTGCCCAGGTAACAAACCTAATGAATAGCAGTATCAGCACATTTCTTTATCCTTGTTTCTTATGCCAAACATCAGAGTCTGCATTTAAGACCATTATATGTTAGACTTTGCCTCCAGATGGGATGCCCTTCACAGCGCAGAGGGCACAAGAAAAGGGTCAGATTTGGCCATGTTAAGAGGAACTAAATTTGGCCAGGAGAGGAACTAGGTGTGTTCCTGTGAATGTCCTCGCCATTATGGCTTTTGTCTAGAAGTGCATGCATTGGAGACATTGCTCTCTCCCTGTATTTCATATTTGTAGCCAATCATTTATCATTTGTGGCAATGTTATTATGACGGATCAGAGATAAAGAAAAGGAAAATTCATGGACATTGAGATATGAAAATTAATAGAGCTGTAAAGGAGAGGCATGTCTGTGCTTGATTGATAGCAGCTGGTAGTTGGAGCTCCACACATAAGATGAAAGTTGAGAAAAAGTAACAACTTTGCTGTAGCTTACAACTCATAGACGGACAGTGTGTTGTTGGCAGTGGTATTAAAATGTAAAGACTACACAAGAGTCTGAACAAACCAAAGTGGTATTTGCAGGTAAGTTTATTTGCTGCTCTTGAATGTGCTGCAGCTGACCTTCTAATTAGCTAGTTATCTAGCTTGATAGCTGACATTAGCAGTGCACTTTTCAGCTGTGAACATTTGTTTGATTCTTTGTTCAACAATCTGAGGTAAGGAACAAGACGTGCTTATATTTGTAAGTTAGCTAGAAATAGGAGACTTGAGCAGGAAAGCTGATGTGGGTTGTTGTTGGCTCTGGTGTATTAGGCTGCTGATAGATAGAAATGACCGAGATTTGACTTTACGCCTGCTCCTGACTTGGCACAAGATTTACGCCGGGTGTTATTGAGCAGAAGGCTTAAGCCTAGATGGTGCAACAGGCATTACTATAAGGTCAGTGTTGGAATGCCAAGTTACGACCAACTTAGCTTAATACAATATGTAAGCCCTGTTGGTGCAACCATCTCTAGGGCAACAAAGGCTAGGAAAATTGACATGCTAATTTCTATTGTTTCCAAAATGCCAGTTTGGCTCATTTTGACTCATTTTCATTCTCAACAATTCACACCTGTAAAATTTATTTGTCTTCTGATGTTGTGTGGCCTGATTTTAGCATTAGCTTATTGTCTCTTGCAGGTAAGCAGGGTCAGTCATCGCAGATCCTTTACACAAAGAGAGCAGCTTTGTCAAGTCAAGCCTCCTCAACTTTTCCCTCCACCTCCTCGACCTCTCCTCCGTCACTACCTCAGGGATCTCCCGAAAACCGACTGCCACCTAGCAGACCTACTCCAGTTCCCTCATCTCCTAGCCAGTCACAAGCAGCTGTGCGGGCACGGGAGTTTGCAGCTGACCTCTTCAGGCGGGCCCAGGGAGGAGGAGCAGGAGGAGCAGGAGGAGGAGGAGGAGGAAGAGGGAAAGAAAACGAAGGCCAGGCAGAAAGAAGACCAGCTGATGGAGGTGAAAAAGAGGCAGCACAGATACCAGGAGACAAAGGCATAAATGTAGAGAGGAGAAGAGAGGAGGAGAGACGGACTAGTTTACCACAGGCCTCAACATCAGCTGGGAGTCGCAGTTTGCCACAGTGCTCTGAACAAGTGATGTCTCCTGCCTCATCCTCCTCATCACCTTCATCCCCGCCGACCCAATCCACATCCCAGGAGGTCGGCTCCAGCGAGCCTGGATATGTCAACTATTCACGTCTGCACTACTGCCTCCAACAGCCAGGGGCAGCAGAGCAGAATGCAGGAGGTGCAGGAGGTGAGAGAAAGAGGGAAGGACACACTGAATGAGTGAAAAATAACCCTCGTCAGGTCAAGTCTAAAGTCTGGCATTCTTCCTCTCTGTTTCTGTCTCTCCAGGTTATGAAGACGACAAAGTTCAACTACCTTTCACAGTCACTGACCTTAAAGGACGGAACCTGCAGCTCGTCACCGGGCCACACAATGGACAGGTGTGTGTTTGCGTCAGTACATCTGTGGCTGTAAATTCAGAAACTTTGAAATATATATGTATGTGTCAAGTTTCTCTACCTGTTCTGGAAGTACTGGAATTAATAGTGAGGGGTTTGTGTGTTTACTCTTGGTACCTTTATAAAATGAGCGTAACCTATGTGTTCTTTCTTGCAGAGTGTGTGTGTGGAGCAGTTGACTCTAGACTTTGAGTATCTTATCAATGAGGTGATCAGGAGCGATGCTGCCTGGGCCCCTCAGTTCTGCTCCTTCAGTGACTATGATGTT
>JAPZEB010000020.1:26750416-26761095 GCA_029783705.1 Chaetodon striatus | reverse complement strand
TGTGTACATCCAATGCGTGACTTTTGGCCGGAAATTATTTCATAGCCTCACCTCTCTAACCTCTTACTTAACCCCGGCAGGAAGCCGTCCCATCACAACAACAACAATGGCGGATTACAGACTCGAGTTCCTGCTACAGAACCTGCTGAGCCTGTTGGGGCTTCTACAGCAAAATCTTCTCCTCCTCCTTCACTACAACAAGCAGCGGACAGCAATAGACAACTATATATGCTACACGCTCTTGGATCCACCGTGGAGAGCAACAAGCTTTTTGCACTCCGCGTCTTCTTCTCCGGTTCAGAGCTGTATGCTCCAGTTTTCAGTGGCGCGCCATCTCCTGGCTGGCATACATACTGCAGCCTTTTTATGTGGTTTCAGTGGCTTGAACCGGCTCCATTTTGACACCTGCATGCTTGAAGTCAGCGCCATGTTTACAGAGCACTATTGCAATCCGATCATTTTATTTGACAGTTTCAAAAAGACAAGTCTTCGTGTGGATATAGCCTGATTTCTGTCAAGTGACACTTACCAAGTGTCGAGTGCTGTACCATGAAATCAAGCTTGACTAAAGACCTAGCTTACACAAAGTAGCTAGCTAATGCTAATGCGCAGGAATGTTTATGCATGCTAGGCAACAGTTCAGTCCCATCAGTTGTAGAATTATTTGTCTTGGCAGAGCCAAATTATACTTAAATAAACAAACAAATCATAATTTGTTGTCGCTTATCACTGTTAACTATTACATGGCGCTTGTAGAACTGTTATTACACTCATGCTGTTGTACTGAATATTATCACCCGATCACAGCCAAGATGATAATTGGTACAACAGTACTACTTTTATACATCCTGTTTATCCCCCCCCCCTTACCTATAGAAGGACCAGTTGAGCAGGAAGACCTTGGCGGCCTTTGGTAGGGCGACAGGGTTGTGCTCGTAGGGCTTTAGGGCTTGAGAGACAACTCCGTCCAGCCAGGTGGCCCACTGCTCCAGAGAGTTTTGCTGCTGCAGAGTCATTTTAAAGTCCTGTTCCAGTCGCTGTACCACACGGTCCTCACACTGACATACCCAGGATGCCTGCTCCTGAGGGGGGCACAGCTGGACTGTGTCAGTGTTCTGCTCTATTTCACATAAAACACTAATGTGCAGTAACAGATGGGAGGTGGGAGACAGCAGAACAAACCTGTACGTTAGTGAAATCAACCCTGTTGAGGTCTGAGAGCATCTGGTTGATCTGGGCTGAGTTCTGCAGGACAGCGCGCGCTGCTTGGGCCAGGTGGTTCAGGCTGGTGTAGCGGCGAAGCGTCTGGGAGAAGGAGCCCACACACACCACCTGAAGGACAGACGGAGGACAAAGAAAGATGGCTATAATGAGATGGTGCATGTCAGGATGGAGGCACTATAAGGGCCTGCTCACACTCAGGTCAGTCAATCCAAGATGTTGTGAAGGCAACACTTAACAACCAACCTTGAAATTTGTCCAATCACCACAACTTAACTGCAAATCTGACTATTTATAATGGCTAAAATCTAATTTCACTGTAAAGCTGCGCATACACAGTGACAAGGCTAACTGTTAGCATCACATGGCTAATGTTACCCAATGAATATTAGTGGATTTAAGAACAAAGTTGAGCCATTTTAGTGTTGGTGTAAGGTTGTTGAAACCGTTAAACAGCTTGGTGTTGATTATTAATTGCTGCTGCGTTAGCTGATGCTAACCAGACAGACAGAGCAGGAGGAGAGCGGCTCGTAGAGACAGTGCTGCATTGAAAAGCAGCAGATTGTCGGCGATCATCTGTCAGTCCCCACCCACCATCACAAATAGATAACCACTCTGTGGGAAACACTGACTGCTCATAAAAGCAAGCTCTGAATCCGAGATAGTATGACAACTATTTTTTCCATTTTTGTCTGCCCCAGCAATTTCATTTAAAAAAAACCCTCCTATATTCACTGCAACCTGCATCACAATTTTCAGAAAAGCTGCTGTGAAATCAGACATTTCAGACCGCACAATCCCAAAAAAGCCCCCAAATCCTGCAGGGACTGTAAAGTGCATGCTGAGTTTTTCAATTACAGGAGAACAGTACTGGCAATGTGTAAGTGCGTACAAAAACAAGTTACACCAAGGCTACAGTGAGATCCCATCAAATATAATAACAGCAATCACTGGGGACATTTAAGATAATTGTCATGCCAGGTGTGGACTGTCTGAACAGGATCTAGACGTAATCTGGATAGTTTACATCTGACCATGTAAAGGTATAAAACAGAGAGATCTATAAACTGATGCAGAGCTCTGTCTTGATATCTAATCAGTGCAGAAGCATACAAATACCTTTATGCGAACCATCTCTTCTGGGATGTTCATCATGGCGCCTGTCAACCAGTTCTCAAGACTCTTGGCAAAGTTGCGGATGGCCTGAGTTAAGGCACCTGACGGAGGGGTGGTGGTAATGTAGAGAGGGGAAAGAGATAGAGGTGTGTAAGTAGGTAAAACCTCAGAGTGAAGACTGCATTCTGTAAATCTGTCAAGAAGTTTGGATTTTCTAACTGAACAGTTTTGTATCCAAGGCTCTTTCTGGCCTTACTGACTTACTGGGGATGGGTCTCAGTACATCAGGGATGAGGATTTCCACTAGAGTCTGGTAGAGCAGGTTGTCGCACTCTTTCGTCCAACGCAGCACTGGCTCATACTTACACAGCACCACCAGGCACGATTTGGGCAGACGCTTCTCAGACTCATTGTGCCTGGAGGAGGAGAGAACGGACCATTCATACGCAGTTACAGCACTGGATGAGATATGTGCTAGTATTTCTGTCATCAGATTGCCTGAGTGTATTAATGACACTTACAGGTTGAGCGATTCTGTGTCACTGCTCTGGCTGAACCTCCAGAAGGATTTCCACAGCGTCTCCACGAGCGTGAACTGAAGGTTAACCATCACGTCCAGAATGGCCTGTAGTGATCACACAGAACACCACAGGAGTGTTAAACCATCTCCACACTTATGGCATTATGATTGCTTGACTTTTTTATTGTAAAGAATGTTTTTTTTTAACATGTAACACTTGTAACACATATACACCAAATTTCACTCCAACTTTGACAGCAGATATCCCACTGTTATTAAAGCTGGGTTTTAACAGTATCTACATCTAGTACTATGACCTACATATGTGGACAAAGAACAAAGTTAACGTCAGTGTGCATTAGGGCTGGGCAATTAATTTGATTTTATTTTCAATTGTGGTTTTGGCTTCCAATGATTCAAGGTAGAACAAAATATAAATCTGTGTTGCAAACTTGGCAAGTTTCTTGCCAGATTTCATGACTTTTCAGACCCTCTAGTGACTTTATTCCTGAAGGTAACCTACTGCCACTACAACTGCTGCAGATGAGCTCACTTTCACTGCTTTAAAGATGGCCTTTTCATAAAACTAGGCTGTCTAGAAAGACACAAATACTTTTGAAATTGGTGCTACGTGACCAGAGAAAACAGAGAAAAGGGCTGAGGCATTTGCTTTTGCTCAAAAGGTAGAAAACCTACAACTACCAGATTGCATTGCTCCTCACCGGTCCAATCATTTCTCCCGCTGGTAGGTGATGTAATACAAACTCGTCTGTTTGACGCAGTGGTGGTGGACTGGTAACAAATTATTATTTAAGTTAAACAGTAAGTTAAAATACGTTTCTGAAAACATTTGAGTTGAGAAATCGGCAACCCAGTTACAGAATCTTGGTTTATAACTGACGCACAACGCGTCATCCGGCGGAGTTTTGCTGGGAGGAGAGCAGGGAGATCTAGGCACAGGTTCACCACTGTTCATTTACACATACTACCCACTTTATACAATACAAAGCTGGTTAAATTTGATGAAGTATCCCTTTAAGTTATGAGGACAAGCTCTCGGCATGGCTGTCAAAGTAATGACTAATGCTACAGAGTGCTGCGGATATCTGACCACACCCGCACATACTGTATGTTTAAAAGAAAACGGAATTGAAGCATATGGTCTAAGTGCTTGAGCCCCGCTACAACACGCCTTCATGTGTGCCATTCAATCAGTTCGTTGTACCTGCTCTGTATAAAGAAGTGCAAGCTGCAGTTCAGCAATGTCAATCAGTCAGTCTTACAACGGACAACTACATTAAAGTACTGTGTTATTTATTTTTATTACAACCTGCCAGTATTTGAGTGTCTTAACTGTTACAGAAAGAATGATGTATTCAAAGTTCAAGGAAAGCCACTGTTTTTTTTTAAGTTCAATAAATGCTCGAAGTTTACAAAGTCAATAATTAATCTATTTGAATCAATGTGATTTTAATTTTGACAAAAATATCTTTTGCCATAATAGTGCAGCCCTATAGTGCATGACCTGTCTTTGTCCACGCCTGCCTACCTCACAGTGTTCTCTGTAGAGAGTCTGGAAGGCCTTAAGGTGCTCTAAGAGGATCCCGTCAGGCAGGGTTCGATCTTGCACATCAATGTCAACAAACTCTGGCAGCGGCCGTGATGCCTCTAAACAAGAGAAAGCAGTTGTTCTTAGCTTGTATAGGGGATTACCAAGAACACAAGTCCAAAGTATTCATGTACTGTATTGCTGGAAAAAATGGTACACGTTTTGCAGAGTGCAGGTGTTGCTCACCCAGAAACTGCTGATACTGTTGCACCTGTGCTGAAATATCACAGAGAGCCGCCGCCTGCTGCTGACCCATCCCACCTGATGTCCCATTAGTGATCCCCTGTGCCTTCTGTAGTGGCTTTATCCTGTTGGACAGAGTGCCCATCAATCAAAACAAAGCTTATGTTGCAATTAGAGCACTTAAAACAGACTGCAATATCATCGTGAACATCAGGACGCTAGCACTCAGCCCTGTGTGGATACCTGTTTTTCTGTGAGAAAGGCTGCTGCCTCATCGCCATGTGCTGTTGTTCATCCATCAGTCTGAGCAGCGGAGAACCAGATTTGATCCTCAGACCATAGTAGTGGTACTTAGAGTTCCCTCTGAAACACACATGAAGGGTTGTGACAATACCCTGAGACACTCATCTAGGAAAATCAATGTATGTGTTTGTGTGTGTATATATACCTTGTCCCTAATCGCCGTGTACGCAGCCCCATGAAGACAGACCTGATGAGTTTACCGAAGGATGCAGCATTAACAGGTTCTAGTTTCTGCTCCTGGCAGTGCAGAAGGTAGTGGTAGTAGAGGGTGCAGCGAGGTAAACTCACCCCCTCCGCCCCCTCGTAGTTATCACACAGCCATTGCACCTGGGGAAGATGGACAGTCCCAGAATTTCACATCATTTTCCCCTGTCATATCTGAGATTGTAACCCAATACATTGTTAACTTTGAACTCTAGTACTCACAGTAGCAGGTGGGGCACGAGAGTTAGGGCTGGAGTAACTCTGTGCTCCTCCTCCTCCTCCACCTCCTCCTCCACTTGCTGCTGCTGCTCCTCCTAACACATAACCTCCTTGAATGACGTAGCCCCCTCCACCCGCAGCAGCTCCTCCACTATTGGTACCTGCTGTTGCCACAGTAACCGGTTGCGAGGTCACAGAGCCGGTGATATCTGACTCGGTGCTGGGCGTGGCCTCATAGTAGGAGGAGGAGGTGGTGGGAGGGGTCTGGGAGTAGAGGGGCGAGTCGGAGAAGGGGTAGTTGTTCGATCGACTGGACAGAAAAAGACACATAGAGAAACATATAAATGTACAACAGGCACAGATGTGTGATGCAGTCTTTGTTGTTTCAAACATAACTTTAAGTCAGACTTCTTATTGACACTTAAATTTACCTTCTGCATTAAGCTTCCCTATGGGTGAAGTGACAAAGGATATGAAGCAATTTTGCTACATTGAAATCTGGCAATGTCCAGATATATAAACAGTCAACAGTGGACTACAAGAGCCTAACTCCTTGTATAGCTCTGTCATCAGGGATGGTTTAATACAGTCCATTGCAGCTATTGGAGCTTTTCTCCATGGTCTACCTGTGCAGGGACAGAAGTGGCGAACTTGCCTACCTCAGATTATGTCAGTCTTAATGTTAATTCAACTGACAGGTTTACTTAGACTAGTTTGACCTGATATTCTTAAACCAGTCAAAGGCCCTGATCACACTAGAGGCATTTTACAGGTTGTAAAATACGAGACGCGCCACACTGCCTTTATTTAAATTAAATGCCACTAGTAAAAAAAAAAAAAAAAGCTTGCTGGGCCGTTTAATTGTTGCCAGGCAACCACACAAATACGTCCTTGCACTAACCTTCCTGTGTAATCAGTCTACCAGTTTTTTCCCCCAGTAATTAGTATCTAGTTCCTAAAATGTTCAGGCAGGGGGTGCTTGCTCTTGCTGTGGTCAAGGATGTCAGCAAATGGTTTGTTGGGCACAGGGAGACGGAGATCTGTGTGGGCACAAGTCCCCAAAAAAGAGGGTGGATCACGGGGAGTGCCACCAGTTGGTCCAGGAGCTTTGCCTCCATGATGGCCATTTCCAGGCATATTTTAGGAGGCCTCTGGGGCAGTTTGACAACCTGCTGTCTGTCATCGAGCCGTATAGCTCTGGGTATCCGGCAACCGCTACCACCAGTTTCTCCTCCGTTTACAACTGTAAACTTGTTGACCACCACAGAAGACCCGCCGCCTCTTAAATGTTCTGATTAGACAATGGGAAAAAGGATGATGAAAAAAGAGATTGGTGTGGGGCGTTTTTCCGCTTTGAGTATTGGTTTATTCAACTCAAAGAGTTCGGAGTGTTCCAGCAAAAACGCCAGGTACCTTGAGCCCAGAAACACGAGGGGCTTTGCAACGCAATACTGTGAGCAAAAAGCTTTGTTCTCATTAAAAACAATTACAAAAATGCACCTCCAGCTGCTAAAATGCTTTGTGTGTGATCAGGGCCTAAGACTAGTCTTAAGCTGGGCTGATGCAACTGGCCACAGGAAAGTTGTCAACATGCACACAGAGCAGGTTCCTTTCTACTCACATGGTGGATGTAGTAAAAGTTGCATCTCCTCCTCCGTCCACATACTGCACCTGGCCAGAGTACACATGCTCCACCTGGACAATGAACAAACAGGAGACTTGAAGCAGCAGTCACTGATTTTTTTGGTCACTTGGAGGCAGCACAACAAGCTGTAAACACAATATTGACATATTATTACATGTTAAGTTATCGCAAAAGTTTTAGCAAACAGTCGTCTATTACGCATCCCTGAGCACGGGGCAATATTAGCATTCATTTGGAGTCTTGTTTGTGTCCATCTGATGAATGCAAGCCCAATATTCACTCTCCTTTTAGCTCTGTTTTGGTCTCCATCAACTCTTTAGCTGTTCACCAGCTAGTCATTAGAGTGTCCCTGTGTTATTATGTGCAAAGTGATTGGGTTTTAGAGCTTTCTGGCAGAGAACAGCTGCCTGCTGCAAGTGGAAAACGTCATGGATTTAGAGAGATGAGAATGAACCCATAAAGTGAAGGTGGAAGATGTAAAAACCAAAACAATAAGCTGAAAGATGCTAAAACGCTCCATAAAAGTGAGATGAACCTGAGTCCTGCATCAGGTCTGGTACCTGAGGGTACCCGGAGGGTTACCCACAAAAAGGTGATTGACAGGTGACATTTTGTCTAAATTGTATTTCTGGGTTTGGTTCTGGGTTAAATAAAGAACATGTGGCTTGGATCGCGGGTGTTGGATAATGACTATAATACAAATTTAATGATTTCACGCTTTAATCCTCTCACTGCTGACTTTGTGAGTCAGCTCTGTCTTCTGCACCAGCTGGGAAATCAGGGCCACTTCAATCAGGTTCACTACTAACAGGCACGTTAACTGTGGGGATGTGCTGCTTAATATTATGATAATGAGCAAAAAATATTCATTAAAATTGTATT
Source organism: Chaetodon striatus (assembly GCA_029783705.1). Lineage (NCBI taxonomy): Eukaryota > Metazoa > Chordata > Actinopteri > Chaetodontiformes > Chaetodontidae > Chaetodon > Chaetodon striatus. The sequence goes on along the minus strand of JAPZEB010000020.1, from coordinate 26,753,193 downwards.
TCCTGAATTACATTAGTTTAAAATGTATTATCTCAATTTCACATAAATTTAATGTCACAAAATGATCATTTTAACCATACTGCCAAACTGAATTATTTAAACAGCACATGGTTATTATGGGTTTTTGTGGTTTTGGGTCATATGCGGCGCTTGTGTAGGCAGGTCGGGTCGGGTCAGGTTGCAGGAGTAATTGGATATATGTGCAGATGGTGGGGCGGGTGCAGTATTGCACGTTGTGGTTACAGTACAGGAGCGAGTCTTGAATATCAGACCCGTGCAGGACTCTGAGGTGATCTGCAGAGTTGGGCATTAATTCTCTGTGGGTTCATAAGTACAAGCGACTACAAGTGTCAACATACATCGTTATATAGAATCATAAATTAGAGCTTCACTACATGTCTAGCTTTAAACAAACAGCACGAGTAAAACAAACAAGAAATATCTACCATTTTTCTTTTAATACTATTCACACCACATTGTGTTGTCCCACTGAATAAAGAGTGCTGTGCTCCATAACTGTGTCAAGAGGGTTTTTGTTCAGAGGAGGGGCTGAGCAGGCACAATGTCTGAAACCTGTTTGACAGCTCACAATCATAATTGTTAGACATAAATAGAAGCTTAGTTGTTGACAGCATTTCTTGGTAGATATGACAGTTTAAAGACGGGTTTTAAGAATTACAACTGGGAAAACAAAGAGGTAGTGGGGTTAGTAGTCTGCCATTAAAGATGAATGTAAGTGGTGGTCCAAAAACAATCGTTATCAGTCACTCACACACGTACACAGCATGACCTGCAGAGTTCAGTGTTTAGGTACATCTCAGACAGCCCCTGGAGGCCGTAGTGTTGGAGGTGAGAAGACATGCAAAGCAGGTGGGAAGTCACTTATTTCATCTACAGGGCACTAAAGGCTTTCTCTTTTACATTCCCCTTTTTCTGTCTTTGACACTGGACAAAGCCATTACTAAGACATGCATGATTCATTTAACTTTACGCTGCAATTCCAATTTATTTACTGTATATTTTCTATCATGATAAGAGGAAATGTTTTATCTGTCTGTTTACCTCCTGGTTTATGTGCACAGACTGTAGGTTGTTGATGTGGCCAGCCTGAATCCTCTTGGCTGCCTGCGAGACCGCTTGCAACACTGACCTCTGCAGGTGGGTAAAGCCACAGTGTCAGATGGAACCATGGGTGCTCAGCCATTTGCTGTGACTTGGTGCTACGTGGTCAAATGGTAGATTGATAGTGTTTGTGTATATGTCTGCATCTTACCTGTTGGGTGGTCTGCACTGGTTGGACCACCTGAGTAGGAACACCTGGGGCAGGTGGGCTGGAGTCTGACAGACTGTCATTGGAGTGAACAGAGCCCTCTAGGAATGGCAGAGAGAGAGCGCTTTAATCAGAGGATGGAACAAATTTCAACAGAAACGCCAGCCACCATTACCACAAGTTCAGTACTCACGACATACTGCTTCCAAATCATAATAACAGCCGCCGCAGAACATCCTGCAACTAAGTTTTTTGTTTTTGTTCAGCTGAGGAGAGACTGATAGTCGGGATGAGAGAGACTGTGTCTGTCCATCTCTGCTTTCATCCTTATATCTTGCATGCAGAAGGACAGCCTTGGACAGCTAATCTCCCCAGATGGAGAGAGAAATCACTCCATCTTGTAAACATGCAGATCAAATGAGAGAGGGAAATGAGAGACACACGAGGGATGATGGATAGAGGGAGGAGGAATTAGAGGATGGAGGGTGGGTAGAGGAGAGGGTAATATTCACGTCCTTATACCCATCAGGTGAGAAAACGTTTTACTTAAACTGTTTTTGCACCACCCTGCTCTCACTGTTACTTCAACCAGCTTTAACTGTACACATACCCGAAGTCACACTTGAGCACAGCCCTCCACTCTATCTAATTTTACATTATAATAAGTGATGCAAAGTCAGATCTAACTGTTCCTTCCAACCTAGCAGTTTAGAAACTTAATAACTTCTTGTCTGAGCAACTTCAGTTTCCTCTTATAACATAATTAAAGAGCAAAGAATATTTATTGTTAGAGGTTACATGGTGATTCTGGCTAAATAAACTAAGCTGTCTGGTGGCAACTTTTACACATAAATTAATGGATTTGAAGGAGGAAAGCCTAATGAGGGTACTGACTTGACAAATGATGAAGGCAATCTATGCAAGCCATTCTGGTCCATGGCTCTGATTGGTTGTACAAAATCATGACAACTGCAGCTAGGAGCAGAGCAGAGAACTTTGGGGCGTGCCAACATAACAACCGACCAAATCTTGTCAATAAAACAAGACACATTTATAACAATAATATATCCTCCTGAGATCCAAACTTTTGTTTGGTATGCATTTTTAATTTGTCCTAGCTATATGGAATTAGCAGGACCTGATAAGTATAAAAAAACTAAACACTGTCAATAATAATAATTAAGTCCCAATGTCCTCAAATGAGACAATAATGAAGTCCCAATATCCTTCAACAAGCTGATGATAAATTCCCAATATCTTTAAATTAGTTCTTTTAATTAACAGTGTCTTAGCTTGTTACTGTCGCTAAAATTGGTAATGTTTGTGTGGCATATCAAACTACAAACATTATTAATCATAAATAAATAAGTTTCAACCATTAAATGTGATCAGGTTTTGTACCTTTTGTGTTGGCGGCAAACTGACTTGGCAGAGATGGCTGCCATCTTGTTTTTACATGGATTAGTGTAACGTGCTCTTACTACCACTAAATGGCACATAAAAGTGT
>JAPZEB010000020.1:26720847-26749935 GCA_029783705.1 Chaetodon striatus | reverse complement strand
TGCCAATAGGTAAGTACAAGTATAAATTAAAAAGCCAGCATTAGGTTTACTGGTAGCTTTAAAGATTTGTAACATCAGAAACGTGGATCTTTACATAGAAGAGCTTAACTCAATTTGATAAAAAGAAATTTAAGATGGATAAATGACATTGGATAAATGGCTGTTGTGATTAAGACCTCACAAATTTTGGTGAAATAATTAAATGATTAATCAATAACACATCAAATCTAGCAAGATGCTTTCAACAGCCTGCTTCTACACAATCCCTGCTGAACAGAAAAACAATTTCCCTTTTCTATGTTACATGATACCATATTAAACCCTTGTGTATAGTTATACTGTATTCAATGAACGTCTTCATGGGGATCACTTTAGCCTGCTATCATATACATGGATATAGGGAAACAAAAAACACACCAGCTGAAGTGTATCCTCTTTATGAAGCACAATACAAAGTAAGAGCCCAGGTGTTTTTACTGCAGTCTGTAGATATGAGAGGATGCCAGGTTTTTAATAAGCACAGATATTCAGCTAACTCAGTCCTACTTCACGAGAGTGAGACGAGCCCCAGGCCTGTGAGTCTGACTCTGGGTGAAAGTGCAAAGTGTTACTTGATACCAGCAGGCAAAAAGATCTACTAATAGACATCCCTAAAATAAACACACAGATAGACACTGGTGTTGGGGTCGATTCTCTCATTTCAACTAGTTAACATCATTTTAAAAACACTGACTAAATTCACTACGACTGATAATTAGTTTTTTTTATTCATGACACATTTTGAAAAGCGTTCATCTAAATGAATTTGAACTACAATGTGGAGATGGTCTAAAGCCTTGTATGCACACATTTAGCTGCCATAGAGACTGGCTTGCACTGATGAAATATAACTGAAAAAAAAACCAACATCATTATACCACAGACTCTCTATAACAGCAAAAGCAGGAGAGCAGAAGTGAAGTCAGGTTCTATCCATCAGCCATCCACGCTCCCACATTTGGGACTACGCAGCCTAGCAACCAAGTCCATCAGCTTATTTTGTCCTCATAATGTATGCACCATCCAACCAGACAGGCAAACTACATCAGGGGTTTTCGATCGTGGTGGGTCTTAGATCTCGTTCTAACCATCTAATCAGACTATTTACTTTAAAAATGGAATGCAACTCTGTAGGGCTGAAAGCCTGCAGCCTTCGTGACCAAGACAAACACTGAACTAACAAACATAATCTTCATAACTACTATATGCAGATTGTTATATCAAAATTTAGCCCGATAATACCTGAAACATCCCTGGATAGCATCAATACATGTTTCTGTGAGGTTAAATCTAGGCTTTGGATAAAAATCAGAAAATAGTTATGCACTTGACATGTTTTTAGGGGCTAAATGATTACCTGGGTTGACTACAATAGAAAAGTTATTTTAACTTTGATTACTGATTTGTGGTGCTAGTTATTCATCAACTAAAAATATCAACTGAATAATCATTAGGTATATAAACTGTAACAAAAATAGTTAAAAAATGTATCTCAATTTCATAGAGCCCACAGTGGCATCATCCAATTACTTCCTTATGTCAGACCAACAGTACAAAGATCCCTAAATTCCTTTAATTTGCAATGATGCAAAACAGAAGAAGGCAGAAAATCCTCACATTTGAAAACCCTCAACCAGCAAATATCTGGATTTATTCCTCAATAAATAACTTTAACAGTTACTCCATTATCAAAGTTGTTGAGAAATTTCCTTTGATAAACTAACAGATTAATTGTTTCAGTACTGTTTGACACCACCATCAAGAGACTGTGACGGGCCCTGGCAATACAAGCATTTCTCAACATTTTAAAGACGTATAAACAAAGATTTATAACAAACTCTGCTCTGCACCGATATCTAGAAGCCTTCACTATGTGCCGGGAAAACTGCTGGTCTCCAACCTGGAGCCAGCCTGTTGCTTCCACCCAGGACACAGACTTGCGGGACAAACTGCAGCTTGCTCAGACTGCATGCCATATCATGCCCTCCTGCTGCTAGAAAATGTGTATTATGTGTGCATGCACAGTATGTGTTACATAGGTATGCGTCAGCCATTCCTCTGTGTCTCACCTGTAACAGTGACTATGATGTACTGGGGCGAGTTGCTCTGACCATTACTTTTCTGGACTGCAGAATGCTGGATTTCTGGGGTTACATAGTGCTGCGTGGGAGTCGTCAGAACCACTGCCTTCTGGCTCTGGCTGGTGGGCGGCGCTTGAGAACAAAGTGCATCCTGTCCTGTTTTTGAGGCGGCGGCTGATTGGTTAGCCGATGCAATGTTTCCAGAGGTTGGTGAGATCTCGGACAGGAAGTGTGCCGTCTTTGCGGATGAGGGTGTGGTGGCAGCAGGTGTTGCTATGGTTACTGCGTTGGCCTGCTGAGGCTGAAGGTCCTCCGAGTATCCAGAAGTTGCCATGGCAACCAATGCTTTGAGGCACTGGTTCTGTGGATAAAAGGAGACGGCACTCATTAATGAAAGTGGTACAAACACACATAACAACTCACTTGTTTGCAGGTTATTTCACCTCTCTGATTTCGACACGCAGACCTGGAGTGTGTGAGCTTACACGTGTGTGTGCACGTGGAACATGAACCGGAGGAGGAAGTAGGACTTTTGTCTGAGAATAACAGTAGTCTAGGGCTTTTCCTGTTTGCTCCAGTATGAAACACTGCCATACTATACACCCACCAATAAAGCAATTAATTCAGACTTCCAAAACAAGTTTCACTGTCAGTGACCATGGTGTTTCAAGTGAAACAGAACAACTAAATGACTAAATAAATATCTGAAAATATGCCACCATGGAAAATCCCAGGATATTACCTTTGGAAATAAACTCATAATAACCACTGGACCCACTGTCAGTCAAAACTTTAGACCTTCCCACTGTAAGATAAGCCACTCCTGCATAAACCAACACGGCAAACAAGACAATCAGATGATCATCCGGCACACCGTGTTCATGGGAGTGACTTGCCGAATTCAATGTCAGAGCAAAAACTTTTTCAAAGTCACAAAAAGATCATGAAACATACTACACTCATACCGCAGCGTTTACAGCTCGCACGCGGCTGAGCTGCGTGGGCAGTTTCATGTGCTTTTCTGTATCTGACGTTTCTGTACAGCTTGCTTGAAAAGTGAGTTGAGAAGGCGAGAGTGATAGCTTCCCCTGCTAGCAGCTCACGTTGAGTTGTGACGTGAAAGAGAGCTGCACAGTAGCTACTGCTAGTTACTCGTGTTGGATAGTAACTAAACCCACGAACACACCACCGAGCGCGTCTTGTCATAAATTCAGCGTAATCGAAAGTGAAACAGAAAATATGAACACTGTAACAAATGAGCCCAAAAAAAAAGTACGGTTGGCACCACAACACACCCGCCATCTTGTGCTCTTATCAAAGATCTGACATCGCCATAACAACGGTCTGCGTTTGGAAAGAAGCTAGCAACCACTTTCATCACCGACACGTTCTACCGATCTCACGTTAACGCGGACGGTTGTACAAACAAGCACACGAACATAATAAGAGAAAATGAAATGATAATAGTGAGATATTTTACTTTTTCACCTCTAGTTTATCCCAATATTGTCCTTTTTAGTCGTTGAAGTTTTATTCCTTAGATTTAGCTAGGTTGTTGTTGTTGACTCCCGTTGCTTGGTTCTTGTCGCCAGGACTACCGTGACTATGGCGCCTTGCCTTCACCGGGGCAACTGTTGCTACCCTCTGGTCCTCGCCCCGCCCTGCTCTAAATGCTGATTGGCTGATGTGGGAGGTGGTCGCGGCGTCAGTAAATTAATCTCTTTCTGATTGGTTGACAGTCCCTGTCTGTCACTTTCACCAGAGCTGAACGTCAAATGACCACTTCTAATGTTACTTTTTTTTTTATTGCTCAGAATGTCAAGAAGATAGATGGAAAATGAAGGAATTTTATTTCATTCACTGCACATAAAACACCGCCATTCATGTCTGCCCCCTCTGTAGTCTCATAGAAATAATGAATATTGTACATTTAGGCTAGAAGTTGACATCAGACAGGTAGATTGATTTATTTCTTTATTCTGTGTCATGCAGACAAACATGTGCCCAACCCTCACGAGTTTACAAGACACCATATCGTTACAGTGATCAATCCAAAGTACATGTTATCTTACTGCTCAGTCCCCAAATGAAATACTTTGTCTTCTATCCAAGGCCCAGAAAACCAATCCTGCCACAAAGCAGTTCCCCTTTTAAAGCATAACTCAATGTTTTCATGGTGATCCAACCAAAAGAAATCAACATAAATGGAAATCATTTTACTGAAAAGTACATCCCTTAGGGACTGTTCTTTACTCATCAGAGGAGGTTTGCTAGGGTGTCACTTTTTTCTTTCTTTTTTGATCCTTTCTAAAGATACAAATATTTTTCCTTGAACCTCCCTGAGACCGGCAGAAAATGCATGACCCTACCTCCACCATAAATTAGTTATTAGATTTTTAAAACGTACCCTTTGATGTTTGAAAGGTAGAAGTTGAAGACGACATCCTGGGGTTTTATTTTTTCATTCTTGTTATGCAAGCTGGAACAGTTTATTTTTTGGCCAAATTTTAAATAAGACATAGAAGACAGTGATTTCAAATAAGTATCACTATTTTAAGCTCAGATTTGATTATGTTTTTTTTCTGATGGAAGGATTCATTGCCCATAATGTGTCCAAGAACCATTCGAAATGTGAAAATTCGACGATACTTTCTGTTTTTACAGTTTCTGGCTATGATAATTGGTATATTTTGGCAATTTTCAAAGAAAACATGCCTTCCAAACTTCAGCTTTGGAGGACATATTTTCTGTTGCTAAAATAAAAACAAAACAAACCATTTAGATTGGTATGCCCATCCACTAAGCCACAATAAAAAAAAGCATGAGTCCATCCCCAGTGTTTAACAAATTATTAGACATACCTGCCCCTTTTTGCACTGCCCTCTCCCCCTCATGAATAACAAACAGTCCCACATGTCTTCATGTGCAGGACAGCAAAAAATTAACTTAATTCTCAGTTTCACCTGTGTTGCACAAATAAAGTCTGCCCCCCTCTGGAGTGGCATTAGACCTACTAGTCTATAAGGCTAATGGTAATGTTCCTGAGCTTAACTGTGCACATAAGGATCTTTGTCTTTTGTATAAATTATACTTCCCATAAGGCTCTGCACTGTAACTATTTTTTATGAGACAGTCTGCTTGTTATTTTGGTTTAATACTACACATCAGCAGGCCATTTTTCTCTGTACATAGGAGGCATTTTGTTCCTCATCTCCTAGTAACCTGTTTGGAATATAAATGATATGTTGTTCAAATAAAATAAGGATTTCAACTCATTGGCCCATGGATGACCACGGGAGATGTGTCAATTTAATACATTTTTAGTAAGTCTCTCATCAGACATCTTCACATGTGCTGTATATTCCAAATCTGAAACATTTGACATTCATGTCTGATGTTTGGAGGTTCCTATTCCACATCTCCATTAACGGCCAAAACCGTAGTAAATTTATGGACTCAGGATGGAATCTGGTGGAATTCTGGTGTTTGGGGTTTCCGAGAACATACGCGTTGTAGTGCTGCGCATCACAGAGTTGACAATGGATTTGAGTCACTGTACTATCAACCGCTGGCCTCTGTTATCTTTCTCTGGTGTGCCTGTGTGTGCCACTTGTGGTGAACACCTATGTTTAGCACCCTAGTTATCTTTGAGGTGAATGGCTAGTGATCTCCATCCAATGCGCAGCAGAGCAGATAGCAAGATGGAGATTGCGCGGTGACACACAGCCCGACCCAACTGATGTAAGGGACAGAAAGGCCACCAAAAGGTCACAGGTGATTAGAAAGCCAAGAGCTCTGTTGACATCACCTCTGGCATCATTTGCTACTTTATCGCATCTTTTCATTTTCTCGATGTGTAGCCTATTGTTGCCCCTAAAGGTCTCCAGTGTTATCTCTGGGTGTGACGGAGAGTGGAGGTGAGTTGAGCTCCTTCTCTGAGATGTTGAGCTCTATATAAGGTAGGAGCTGTCCAGAAAGAAAACACAAGCCAAACACCTCAAACAGCCTTTGAGACACTTTCAGCATTCTTTCACTCTTACCATGTGGAAGGCAGCGCTCTTGACTCTTGGCCTGTTGGTGGCACTGGTAAACAGGGTGCAGTCGACTGACGGTCATCCCTCTTTCTATGGGGTGAAACTGTGTGGAAGAGAGTTCATACGAGCTGTCATCTTTACCTGCGGTGGTTCTCGCTGGAGGAGAAGCATTGGAGACTCAGGTAAGAGTGTGCATGAGACTATGGATACAATTTTTTTTATGATGTGTCATGTTTTCCTGGAGTCAAACAATAGTATTAAGAAATTTACCATTGCTTTTTCTGATTTCTTATTGGAGAAGAAGCCTTTGACACATGGAACACAAAACCCATCCCTCAACTTACCGGGGAGCAGGATCCTGCAGAGGCCCAAACGTGGAGAGATCAGACATTGAATGAAGCATCTACGGTTGCTGGATTCAGCCGCTCAGCTCGCTCACCAATCTCAGAGGAGGTGCTGGAGGCTCTGCGGAGTACAGACAGGAAAGGACGGGATGTAGTGGTTGGACTGTCCAATGCCTGCTGCAAGTGGGGCTGTAGCAAGAGTGAAATTAGCTCTCTGTGCTGAACCTTGTTTCCTAAATATATGTCTTGTCTTGTCACTAATGCAGAGCTCTACTCTATACTGTGATTCCTTCATGTGTTCACACATAGAATTCTTAAAACTCTATATGCCATCCAACTCACCATCCACGTGCTGATGACTGATAAGGAATGTAAATATGTACTCAAAATGTGTTTCCTGTGATGATCACATATTGACATATATGTTTAATAAAGCTCTGTGTAGTTGGTAAGTCTCTGTTCCTCTTATGAAGAGATACTAAAATGATATTTCATGCTGCTGGAACACTTCCACTTTTCTAAAGCCCTGTTTAAGAAAAACAGTTTTGTCAAGGATTTCGAAATGAAAGGAAGTGGTGGTGACTGTGAACACAGAATGTCCTCATATTCACTAAATGAGAACTGCTTTCAATGATTTTACAGGGGTAAGACAGCACATGATTTACTTACTGATTTACAAAGCACTGTGGTGAAGAGTGCGGTGTGGTGAAAAGTATTCACCAAAAAGCCATTGAAATAGACATATAAGAGAGTGTACTGGCTTTCTCCTTGGTTACCTACCCATCTACTTAGTAGTACACCCACCTCATCAACCACCACCACACTACTGAGTACAATGGTCCAGCAACAGACTGCCTCTGTTGGACTTTAGTTTATCAGTGTGTTCATGGGAATTAGCTCATCCTCCTATCAGAGATCAATTATCACAGTCTAGTTGAGACATACTGTAATTAAAACTGATTACAGTATGTAGTATGTTGCTGTTGTCTGGCACTGGTGGTGTTCATGTTAGTGTGCCCACGCCCTGTAGCACTTCATGCAGATCAATTATACAGTAAAATGCTGGAGGAATTTGAGGCTGACGCCATCTGGTGGTAAGAGGTGAAACATGACACAAACTGATTCACATAACATGTCTGTTCACAGAATTTAAACGTGTGCTGCATCTCGATTATTTGATTTTAAGACAACAGCAAACACCGATACTGTGTACAGACTGTCTCACAAGCTGTAACACAAACTAAAAAGTTGCCTACATCTCCACACGTTTACCTTGCCAGACAGTTTGTCCAGTACGGAAGCCGAACACGATCAAACAGATCACCCGGCTTGATTGCAAGGCATGCAATCTCTGTCACATACCAGCTAGCATATCAACCGCACAGATCCACAGAGATCAGAAGTTTGTATTTAGCTACACGAATAGCAGTCATAGTGTATTTAATGTTAGCCGCTACAGCGTAACTGCACTGCTGTCTATAGAAATATAGATCTACATCATCGGAGTGACCAGGTAAAATCTTTCGCGGTACTTTCAAGATGATGCTAGCTAGCACGCTACTGGTAGCTGCCGGGGGGGTTGATACGCGACTGCTCTGTTTTGAGGAATAATGCGCTTCATTTGGGCCGTCTTTGTTGCTTCGATTAGAAACACTGCTCTGACATTGCAACGTGGCATCCCGATAGTTACCGTAAGATAGCGTTTAGCAGCTGTGTTTGTGTGAGTCTGGTACGTGTGAACTAACAGAGCGATGCTAAGCTAGCTTGCTAGCTGAATGAGCCAGACGTTTGCGTCTGTGCCGTCTGGGCCTCATGTGGAAAAGGCTGTTAGGCTAGCGATTGATAGTTGGCGTGTCTACTTATCAATGCGACTGTTACTTACTAACTAACTGACGACTGCTTTGTGGTACTTTGCGGTTTCACGAAGCCAGAGACGGAAAATGTCTGTAAACATTAGCGCTGTTACAGCACTGCTACACTGTGGACAATCATTCACAATGAGTGTAGTATTGTAACTAAAATCAAGGTTGTGGTGTTAACGGCTAACGCTTGTATTTGACGGGTTTTTGTTATTTGTAACGGCAGCTGTCGCGTGCTGGTTATTCTGTACCCGTTACTGCGTAGCTTACGTTACCTCTACGTAACGTTTGCAGTGCTGGGGTCACAGGAGGGGCCAGCTGGTGGTAAGAGGTATGTGTGCTGCATGCTTCACAAACAGGTAATGTGTGTTTGTCTCCTGTAGGATGGAGTGGCAGCCAGATGAACAGGGTCTGCAGCAAGTGCTTCAGCTACTCAAGGACTCCCAGTCCCCAGACACAGCAACGCAGAGAGCTGTGCAAGAAGTATCCTTATGTCTGTGTATATTTGATTGTGAGGGCGAGAGGAAAAGGTGTGAGATTCAGCTTTGGCTTGTGGGTGAAACTGAAAACTGATTGGGCGTGTTGTCATGCGCAGCTCGCTTCAAGTGAATTGTTGTGACTGATTGTGATTGTATACTTGTCCACGCTGCCCAAATGTCAAACAGGCACACAAGGTATGTGAGGATGTGTGAGCTTGTGCTACGTGTGCATGGATGGTTGAACTCCTTAACAGAGCCTGCAGAAACTGGAGCAGCTCAACCAGTTTCCAGATTTCAACAACTATCTCATCTTTGTCCTCACAAGCCTCAAATCTGAGGGTATGTATGTGCACGTAAACGTAAAGATTATCTACGGAAAAAAATTGCTTGTCCCTTGCAAATATTTCCGTATCTAACCTCCTCTTTCCCGTTCTTAAAAATGTTCTCTATGTTCTTCCTCTCTGCTGCCTTCCCTCTCAAGACGAGCCCACTCGCTCTCTGAGCGGTCTGATACTAAAGAACAATGTGAAGGCTCACTACCAGAACTTTCCTCCCAACGTGGCTGACTTCATCAAACGAGAATGCCTCAACAACATCGGAGACCCTTCACCGCTCATCAGAGCTACGATCGGTGGGTGTTTGAGTGAGAAAGGGAAGATGGAGAAAGAGAAAGCCAGTGTTGGCTGCATTTCCTAGCCAGTGTGAGTCAGACTACTATGTAGGTGGCTGGATTTTTGCAGGTAATGTGGTTATGTGGGAGCGAGGGCTGCATTTTCAAGATGTTTTGAATGATTGAATGCGACAGTGAGTTAAGTTATCAGTTACTTATTTCATAGCCTGATTTATCCTCCTGTAACTTTTCTAAAATCATCTGCCATAAAGGCATCCTGATCACGACCATAGCCTCTAAAGGGGAGCTGCAGACCTGGCCGGAACTGTTGCCTCAGCTCTGTAATCTGCTCAACTCAGAGGACTATAACACCTGTGAGGTCAGACTCACCTGCCCGCACACACTAACAGCTTTGCAATGTTAATGCGCTAATCAGATTTATATCTGTTACTTTTGTTTGCGGCATTTTTTTCAAATGGATTTTCTCCACCTTTCAGGGTTCTTTTGGAGCGTTGCAGAAGATCTGTGAGGATTCCTCAGAGTTGTTGGATAGTGATGCTCTGAACAGACCGCTCAACATCATGATCCCAAAATTCCTACAGTTTTTCAAGCACTGCAGCCCCAAGATCAGGTCAGTGGAACGCTAGTCTTTTGCTTCTTGACTGTCTCTGCTGGCATTTTGTCTCTGTGCCTCAGACTTTCCACTTTGACTCTCCCTGTTAGAATCATCATTTTAGATCCCACTTGTTTGTCTCTCTCTCAGGTCCCATGCTATAGCGTGTGTGAACCAGTTCATCATTGGCCGAGCTCAGGCCCTGATGGATAACATTGACACCTTCATTGAGGTGAGTGCTACAAGATTATGTCTTGGTTTAACTTCCATTGTTTGCAAACCTCAGTTACTCTCCTTTAGCTCCTTTTAGAGATGGATTATGTCACAACGCATCTGTCTGTGACAGGTATGCTTCGCAGGAATTGTTGCTTACTTTTGTAAACATCCAAATTGGGCCCCTCTTTCCCACACTGGTTGTATGTACACTGCAAGCTACCGTACTATTGTAGAAACATTTTTTGTAATGGAAAAGCCGATACTTTTGCAAGCTAACTAAGCTGACCGCCAGAGCTTACATGTCCAATAGAAAACAGGCCAACTCTGCATCGGTCTTCATCACCATCCCCTCCTTTAGTGCTTGCTAACCGAAGTTAAGGAAAAGCCAACCCCAGATTCCCTCTTGTTTTGGAACAAGCTTTGTCTGCATGGAATTTTGCCTCTCTATACCTGCGTATTTTGGCGCTGTGTGTGTGATTTTTGTTACTGCATCTTGGATGTGTGCTGTGTGGACCTGTTTGCTGCCTTCATGTACGTGCTGTTATTGGCTGGACAATACACACCACTGCCCAAAGGTGGGAGCCCCTAAACATGACAAACGCAGCAAAATAAGAAGAAAATAGAGGCAGAGGGCAGAATCTCTGCAGTTATACACTGCAACAAGCTTCTAGGGGTCATAAGTGATGACTGAGATTACTTTTGTGGAAAAATCCTGCATAGTGTACCTTTAACTACAAACTGACTGTAAGTAACAATATGATAGACCATTTTCTGAAGCATACCATGTGCTGTGATACTGATTTTCATACCTTTCAGGCTGTCCTTGGTTACGTGTTTTACTTTCAAACTCAGGTCTTTGTTATGATAACCTGCTGCTGAACTGTTTCTTTATCTCATTGATGTGCTAAAGAAATCGGTCTTCTTATTTTGGATATAATTCCAGCCATCTTAACAAATGTACTGTAGCTCCTGCAGTTTGCACAAATCCCTCTTCAGGGTCATTTACACTGCTCTGTGATGGAGGTGCAGCATTTAAAGCATCACTTTCTAGTTTCATCTATCCAGATGGACACACATTTTACCCAACAGAGTAGAAGTTAGTTAGTACTAAAGTTAGTTTGTATTGACCAGCTAGATTTCATATCATCAGTGGCTGTGAGGACACAGTGGCATGTGGGGCGAGACCATGAAACCCTGTTCCCGTCCTTTTCAGTCACAGATTCAAGTGCATGTTTGAAAGTTGCCTCTGTTAACTCGCTTTTCCCACCACATTTCTCTGTCTTCCCCCACATTTCTTGGCCCGGCCTGCTCATCGCTCCCTTCTCTCTCTGCCACACATCCCCTTTCTCTCTGTCTCTTTTGTATCCAGAGTCTTTTTGCACTGGCGGGTGATGAGGACAGTGAAGTGCGCAAGAATGTTTGCAGGGCTTTGGTCATGCTGCTGGAAGTTCGCATCGACCGCCTCATCCCACACATGCACAGCATCATCCAGGTGAGGATGGGACTTCATCTCACACACCACTTTAGGCAGAGAACATGTGGCTTTCTCTTCTTCTTCCTCCTCCTCCTCCTCCTCATCACCTCTTGTTATCTGTCACCAGTATATGCTGCAGCGCACCCAGGACCCAGATGAGAACGTGGCTCTGGAGGCCTGTGAGTTCTGGCTGACTCTGGCTGAGCAGCCCATCTGCAAAGAGGCCCTGTCTGGCCACTTGGTCCAGTAAGTACTCACATGCAAACAGCTCATTGGACGGGGTTAAGTTGATGACAAGGAAGTGAAAAGTAAGTGTTGTATGAATTTCATCTGAGTAGTAATGTGGCTGTCTCTCTCTTTTTTCAGACTGATCCCTATCCTGGTAAATGGGATGAAATACTCTGAGATTGACATTATCCTTCTAAAGGTGAGCAGCCTCTGGATAAACCCAGTGTTCCCAGCTCCTCATATTTCTTGTCGTGTCTTCCTTTTTTTTTTTTTTTTTTTCACCTGTGTCCATTCTGCATTCACCTTTCTCTCTGTTGTCCTCCAGGGCGACGTTGAAGAGGATGAGGCAGTTCCAGACAGCGAGCAAGACATCAAGCCTCGCTTCCACAAGTCCCGCACCGTCACCCTGCAGCATGAAGGAGGGGAGGGCGAGGAGGGGGAGGACATTGATGAAGACGAGGACGACGACGATGACACGCTGTCTGACTGGAATCTACGTAAGTTACAGGACAGACACGCAGCTTTAGCAATTGTCTCAGTTTCTGCTCTTAAAGGGCATTCATTGACCTTTAACAATTTTTTGAGAAAAGACTTAATATTTAAAGATTATACTAGCTAATGAGGCTTTCACCCTCCAGGAAAGTGTTCGGCCGCGGCTCTGGACGTTCTTGCCAACGTGTTTCGTGAGGAGCTGCTTCCTCATCTCCTGCCCCTGCTCAAAGGACTGCTTTTCCACCCTGACTGGGTCATCAAGGAGTCTGGCATCCTGGTGCTTGGAGCTATCGCTGAAGGTAAGACATGTCAAATAGGTTTACTTTTCACTGTTTGGATTGTTAAGTTTAGATTTTTCACTGACAGTAACTATGGAGAGACATTAAAGGAATGATTTCTTGGACAAAAAGTACAACTGCTTTTTATACCTTGAGAATATCTTAATGTTTTTATCACCTGAGATTAAGAACAGAACTTTTTTTTTTGTTCACAACAGTGATGAACAAAAAGCTTTATAGTTGCTGGTAGTTGGAATTTGTTTACTCTGGACAGAGCCAGGCTAGCTGTTTGCCTCTTGATTCCAGTGTTTATGCTAAGCTAAGCTAACAAACTGCTGGCAGTAGCTTCATGTTTCACGTGCAGACATGAGGATTAGGATGGTATCCATCTGCTCATCTAACTCTCTAAATGTTGCACTTTTGCTTTTAAGATATATAAAACCATTTTCTCCCACCAGGCTGTATGCAAGGCATGGTACCATACTTGCCTGAGCTCATCCCCCACCTCATCCAGTGTTTATGCGACAAAAAGGCCCTGGTGCGCTCCATCGCCTGCTGGACACTCAGCCGTTACGCCCACTGGGTGGTCAGCCAGCCTCCTGACGCTCACCTCAAACCCCTCATGACTGAGCTTCTCAAACGTATTCTGGACGGCAATAAGAGGGTACAGGAAGCAGCGTGCAGGTACAGTTTTTCTTCATGTTCCGCTCTCCTGTGTTTCCACTTTCAGCTCATCGATCCAGCTAACCCATCTCATTTCTCCTACAGTGCGTTCGCCACCCTGGAGGAGGAAGCGTGTACGGAGCTGGTGCCTTACCTGAGCTTCATCCTGGACACGCTGGTGTTTGCTTTTGGGAAGTACCAGCACAAGAACCTGCTCATCCTCTATGACGCTATAGGAACACTGGCGGACTCTGTGGGACACCATCTCAACCAACCTGTGAGCACAAAATGCACAAATTTACACAGCCTTGTTTTGTGTGTGTGACATGTTTTAAATTTGTGGTAAATGAACACATGAATGATGGGCCCAAACCTCACGTTTGTTCTCAGGAGTACATACAGAAACTGATGCCTCCACTGATAGCCAAGTGGAACGAGCTGAAGGACGAAGACAAAGATCTCTTCCCTCTGCTTGAGTGTCTGTCGTCTGTTGCCACGGCACTGCAGAGCGGCTTCCTCCCCTATTGCGAGCCCGTCTATCAGCGCTGTGTCACCCTGGTTCAGAAGACACTGGCTCAGGCCATGGTGAGCCACACACACTCACTCCCATGAACACAGACTTCACAGAGGCAGCTTATGTTTTTGTTTCTTTACATAAATAACACTTTCATCCCATAGTCCCACTTCTAATCTTTTCTCTCCACCTTCTCTTCTGTTTGTGTTTCAGATGTACAGTCAGCAGCCAGACCAGTATGAAGCACCCGACAAGGACTTCATGATCGTGGCTCTGGATCTTTTAAGTGGCTTAGCTGAGGGACTCGGGGGCCACGTGGACACACTTGTGGCCCGCAGTAACATCATGACGCTGCTTTTCCAGTGCATGCAGGTGAGGAGAGCCAGTGTGTGTGTCTAATTTTATCTTCAATTTTTTTTTCAGTTTTGTTGAATTAAGCTCTTGTTGCACTTGGTACATTGCGTTCATTTAGCAGACACCTCTTGTCCAAAGCGACTCACAATAAGTGCATTCAAAGAGATCTGGATGTCCTCAAAAGTTGGAAGTGGCTGCGTCATGACTTTAATGTCCACAGGAAAAACATCTCAGAAGCAGACTGTTCCTCAGCAGCTACAGCTATACTGTATGTAAATGAGAACAACTATATTGTGAATTTGGCTGCAAGTCTCTCCCTTACCCCAAACATGAAAAACTACTTTTGTTGTGTCAGAAACAGATAAAATTCATCACTAAAAACTAATTGTAAGAAGGCGTGGGAATGAAGATCAGGTTCGAGTCTTGCGATCCACTGGAATCGTATGCCTCTGAGCTTATCGATGCCTTTTATCGATGTCGGCATGATCTTCTGACAGTTGCGCATTGTAAAACAATGATGTCAAACCCATGCGTCTGCACTGCTGGAAACATGTTAACAAGAGGGACTCATGGAGAGGAAGAGAGGAAGAAACAGTCCAAAGCATGACAACAGTGCTGTTTGTAATATCTGTAAAATGATAAGGGTGAAAACACCAGCAATATGCTGAAACATCTTTTAACGCAACTTGAATTAAATTTCAGGAACGTGATGTATCTGATACTTCACACGTCCGTTACCGAGAGTATGATAATGTTAGCACTCTACAGCTACTCTGTGATCAGACTACGAAATAATAGAATAGCTGCGTTGACACTGAAATTTTGTGTAAGCCCACTTTTTTCCCCACAAAAAAATTGATAGAAATTCAACAAGGGAATCGATGATGAATCAGACCAATAAACGGAATTGACTGGCACTGGTATCAATAAAATCTGATCAATTTGCATCGTTGGTTATAAGTCCAATGCCAGTAAGAAACTGCATATATACACACACACATACACACAAATGAATTTCATGCCTCAGATACACAAGCTGCTCTGGAGCTGGAAAAAGAGGTGCGAGAGAGACACTCTAGACAGAACATGCGCATATATTGGCTGTAAAAATCCGACAACTGACTACAGATCTTGTTTGGTGGAAAAATACATTTGAACATTTTAAAACATCAAGGCCAAGTCATTATCCTGTTGGTTTGGTGCCCCCGAACTATTCTTGCATGTGGTTAACGGTGTGTGTTCACATTTCTCTTCGTCTCTCTGTCTCTTTTGTCCCAGGATACGATGCCTGAAGTAAGACAGAGTTCGTTTGCTCTACTGGGTGACCTGACCAAGGCTTGCTTCCCTCATGTCAAACCGTGTATTGGTAATTATCTCACTCCTTCTCTTACTCACATATACACACACATACAGCACATACATAATGTTCCATCACCCTCTTGTTTTTATTGGTGTGATGATAACATTTTTTCTTGTGTGCGTGTCATGCAGCTGAATTCATGCCAATCCTCGGGACAAATCTGAACCCAGAGTTCATCTCTGTGTGCAACAATGCTACCTGGGCCATAGGAGAGATCTGTATGCAGATGGGTGAGTGGGAGCAAATCTATTTTTACTTGATGCAGTTAAGTGCTTGTGCAGTTGAATATGAGATGATCAGAGGAAGTGTATTGATGTGTTTGTGTCTATCAGGAGTGGAGATGCAGCCGTACATCGCCATGGTTCTGAACCAGCTGGTTGAGATTATTAATCGACCCAACACCCCCAAGACCCTGCTGGAAAACACCGGTACATTTTTAATACTTTTATTGTTACAGGTTAGGACTGACAGTGCAGTTAGTGTCATTGTACTACACACACAGTATTCCAGCAGCAGTCCCGACTCCTCTCTCTCCTCCTCCAGCAATCACCATTGGTCGACTGGGCTACGTGTGTCCTCAGGAGGTCGCGCCCATGCTGCCGCAGTTTATCCGACCCTGGTGAGTGAATGTTAAATTTCTTGTTCTGCATCTTTCACTCCAAATACTTTGTGGTGTATTTTTAATTCACAACATGTGCACGTACACACTCAGCGCTGGCAGTCGCCATATATCACATGCTCAGCAAACACATGTGCTCTCTCCCTGTCGTCCGCTGTGGTCTCACCACATTTTCTCTTCTTTTCTTTCTTACCATCCTGCACATAATTATATTAGCTTATTTGCACTTGCAAAAAACATTTGTGGTGTTTTTTTATCCCCATCAGACAATGCACATTCATATTTGTTCTTATTTTTCTCATTTTTCCTTCCTTGCTCTTTTGTGCGATCACATTACAATGCACGTTGCATTACAAGAGCTGCGGTATTGACATTCTTTAAATGAATTCTTGAAATGATTAGATTCAGCGAGCAGCGAGAATGAGACACTGAAGTCTGTGAGTTTTCTCAAGCTGAGAAAAAAGAAAAATGACGAGACTTTGGCTGTTACCGTTTTAGTTTTTGCTCACTTGTTTTCATTTCAGAAATTCTCTCATAGACAAGATAAGAGAATTGGATTCTTTGTAGTGACAGCTTTCATTTTAACGGCTGCTGATTGTTAATAATTGCATGCTCCAGGTGTACGTCTCTGCGAAACATCCGAGACAACGAAGAGAAAGACTCTGCCTTCCGCGGGATTTGCATGATGATTGGTGTGAACCCAGGAGGTGTGGTGCAGGTGAGACATTACACACTGTAGGCATTGAGTTGTGGCTCTCACAGGGCTTGATGTTGAAACCTTCGTCACCTCTTCCTCTGTGCCTGTTTAGGACTTCATCTTCTTCTGTGACGCAGTGGCCTCCTGGGTGAATCCTAAAGACGATTTGAGAGACATGTTCTACAAGGTGAGGAGCTCACTGGGTGTGTCGATCAAGAGGTAGAGACAAGGTTCAGGTCGTATCGAGGAGAAAGTTCTTGTTTTGCCATAACCAGGAACGCTGATTTTAATTCACCATGACATCATCAACCCACCCCCCCTGCTGCGTGAGTCACTGTGATGTGTAGAGACCTCAGGCGAAGCAGAGTGTGTTCATCTCAGCAACAAGAACACTGCTCTCGTTCTGCAGAAAAATGAACACACTCCCCCTCAGGAGCTCACCACATAAAGGCCCAAACATTCTTCCTGCAAATTTTCTGCAAAATCCGCAAATGCACTAATCCAGATTTTCTGTGATGCTCCTATAATATTTCTTTGGAACATTTAACCACGGTTTCGACAGCCTGTTTTGTATCACTACCATTACACAGTTTGGGTTTGAATTGAAAGTGACTTTAACCTAATAACAAACATGTACTGTAAACACTTGTTCTTCCCCCGCTGCTCTGTGCTGAGGCCTGCTCTGGCATGGTTGGAGCAGCTTGGCAGCTGTTCGGCTGCTTCTTGACACCATCAGCATTTTAAAACAACACTTTTTTTTTTTTTGCAACATGCTGTGAGTGTGTGACTGACAATCTAACAATAGGTACACTGGGAAAATACGTATTATGCATATCAAGTTCACTGACTTGCAGTCCATGGCTGGATTAACCTGTCAGGTGGTCCAGGGCAAACATTGTCAGTTTGGACCCCTAATGACCCCCCCACCTCCGGCTCTGTGTACTTTGTGTACTGTGTTCCTATCAAGTAAGGTGCACACAGAAGCCAGTGCAACACAGCTTCATTATAATTCCAGACACCCTCCAGTGCTCCTATGCTTGAATAATTCTACCTGGCCAAAGATGATTGCAATGTCATTGAACTCTAATTTATTAAAGCTTCATAAATCTATGTTTTATATAAATAATGGGCAAGTTACTAATGTGAGAGTGTCAGCCTGACAGTGAGAGATAATGTCAGTGTTTTTAAAGAATCTATGAACACTGCTTTACAGAGGGTGGGCCATCGTGCACACTATAAACTAAAATGATTAAGGTCTCGAAACTACATTTTGACACCGACAAGTCTGCATTACAGGGCCACACATGTAGCTGTTAATGTATGAATGATACACTTCAGTGGTTGAAATTTAATAACAAAGTTGGAAGCAGTCAAACAAAAAACAACTGATTCACAGTAAACCTGGGGGCCTTTAGAGGATACTGGGGCCGAGTTGCTTGCGTAGTTGCTAATTCAGCCTTGTTGCTAGGGCTGCAGCTATCTATTCTTTTAGTAATCAAGTATTCTATCGATTATTCTGGCGATTAATCGAGTAATTGGATAATATATACTGCGCGTTTTCTTTCAATTACTTTAGCTTTATTTAAGGACAGTAGTAATATATAAAAGAGAAAATATGAAAAATGTCTGAAATGAGAGAAATTAGAAATTTATTTCCTTTTTTGGGGCACTTCGGCCTCTAGCCTTAACCCAGCTGTGCTCTCGGGTACCGATATTTGGTACAGATGGATTTAACGCAAATTTGTACCAAATCCTGGCCCTGCCTTTTAAAGTGTATCATCTTGAGGATGTGCCTGAAATAAATCCCCATCCCCATATTCTGTCCGTTTCCAGATCCTGCATGGTTTTAAGGAGCAGGTTGGGGAGGAGAACTGGCAGCAGTTTTCGGAGCAGTTTCCCCCACTCCTGAAGGAGAGACTGGCAGCCTGCTACGGCGTTTAGATTCTCTACACCCACCCAACAGGTAACCCAGCACACATCATCATTTAAACTCCAAGGTATCCAAATGTTTAAACAGAAGTTGACGTCATTGTGTCCGCTCTCCCTTTTTATCCGTCCTCCCAGGTGAGCCAGCAGGAGGAGGGTGAATGGGAAACTCATCCATCTGTGTATTGCACTGCCCTGATCTGGGGGGAGGGAGAGGGACGCTATTGGCCGCTCCCCCTGACGGACGGCCCCCACGCCCTATGTGTTTGTCCATAGAGGGAGGGTGGGCGGGTGGGAGGGTGGGACAGAGGGACACCTCTAGATTAACTAGGCAGGGACCCGACACAGAAAAACTAACTGGTAGGGACAGATAGAGAGGGACAGAGAGAAGGACATGGAGGAGAGACAGATGGGATAGACAAGTTGGGACGGAGGGAGACCAGCAAGAGAGAAAGTTCAGGGAAAGAGAGGGAGGGATATCAGTAACAAAGCAGGGAAAAAGAGCCACAGAAAGGTCTGTTACTGGGAGGACAGGGACAGATGAGATTTTTAATGGGATTCTTAAACTCAAGATAGCTTGACCGACAGAGACAGACCAACACAGACTCAAACACATACACTTGCACACGCTGCGCACGCAGTACATGGAACTGACTGTGGGCGGCACTATTATTTAGACTTTTTTGAGACCTACTACATGTAGTTAGGGACAGACAGACAGGGGTCTAGACTCTGTTCATTTTCTGGGTGATAATCTTTCTTTTCCGGGGGAATAGGATTCAATATGAATTACTTCATCTGTAGTCACTGAATTCTACTTAGCTGTAAGATAATCTCGCTATCCGCATCTGTGTTTCCTATCCTTTTTTTTCATTTCGAACCAGAGTGCTGCTTCACAGAGCTATCCATCTATCAGACATATTCCTGTCACATTTTCTACCTGATCAAAACAGAGAGAGAAATAAGAGCAAGTGTCTTTCCTCGTGGCTTCACAGAAACCATTCCTCTAGGAAGGGAGGATTAGGGCTAACACATTTGTTTTCTCACCAGAGGGGAGAAAATCGTAGAAAGAAAAAAAATCACATCCTTAGTTATCCTCTTTGAGGTTTTGTGTGTGTGTATGTGTGTGTGTGTATGGGTGCGCGTGTGTGCATGTGCAGTTTATAAATCCTCACTTTGGCATTCTGTGTTAACAGTGTGTGAAATATGTATTGTTTTTGATATGGTACCGAGCTAAAACTTGACTCCCACCGCAATGTCCTTGGCACCTGTTAACTGTGACCAAGTGTTTGTGTGTGTATGTGTGTTGCGAAAGAGCGAGCGTGCGTGTTTATGTTTATGTCTACATTCGTACTGATATCCATTTGATGCCATATTGATATCTTAAGTAAAACAGTGATTGGCAATGTCATTGTGATCTTTATAATGTTTTAAAAATGGTCCATATTCTTTTTTTTTTTGTTTTGTTTTGCTGCTACTGATAATTTTTGTTTCTATAGTGGACTTAAATTCGCACAATAACGCAAAAATATTTGAATTAATGCTATTTTCAGTGACTGTTGTTTTTGCACTTTTTATTTTATTTTACCTTTTTCTTTTTTTTTGTATGGACTTTTTTTTTTTTTTAACCTCACCCATATGATATGTCTTGACCCTAATGTCAGTGTTTGTCATACTGTGTTGCACTGTGAAATTAAGTGTCTTTGACTGGCAAAAATATTACAATACTAAATGGCAAATAAAAACAACTTTGTGAAACTGGGACTAATCCGCACTTTTACAATGACTAACTTTGCCATATTGCTGAGGTGTGTGTGTACGTATGTGAGATCCTGCATGTGTGTGTGAGATCCTGCATGAGTAGGCGCGCATGAGTACCCTTTATTTTTTTGGTGTATGAGCATGTGATAGCTAGATGGCGTTCATATGATGTGTGCACAGTAAGGGGAGCAAATCAAGTTTTGTTGGGAAGGGTGTGTAGCCTGCCCCTCCGAGCCTACTTTGTGTGCATGCTTTGTGTCTGCGTTTTCACTGCGTGTGTGTGTGCGAATGTGTGTGTGTTGACGTATATTTTGGAGTAATATGATTGCCCTTTACACACCAACACACCACCTCAATTCAAGAGAGGAGAGCACAATATACTTCAAAAAGAGAAGAGCTAGGACACTGCCAAAGAGCAATAGCCACTGAAATTTAAAGAACAGACAAAGTAGAGATGAGCTGCTATTTCAATTTTCAATACGTGCGTAATGATGATACAAAAGTACAGGCAATGAAGGGCTTTTCAAATTAATCACGGTATAAGATTTTGCCAGCAAAATTGACTACAGGGATCTCTATTTTTTTCATGGACACTCTGTCAAACGTTGGCACTTGATTTGACCTCGACTGTGACCACTGAGATAATCAAACCAATCATTAATCACTTCAAACACAAGACAATCTGAACCCCAGTCTAGTTCTATTTCCACAGTCTCCTAGTTCAAAGCTTGTACGAGAAAATGTATTTGGTTGCTTGTTAATTTCAGTGTTTGTTTTTGTTTAATTATTTGTGTAACTGATGCTTTTAGTTTCACAAACGGTTTTTGTATATGAAGGATCAGTGTTCCTTTTTGTTTGGATGATACTGTAGTCGTCTGCTTCAGTGACAGATTCATGAATGCAACCAGTTTGAAGGAGAGGAGCGGTGTGACAGCTTTTTGAATACATGCAAGACGATGGGAACAAAGGAGGCATGAAAGGAGATGAAGGAAGAATGAAATTTTTTTTTCTAAATTCTGTTTATATAATAATGAGCATGATATTGTTGCAGTTTGGCTGACAGACTTTGGTACCTTTTGTTTTCCTGTGGGCTACTTTCGCCAGTCATGTTCCCTTTTTTTGAAGGTGGGAATGGAAATAAAATGCTTTCAGTCTTTTCTATGATTTATAGATTATGTGTGTAAAATCTCTGGATTTTTGAAATAAATCATGTCACGCATGCTGAAGGCCGGATGTTAGCGTCGCCAGTCTGGTGTTTTTTTCTGAGAAAAAGCAATTCTTGTGGTGTAATGTGACTTTTTGAAAAGAGCCAGGCCTCAGTTAAAGGAATGGTATATTAGTGGCATCTAGTGGTGAGGATTGCAGATTGCAACCTGCTGAAACGTCCCTCGTATGCCAAGCGTCAACTCCCGGCTAGGATTCCTGTAGTGTTCATTGTTCAGGAGGGTTTTTACCAGAAGCCAAATTATTCATGGAGGTCTTTTACTCTCCAAATCAAATGGACCTGGTGATTAAAACTTCTGAATAAAGCCGTTTCATCTTACAAATAAATGTTTCTCTGATGCTGGTGGCACTTTAGAGACAGGCCACTAACCCAATGACTGCCAATGTGTGCTCATCTTTTTAAGTTTCAAGGCACCATTGTTCAGAAGCAATCTGATTAAATTTCAGATATGGGATAAGATCAAATTTTTACAATGGGTAGTTCAAAAAGAACAACAGGATTCTAAAACCAGATTAGATCACATAATCATGTCTTGGTTTTCATCTGGATGAAACCTACAGGATGTGTTACTCAAAACTTTTTAGTAGGATCAAGAAATCCTCCATCCATCCATTTTCAACTGCTTATCTGAAGCCGTGTCGTGGGGGCAGCAGGCTAAACAAAGTGCTCCAGACGTCCCTCTCACCAGCAACACTTTGCAACTCTTCTTGGGAGACCCAGAGGCGTTTTCAGGCCAGATGAGATATGTAATCCCTCCAGCGTGATCTGGGTCTGCCCCGCGGCCTTCTACCAGTTGGACGTGAGATAGCACCTCCAATGGGAGGCACCCAGGAGGCATCCTGATCAGATGCCCGTACCACCTCAACTGACCCCGTTTGATGCAAAGGAGCAGCGGCTCTACCTCAAGCTTCCTCTGGTTGTCCTAGCTCCTCTCCCTATCTCTAAGGCTGAGCCCAGCCAAGCTTCAGAGGAAACTCATTTTGGCCGCTTGTATCTGTGACCTCATTCTTCTCGGTCATTACCCAGAGCTCATGACCATAGGTGAGGGTTGAGATATAGATGGACCAGTAAAAGTAAAAGCTTTGGATTTGGTAATCTTGAAAATTTTATATCTGGATCAGGGCAATTCAATATAATGTTAATTAAAAAAAAACAGCACAAAAGTAAGATGTACTGACTGACCCTGGATAGCAAAACATGGAATTTCCACATCTGGATAATTTTGATCCAGATTTTTGAACATTCTGGATCAAAAGTTCAGGAGGTTTTTAATGGTAGCCAAAATATCCGCAGAGGTCTCTTTCTCTCCAAAAGAGACCTGGTGATTTAAACAGGTAAAAACACAGAATAAAGCAGTTGCATGTTGAAAAAGAAATCATTTTTTCTGCTTGTGATGGAGGGGCGATGACTGATGCAACAATGCTAATGGCCCTGTCTAGAGCCAGTGTTGGTTTGTCCATGCTTGTGGTAACATGTTAGACTCGATAGACGAGGACCTGCTCCATATTAAGATATAAACAGCTCATTCTGAGGTACTTAAAACACAATGATTATTGTTATCAAGTGATTATACACAAGAAAACCAACTCATTATATTGTATTACATTTCTGCCAATGTGTCCCTCTAAATCCTACACACTGGACCTTTAAAGCTGTAGTTGTGTATGTCCACATGTAAGAACCTCCATGACTTACCAACTTGTCCCCACACAGACACACATAACTAAATGTTCAAATTACATATATTTGATATTCCAGTGGTTTCCACTCTGTATTGAGTGGGGTTTTGTGTGTGTGAGATGAGACACTGTAAATCTCCACACAGGCTCAGCAGCAACTGAATCATCCCCTCCATGTGCATTTTAAAATACTGCATGATGTAACTGTGTGTTTTCTCCCTAAACACTGAGCCACCAGCTGCAGCAGGTCCAGTTATGGGATATCACTGGAAATATGACTGAATCCAGAATGTGTCTGAAGGACAAGAGCCACACACAGAGTCTCTGTCAGCACAGTGCTGTACCACAGACGCCCTCATATTACGGGCCAAGCAAAAACACTGACTGCAAATGCTTTTCACACTTTTCCAAACATTTTCAATCATAAGGCATCCCACAGGACATTCTCATCATGGCTGATCAAGTCATCATCTGCATCACCTGCATTGCTGCCTGTGTCTGCTTCACATATTATGGCACCATCTTGTGGTTAAACTAAAATAAGATTAAATCACAGTACATCAGCCCAGCCCAAATAATAAACCACAACTCAAAGTCAAATAAAATTTCAGACAGACTGCATAAAAATAAATAACAATAATTAAACTTAACTTCTAAGGACCTGTGCCCAGATCACTTTGTTAGGACTGTCAGATTAGCTCAAGTAAGAGAAGATCAGAGTCCATCAACTTCACACAGAAAGAGGTTCCAATGTACATAACTCTAAATGCAAAGAGCCAAACAGACAGCAGCACCCACAAAGGGAGGGCCAGTATGGCCCCATTGTTACAATACTGTTACCCCTGGCAAAAATAATTGGAGGCTGATATTACTGTCTTTAAGAGGCTGTGGCACACTCACCAACACGAAGATAGTGGTATCTTGTGAAACTGGACAACCTCAGGCATCCATTGGTACCAACCATGTCAGCAAAGCTTGTCAGGAAAGGGGTTACATAACAATCCAAATTTAGGCTACATTTTGGCAAGGGAACACCTAGCATGACCATTTTCAAAGGGATCCCTTGAACTCTCACCTCAAGATATCTGAATGAAAATGGGTTCTGTGGGTGCACACAGGTCTCCCCTAAACTTGGCAAGACTTGTTCCCAGTAAATGTTTTGTTCCTTATAATCAATGTACGCCTTCAAATTACAGCTGTATAGTTGTCTTTTTAAGGAAAGCAACAACCAGCCTATTTGAAGAACAATGAATCATCATGTATAGATACATAAGACATTAAAACAGGATTGTTGTGGAACTCAGAACTTATACTGTACTGTCTATGCACATCAGATAATTAGCAATATTAACTGTGAAAAAAGAAACCAAATTATAACAGCATGCAATTTCCTAACTTCCCATTTATGTTTTTTTTTCAACTAGCCTGTATACATGAACAGCATAATAGAATCCCTGAAATTTAGTTATGGCTTTTGGTTTTGGTGTGCCACCCCCAAGTGACTCCATGTGGCACTTCTATAAAAAAAAGAAAACAAAATCAAGAGAATACACTGAAATAGTTTGTCACAATTGGAGACAGCTCTTGATGAGGTTTGATGTTGAACTCACAAAATTTCTTTCATTTAAAGGTCCAGTGTGTAGAAATCATTGAAATCTGTTGGCAGGAAAGATATATAATAATCATAACTATGTTTTCATCAGTTAACATTCACCTGAGAATAAGAATCGCTGTGTTTTTGTTACCTTAGAATGAACTGTTTATATCTACATACAGAGCAAGTCCTCCTCCACGGAGTTCACCATGTTGTCTCTACAGTCTCCCAGAACAGACCAACCAAACACTGGCTCTAGACCGAGCCATTCATTTTTCTTCTACACACTTGGCACAGTGAAGAAGTTTCAGCTGGTTGCAGTGTTGCAACTTCACCGCTAGATGTCACTAAATCCTACACACTAGACCTTCAAATCAATAGATAAAACATATGGAAGACCAAATCTGGGTATTTGTGACTATTTGAATCAAAATTGTTACCACCTCATAATACTCACACTCAGAGGAATTCTGTTGTCCGTACAGCAGCTCTACAATCTGAGAAACTTCCCAGTTGAAGACTTTTGTATCTGCGCCTGAGATATTTGCTTTTTGTGTGCATTCAGGCCATCTCTCCAGGAGCAGGGATTTGTTGTTGGCCATGTCTCCACAGCTACTCTGAGATCACATACTCAATGTGAATATGCTGTACGAATGTCAGAAATCTCCTACAAACTATGCATCTGATTCAACTCCAGTACCATAATTACAGGTTTCTGTTACAGTACATCTTTTCATCCCTGTCATGACATTAGGCTACTAGTTAATACCCTGAGGCTCGGGGTGGAGCTGGAGCAGTGTGAGCTCAGGGAAATCCCTGAGTTGAAACCTCCTCACTGTCTCCCTCCCAATATATCACTATATCACTCCTGTATTCAGATAATGCTATAAAGCACACACCACCACACACAGTATAGAGGGTGAGTTTTTGGTTACTATTTGAGACAAAAATGTGGTGCATCTGATACAATCATGTTTTGACAGAAGATATTGTTTTGAGAGATAAAAAATCAGGGCACAGGAGATGAAGATAACATCTATATGCCTTTATTGTGTCCCTGTTTTATAGCCACTGTATAAACTGATATGAAGAGGCTTCTCCTGTTCTGCGTCCTTGTTTAGCCTTTTGTTTACATCCCAGTGGATGTTGGCTACTGTTGCTGACTGAGAAAAGGAGTCACCTCCTCAATGACCCTGACAACTATATGATCTGATATGAATTAAAGTTCATCATTTGCAGGTCACTTGCAAACAGAAGCACACAGCATGTTAGCCAGCCTGAAAGAGCACCATGTCCTGAAAATGTAACAGCCATTCATGATGGCCAGCAGGTTGTTAGCTTGTGCTGTTAGCTCTCAATGTCATAGACAGGAGAGCATGTTTTGTTACTTGCTAAGGTGAGGTAGCTGAGGATGACCCTGTGGTTGGTAAAAGTTGGAGTGCCACACTATGAAATTACTCTGTTACACATCCTGCATTCAACATTCAACATCAATAAAGGTCAAAGCAACAAAATGTACTTTAAGAATTAAAGATAAAAGTGCTCAGAAGGAGCAGAATAACCATGTCACTGTGATTCATATATTGTAGTTAACAAAAATCATTTTAGAAAGGCATTATGGGCTTTCTTTGTAAGATTTTAATCTAAAAAAAAGTAATTAGTAATTAGTAACTAAAGCTGTCAGATAAATGCAGAGAAGGAAAAAGTATATGTTGTCCTTGTGTCCTTGTATGTTTTCCTTGTGAAATGTAGTGGAGTAGAGGTATTAAGTAGCTTCAAATGGAAATACTCAAGTAAAGAACAAGTACATTACAGCTCCCAATAAATTGAAAGCTTTTGATTTACTGGTCCATGTACATCCCAACCCTCATCTATGGTCATGAGCTCTGGGTAGTGACTGAAAGAATGAAGTTGTGGATCGCTCGGACATCCGGAGGGAGCTCGGAGTAGAGCCGCTGCTCCTTTGCATCGAAAGGCATCAGTTGAGGCGGTTCAGGCATCTGATCAGGATGCCTCCTGGGCGCCTCCTGTTGGAGGTGTTCAGGGCACATCCCACTGGTTGCAGGCCCTGGGGCAGACCCAGGACACACTGGAGGGATAACATATCTCATCTGGCCTGGGAACACCTTGGGGTCCCCCAGGAGGGGCTGGAAAACAGTGCTGGGGAGAGGGATGTCTGGAGCACTTATCTCAGCCCCCTGCCTCTGTGACCCGGCTTCAGATAAGCTGCTGAAAATGGGTGGATGGATGGATAGATGAGACAGTTCCCCTCAAAATCCTAAATAAATATTTTTCCTCGTACTTGAAGTGTTACTTCTCAAGCTAGACCACGGGTGTCCAAAGTTTTTTGAATGGGGGCCGGTTTAGATAATATGAAAATACCTGGGGGGCAGCTGCCTCTCACATCATATAGGTTATTAAAGAAAATCACATAAAATGAGACAAATGCAACTGTTTAATCTTTCACTGAAAAAGCATTCAACTTTCCACTGCTCGTGAAAGCAGCTGCCCTGGCTGTTGACTTTATGCCTCTTCACCTTGGCCATGTCTGCTACCTAAAGGAAATGTCTGTTGCTAGGTAAACGTTTGTTTGCTTGTTTACTGTCTGTCTAGGAAAACACATTTGGTCTGCCTGCATAGCTCCTTCTCGGTACATGTCTATAAACTGTATGACAGTCCTGCCATCATGAGGTGAATGGAACAACTGCAAAGTGATCTCGCTTGTTTAACTAGTACGGTGTGGTGGGCTCCATATAGTATATTTTGAACAAGTCAACAAGATTTTGGACATGCCTGAGCTATTGATGATATCAGCCGTAGAGATGTCTGCCTTCTCTCCAATATAATGAAACTAGATGGCCCTCAGCTTGTGGTGCTCAAAGCACCAAAAACATACATTTGAAAAACTCAACAGCAATGTCTCTTTCCAGAAATCATGACCTGGTTACTCAAGATAATCCACAGGTCTTGCTGTGAGCAGTTTCATGTAGGAACTATTTTCTTTCTACCAAACTACACCCGCCAACTATACTAACGCGCAGCTTAACAATCAGGGTGACCTGTCCCTTTAAATAAACCTAATTGTTAAAAAGGTAAAGCAAATAAATAAATGTGTCCCCAAACTGACTTGGGATGGCACTTTTGATCGTAATGGAAATAATAATTCAGTGAGGAAGGTAGTTTACATATCAGTAACACTTGTTTTACTTTGTTGTTGTTACGGTTTTAATATTCTGTGTCTAAATGTTGTGTTTAGTTAATTCGTAGTCTAAGAAGTAAAATTGTATTTTGAGGCTTCATGTGGCAAAAATGAGAATCTGTGACAAACAACTGGATTCAGGGTCATTGCAGGAGTTTTCTCTGTAGATTTAAAGAGGAGACTATTAGTGACAGGATGATTCTAGTGGATTAAATAAAAGGTGTAAACCCTATGAGGCTGCCTCATATTATGCTTTCTGAGTGCCTCTGTGGGTGATTCCTTTGTTGCCGATGTGTTTTTGCTTCACCCCTGAGAGGGACTGTTTGTGGGGAAAACCTGCCGTACTTTTGTCTGATTGATGCAGGCTTGTGGGACATTCACGATAGTTGCCACTTAAGCTTTAAAGATAATCACCAAAGTCCTCTCAGTGCAGCAGCGTTAGCCTGCCCACTCGTCTTTCCACTGTCAGAGCGTAGCAGCTCCTGTTCTCCTTCCTACATAATGTGTCTTCTGTACATCTGAAAGCACTGTCAGGACAGCAGGGACATTTAAAAGTCTGGCTTTTCTTTATGTGTGTGTGTGTGTGTGTGTGTGTTTGAGTCCTGTGACATCATCTACAAACTCAGTCTGCTCATCTGAGTTCTCAGTGATTGTAAATGAGTAGACATATTAAGACTCTAAAACTTCTTCAGCCTGTGATACATGAGAGACCTTTTGTTGTTTCCTTGACAGATGCTCGTGTAAAAGAGT
>JAPZEB010000020.1:26688947-26711433 GCA_029783705.1 Chaetodon striatus | reverse complement strand
AAAGTGGTCTAACAGGTATAGAACTCATTGTTTGTACCTCAGAGAGTTTATGCGCCTCTCCTAGCTTCTCTAACACGCAAGCACTTGTCTCTGTGTGTGTTTTAAATAACTTATTGTGCCATCACTCACTGAATGGTGATTTTCGTTCTCCACATTCTCCCCGTTCACCTCCACCACCCGGTCTCCTGGTCGCAGCCCGGCCAGGTCAGAAGAGGAGCCGGGCTCCACTTTGCGGATGAACTGTCCGCCTCTATTCCGCTCACCGTGCAGGTGAAACCCATAGCCGCGCTCTCCTTTGGTCAGGAAACAGAGCCTTGGTCTCAGCTCGCTCTCCATCCCAACGCGTCAATAGGGTGAAAACAGGTCAAAGTGTCTCAGGAGAATAAACAGGTGCTTGTCCAAAGAGCGGTGGGAAGTCTCTTGCTCTTAATCCAACGTACGGCTGCGCGCTCCAGTGACCAAATGATCATCATCATTTATCATGATGCGAGTCCATTAATAATCCACAATTGTTCAGAAAGCAGAAGTCAGAAAACTGGACTAAAACTACTGAGTGTTTAATCCATCGTGCAAATAACAAGGGGCGCAGAGATGAGCGCGCAAAAAGTGGTGCGCAGTGTGCGTAAAATAATAGCCAAAACCCGCGGACAGGGGCTAAATCCCGTCCATCGGAGGAATAATCCAAGAGATCAGAGATTAGAAAGCTTTTCCTCGCACGTAACACTTAATTCTCCTCGTCAGATGGGTGTGTGTCCTCCTGTCCGACCCGGCGCGAGAGTGAAGAGGCGTCAACAACAGATGCCACTATACGTCCCCCGCAGCGCACACCTGATGACGCAGCGCAGCCGCAATGTCCTGGCACAAATGATAGCCTGGGAACAGTAATGAGGCTGTTAGGAGTTCCTCTGGTGAAATTATTTGTTTAGTGATGACATGAGTCCGCAGCTGAGAGGCGTGTAAAATGCGGCCACTAACATTTGCTCCTAAAACAGAGGCAGAAGTTTGTCGCAGGTGAAACCAGACTGTGACCTAAGAACAGTAATCATCCTTATCCGCCGTCTGTTTTCACTTGAGATCAATAAAAGAACGACTGCTTTCAAAGGGATTTAATGTCTCATGAAATGTAAGATCAGGCTCATTTCAATAGGAGTTTCTCAAGTAACCAGGAGAGCCAAGTTTGAGGGTGTGTATTGTTGATATTCAGGGAAGATGAGACATCCAGAGGCAAATATTAGTGAGGACAACGTAGCTGTTCATACAGCCAGCAGTGATATTCAGATTCACTAAGTAAAAGTAGCAATGCCACCAAAATACTTACAAGTATTACAAGTAAAAGTCCTGCATTCAAAACTGCACTTAAGTAAAAGTATGTATGAGTATAAAATGTACTGAAGTACCAGAAGTTAAAGTACTCACTACTGTCAGTGTTACACAACTTTATTTTTGGATCATTATTATTCATGTATTAATATGCACGTGAAATATTAATTTAAAAGTAACCATAGCTCTTCAAAGAACTGCAACTACTAACTGATTAATAAATAAAAAGAAAATGAATGCCTAACTATTTTGATAATCGAATAATCCTTTCATTAATTTTTCAAGCAAAACTGTCAAACATTTGCTGGTTTTAACTTCTTAAATGTGAGAATTTGCTGCTTTTCTTTGTCATTTATGGTAGTAAATGAAGAGTCTTTGGGGTTTGGACTGTTAGTTGGACAATATAAGCAATTTAAAGATGTACCTTTGGATGTATTTTTATTTTTTCACATTTTTTAAAATTGTATAATCTTCAAACTAACTGGCAGATTGCTGTGATCCACGAAGAAATAATCTCAACTCAACTTAAATTTACTTATAAAGCACATTTAAAAACAACTCATGTTGACCACAGTGCTGTAGAAAAGGAACAAGACGCTAAAAACACAAACATGAGAGACAACATGACAGTCAGGGACACAGAGACACAACACACACAGGCATGCATCAGGGAAAACCACATCAGGGGGACTCAGATGCTAAAAAATGAATGTAGATTTTGAGCCTGGACTTAAATAAGTCAGTTGAGGGGGCAGATCTTATTTGGGGAGTGGGATGCTGCTCCACAGTTTGGAAGCAGACACAGCAAAAGCACAATCACCCTGAGTTTAAGTCTGGAGCTTTGGACAGCCAGGAGCCCCAGGTCAGCTGACCTGAGGGACCTGGGTGTATAATAGGGGGTTAGGAGGTCTGCGATGTAGGCTGGGGCCAGACCATAAAGAGCTTTGTAAACCAACAGGAGAACCTTAAAATCAATTCTGAACTTTACAGGCAGCCAGTGGAGAGAGGCCAAAACAGGTGTGATGTGGTCTCTCCTCTGGGTACCTGTGAGGAGCCTGGCAGTGGCGTTCTGAACCAGTTGGAGGCAGGAGTTGGACAGTTACAGTCCTAGCTCTTCAATAAATGTAGTGAAATAAAGTACATTTTAAATCTGAAACAAAGTGAAGTAGAAGTATGAAGATGCATAAAATCAAAATAATATAAGTAAAAATACCTTGAGTACATATGCTTAGTTACTTTCAAACACTGCCTGCATAAGGACTGTTGTACCTCATGTCACCTGTGGGAAAAGGTTCCTCAACACTGCTGATGTTCTCTTGAGCAACACATCAAATCCATGTATCAGGGGTGAATTATAGCCTCTGGATAGCTGCTGTCAAGATGCCCTCGAGCAAGGCACTCAATCAGCTGTCCAGTGGCCAACAGTACCCGTAACCTCAGTGCAATATGTGTATAAATGTGAGTGCTCAGTCAGCTCTCCATTACAGACACATAATAACATGATTAAAAGCTACAGCACACTGCCACAAACATTTTACAGTGGCTTCAGTCTAGTTTATTAATATCTGCTACAGGCTTTTTCCACAGAAGACCGTTTGGCTTGAGGCAAGACAAACAGGCGTAACTTACAACAAATGCCCCAGTAAGCCAAGACAGCCAGTCAACACGCAATGACACGCCTGATGAGATACAGTCATATTATTATTAGTAACACCTGTGGTTTTCCTAATTTAACACACCTATCTCTCCTGGGTATTGTGCTGGCTAGGTATGTTCCAGTTCAGGGTGTCGTGATATACCAGTATTGACAATAAACATGATATTGAAAAATGAAATACTGATATCATGTTAATAATACACATATGATAAGATTGTGTAATTAATTCAGCGTCTTTTAAATCACTCCAGTTTCTGTGTCCCTCCACTGTGGCAATTAATTGCTCTTTTTGTACAGTTATGGTTTCAGACTCTCTCCACCTCCCTACACTTGTGTTTTGAGTCTAATTAATTTTCCTCAGAGAGACAAAACACAAAGATGAATTTGACTGACAGCATTGTGATTTGTTTTTTTCAAATATTTTAAAGTTTTCTCTTTTGGCCACGATAATGATGTAATAAAAATCTGATACAGCGCCAGCCCCTGGTTCAAGTCGTGATGCATTTGAAGCAGTAACCAACAGGCTGACTGCACAAATTCAATCATGTTTTTAACGAACCAAGGCTTTGTTTGAACTAATGTAATTTTTGGGTTGTTTCCCAGGTTAATTTCCTGTTCACCATGCCTTTAAAATATTCATATGGACCCTGTCATGATGTTAAGAGGTAGTGGTGTTTGCAAGTTCCAATGAAGTGAATTTAATAGCTAATTTGGACTCACTTATTGCACACTTAAGGGCAACACGTGATGAGCCAAGTTACTAAACTAAGAAATACAACCAACCAACTACAAATAAACTGCTTTAGTACACTGTATATTCCAGGTTCAGTATTTATGGAGGACTTAAATATCAAAATCCTATGAGTAGGTTTACTGTTGATGCACTGAAATTACACCATTTCTTGTTATTTTTTCTCTACATGTGTCAGGCGAACTCCCTCTGCTGGAATAAAGGGGGAACTTAAAACATGGCCTTCACATCCACTTTTAACACAGATATTTTTTTTTATTTGGTAAGAAAAAAAGCACTAGTCATACAAAAATATTTAATTTCATATAAAGTGTAAATAGTGTTGTTATAGTGTCAAATAAAACTATTATGATAATATCTTAGAACTACATTAACATCAAGGTTTAGCTTAGAGGTATGTTTTCAGTGTGTGCACATCTACATTTGCTTTTATCCAACATTTGGTCAAAGCTCAGACAAAAACTGAATCAATGATTAACCTTGCTTTTTAGTCTCTTTTTCTGTGCGGTGGGGGAAACAGGTGTGGGCAGTGGCTCCGTCTTTGTCCTCTGATGTTTAACAGCAGATTGTTGTTCAGGTTGAGTTTTTGCTGTGAAGGAGGAGGTTGGAGACCGCGGGGATCCAGCTTTAGGCCTCTTAGTAGGAGACATCTTGTGGGCGGATGGACAGCTGTGCTGGTTCAGACACACAGAGCACAGGGGGTTGACGGGGAGACAAACCTGCTGTCCGAAACCAACGAGCAGCCAGTTGATCTCGCTCCACAGCTCCCTGTAACAGAGTGTCAGAGAGGACGTTAACTTAAAAGCTGAGCTCTACCAGTCAACACATGACATGTTGAAGATTTCCTATTTATCACCAGAGTCAATGAAAGTGCTGCGTGCACCCAGGTCAGTCTGGGTGACTCTGATCTTTATAGACCTGTTGGTCCATGTTAATCAGGTTGTACGGGTCAGCGGTGA
The DNA here is from genome assembly GCA_029783705.1 of Chaetodon striatus. Classification (NCBI taxonomy): domain Eukaryota; kingdom Metazoa; phylum Chordata; class Actinopteri; order Chaetodontiformes; family Chaetodontidae; genus Chaetodon; species Chaetodon striatus. The sequence continues at coordinate 26,706,746 of JAPZEB010000020.1, read as the reverse complement.
ATTAGTCATGCTGTTACCTGGGTAACCACTCCTCCAGGGCCTTGCGTGTTTCCTCCGGGCTCTTGGTGGGTTTCTTGAGCCAGCCCAGTCGATTAGAGATGCGATGCACATGTGTGTCCACGCCTAAACAAAAAAAATAGACACTTCATAGAGGCACATGCACACATATACATTTTGGTGGGCTCACACTGTAAAAGGAATGATTCATTTGTTGCACTGAGTCTAGTTTTTGTAACGTCTGGTGATTTGTAGTGTGGTTAAACGTTGCTTTGTATTTAGGTGAAACGGTTGATGTTCTGGGACGCAAGACAATTTTCTGATTTTTTTCGTGCATGCTTCCAGAGTGTGTCCCCCACCAATGCCGGACACCTGGTCCCAGGCGATGTCCATAGCCAAGTGAGCCATCTTAGGTCCAACTCCTGGCAGGCGGACAAGCCCCTCTACGCTGTCTGGAATGTCCCCTCCGAACTCCTTCTGCAGCATGGCCGATGTCAGCTTTAGATACTTCACCTTGGTCTGGAAAAGGTCGGGATGGAAATCCATTCAATACGGAGCAAAAAAGGTACAAAGAAGGAGGGTGAGAAGGTGGAGGCATGGCTCCTGTAATGCCTAAAGAGACTTCTGTTTTACCCTCCAGAAGCCGACAGGATAGATGAGTCTTCCCAGTGTTTCGTCATCAGTAGTGAGTATGTTTTCTAGTGTGCAGCCGTGAGCTTTGAGCTTCTGCATTGCTGCTGCTGTCACCTGGTCCTTGGTCTGACTGGACAGCATGAGTGACACCAACACCTGGAAACGTCTCACCTGTGCCCACAGAAAAGAGAACAGACAGAACAAGATGAATGAATTTGAACTAGTGAACTATGTATACTTAAAAAAACACCACCACACCTACATGTGCAGGAGCCTCTGTGTCATAGCATTTCTCTGCTCCCATGTTATCCACAGGTGCATCACGGCCGCTCCTCATCTCACGAATGTATCCCAATTGTTTCTTCCACTCGGGAGGTTCCCAGTGTTCTGTCTTCACCGGTGTAACGCCTTCATCTGTATCATATTCCACTTTTAGCTGTCTCCTCCTGCGGCTGTGTGAAGACAGCGGTGAAGTGTCTGTTTCTGTTTTTGGATGGCAACCACCTGAATGAGCACAGGGGAGAGGAATGAGAAATATCTGACCCAACATGGCAACACAGTAACAGTATACACTACATGGGTATTAATTTGCTGTTACAACAGCCTCCAATCTTGTGGGAAGGTGATCCACCACGTTTTGGATCCTGGCTGCAGGGACTGAACGCAGAGCACTGTGCAGACTTGTAAAGTCCAGACTCTGACAGCTAACATTTCTTTGCAGATCTTGCTTTGTGCATGGGCACACTGTCATGTTGATACTGGACAGGGTCGTCCCCAAGCTGTTGCCACAAACCTGGAGGCACACTGTTGACTACAACAGTGGTTTGTAACCTTTTTAGCTTATGACTGGAGGTGGATTTTTTTGCTTCCCTGTAGGCTACTATTACTTATCTAATGACCTCTTATATTACCTGACTATTCTTGCAGGACACATTAATGAGCCTGCACATCCTTTAGATAACATCTACCCTGCAGCAGAATTGGATGCAGCCTGCCATTCCCAGATCTACCTGTATATATGAGGATGTGATGTGCCAGGCACTTCTCAAATGCAAGAGTCCACAACAAGTGAAAGCAACCTTGGCTACTTTCCCCAGCTAGCTAAATAAACTCTGGTTCATTTCTAAATAACTTCTCAAGTGTCTGTGCTCGGCTAGTAGTCAAACTTTAACATTACCCGTGGATAAGGCGGCCGAGGAGGGTCTTTGCTCAGCGATCCTCGCCTCCTCCTCCTCCACCTTCACCGCCACAGAGGAAACTGGATCCACATTCCTCCGTCTGTTGGTGAGTTTGGACCTGAGAGAGGCTGAAGTTGCGCAGGCGACATTTCGATCACCACTCCGAGTGATAACAGACATGGTTTGCATGAAATAAGGAGAGGTCATAGTCAAACACTGGGCTGCATAACAGACCCGCGTGCTGCAGCGGACAGGAAGCATTTAGGTTAATCAGAAGTTGGTTTCTCATTCGTAGTTTGTGGTCAAGAGCGGATCAGAAAGTCGATTTTCCTTTTAAATAAATATATAAATAAAATAAAATTATTAAATGAATAAGTAAATAAATCGTCAATAGTGACAACAGTAACACAGTTTTAATATAATTATTTCAATTGAAACGTATCAACAAAAAAAAAATTAAAGAACAGGTTTGAGCCTATTAGTTGTTAATAATTACTATTCACCATATCAAACTCAATTTTACCGACATACTAAGGTATGTATTTGAAAATTACTTACAATTATGGGTCGGCTATATGACAGAAAACTCAATGTAGCCTTAATATTTATGTTAATAACAAGAATTGTACATAATAAAAGGTTAAAACGATTAGTTTAAATGACTACGAGGGCTTCCTGACAACTATACATCTGCATTATATATTTTTTTAATATAAAAATGTGCTTAAATGATAAATTAATAGCATAAGAGCTGAGTATGTTGCAAACCATATGTTTTGCATGATGAGAGATGTAGCTGTGGGATATAACGAAGATATTGATAACTGAAATGAACTAGGACAGATGTCAGAGGCATGCAGTGTGATTTAAAGAGACTATAAAAATAGAGATAGATTATAGTTTCCTTGGTGTGAATAACTTTTAAAACTAAGAACTTTAGCTTGTTATCCAAAAGCTCCACTCACAGGCAGCCTGGAGACAGTGCAGCTTGGGCTCCAATGAGAAACAAGCTTCAGCATTGTTAGCATGTTTAGCTAGCAGCTAGTTAGCGCAACCGTTGGGTAACGTTTCCGTTTTAGCAACATTTCACTCCACTATTCGACTATTAAACAGTTTTACGAGGCTTTTGGGAAACAGCGCAGTGGCCCGCTTTTGGTTAGATGTTTCGCTCTTCGTTGGTTGTAACTTATAGCGTTAAACCCAGACTAACAACAGTTCTACAGCATAGTTAGGAATTAGCTAGCTCGGAACTACATTTCCCATCAGCGAGAGTAACAAACGTGTTTTTGTAGGAAGTGCCCCTGTCACAGCATTAGTGTGTCATCCGGTTGAGGAGTGGAGGACTGAAGCTGGACCAGAACAAGCTTTCAGCAGCAAATACAGAGTTATATCAATGCACAGACGCAGACGGCTGTGTTGGCTGCATACAGACGAAGCTGGCTGCGACTGAATGAAACTGAAAGCGACTTATCTCCAATAAGGTGAGAGTAGAGGGGGGAGGAGTTGTTTTTAAGCTACCAGACCTTGAATGCCACAGAGGAATGCTAGCTCATGACAGGGAATGTAAAGCGTAACGTTAGCTAACGGTTCAGTTGCGCCATTGTGCATTTCTCCCGATTACACCATGTTTATTTTGTCAAGTGTCCAAGGATATAATTTGTTCTGGTCGGAGGCTACCTTGCACCGATGTGGTTGTTGTTGTTGAACTGAAACAGAACAGTCGTTGTCTGTCGGCTCACCTCCCCTCCCCTCTGTCTTTCTCTCTGTCAAGTCCACATGACAGCAGATTCTCCAAACCTGCCCCCTGGGTTTACATGTTTACAGACTTGGACTGCAGACTTCACTGCAGGTTAACAGCGGGCAGGAATCTGTTTACCTAAATTACATATAAATATATTTATTCCTCTGCACTATGCAGCACTAAGCAGCAATGCATAGTGTCATAAAAGTTTGCTATTGCAGATTTAAAGGCAGTGTAATGCTGCCACCACCTTTGTCTGGCCCGGTGTGAGAGACAACACGATATCCATGACACAGAGTAAGAGTTATAGTACCATAATAAATAACTTTTTAAGGAGAATACACAATCACTAACAACTAGAATTGCACACCACAGGACTGAACACTTGCACAGAGCCTACCCATTTTCTCACTTCACTAGTTTTTGTGCTGCCACGAAGGCAAGTCATTTTTATTTACATAGCCAATATCACAGGTATGCCTCAATAGGGCTCTACAATCTGTACAGCATATGGTAACCTCAATCCTTTGACCTTTGCTTCATAAGGAAAAATTAACCCCCAACAAAAATCTTAAATGGGAGGAACAGGGATTGCTCTCCCAGCATGGACAGACGTGCAATAGATTCAATAACCAACAAAATTAGGTGAATCAGATAGGTGAATGAAACAAACACAGGGAAGGAAAGAAAGAGACGAGGAGAGGCTGAGTGTCACGAAGCATAGAGTTCCTCATATATAAAACACAATGAGGAAACACACAAACAGCTGTCCAAGTTATTGGGAAAAAAAATCCAAAGTTTTTTTTTTCCAGAGTTTCTTACTGCAGAGTGGATCAAAGGTAATCTCTGACGATATTATAAGAAAACAAATACACTTGAAATATTTACTTTCACTAAAGAACAGCAGAAGTGCTATTTCGCACATCAAATTCCACATATTTAATGACTTATGTAATGACTGTGTCCATTGTTTAGTTTGGCATCTGCTTATCAGGTTGATCATAAACAAGATCTGACAACATCTGGGTGTCTGACCACCTCAGCTGAACAGTTTCCTGGGAGAAAGTCTGAAAATGTTTTCTTAAATCTATCAAACTTCAGGCTGTCAGAGGCTTAGATGGAGACAAAGGCAAATAAGGGCAAAAATACCAACATTTATCAAATAGAAATCTTATTTCATCGTAGATAAGAAGATCACTTCAGTAACATCTATATTACAACTCTACACTGTTCAAATGCCAAAGAATCTGAGAAAGAAAACAAAGATGGATTATTAAAAATGATGTATGGGATCCAATGCATGTTACATATGTTACATTAATTATATCCTTAATGTGGAAACAACAGGAACACTACAAAGAATATGTGTTGTATTTTATAGCTCAGAACATTTAAACGACACATTGATAACAGCTTTAAGCATATTACAAATCTATTTGTCCGAGACTTATTGCTGCACCACTACATCATCTAAAACTACTGAAATTGCAATAACGACTAATGCTAATAAATAACTTTTCCAATATTTATCACTTTAAGTGGACAGCCCTTACAACCCAATACCGCATTCAGAAAATTACATAAAGTTGACATGCAATATGTGAATTAAAAGAAAGTTTATTAGCATCAACTGAACATTTACTTTCACCCGCTGTTTTTCTGCAGAGATGATGTCAACTCTGCAACTTGTCTAGCAAAATTTCGTTGACTGTTAGAGTTGTCCCCATCTTTGTCTATGGTTGTTCTGACTTGATGGGGCGTTCACGGGAATTTTCCCAGTCGGAAACTCACTTTTCCGATTATTATGACAGGACATGAATGCAGGTAGAGACCTTCGGGAAAATGGCATAGTCTGAGATTTAATGTAGTACTGGGTAAATTACGCGTTTTATTTCGACCAAACCAGAGTTGGTAATTATTGGAATAGTTGACAAACTCTCTAAAAGGCTAACAACAGGAAGCAGGACAGTTTTGGTGAGTTTTATGTTGTTCCTGGCAAGTTTTAATGAAGTGTTAAACCACGAGTTAGCAACGCAATTAAGCTAACCTTAGTTTGGTGAAGGAAAGAAACTTAAATTTAGATGGTGTACGGTACATTTTCTCTGTTTCAGAAGTAAAATAGTTGTTGAATCGTGACTTTTTTTTTTTTTTTAGTTTACAAGCGTTATTTAGTAGATTGAAAAAAACTAAGAGAGCTCGCGAACGTGACACTGTCATGTAACGTTACCGTATAAACCGGTGAAATTGAAAGCCTCAGCATCGCGACCGCACCACTCCTGACTCATCTCCCCGCCGCATCCGCACCTCCATTTCCGACATAACTACTAGCAACAGCTGCTAATTGAACTAACGTTATATATGGCTTTTACGCACCGTCATTTTACCCTCGTGCTGTCCATCCGACGGCTCAATATCCAGAGGCCTCAATAGGCCCAAAAATGTCCCCTTGGATCAAAAGCCTAGTTAAGGATCTGTCTCTGTGTCTTATACAGGGACTATAATGTGAACACTTCCTAGCTGGCAAGCCAAATCAAGTCACATTCAGATGCCAGGTGCTTTATGTGACCTTTTAGGTACTGGATTTTGCATTGTAGTAATTATGCGTGGGGCAAAAATGTCTTAAATGTGTGTTACTATGTAAGGCAGCCATCAGTCCTAGCCTGTGTTATCTGTCACTCTTCCAGGTTGGGCCATGAATAAACAACCAAGCAAGGAGAGTCTTAAGGACAAGGTGAAGGGGATCTTTGGGCTGGGACCCCCGCGGCCACCGAGCAAACAGAGTGAAACCAGACCATCGGAGTTCATCATTACGACTGACATCATCAAGGTGCGCAGAAGAGGCCGAGCAACTGTGCATGTTCATACACACTCAACATGCTTTTGATTTTTTTCCCCCACCATGTTTTGCATAGTGTTACATTTTACTCTTTCCTGTGATGTTTTTCAGGAGCTTCACCCGGACTGCGGTTTAAGCAACCGCGTTCGCATGATGAACCACGTCTGTGATCTTGCCAAAACGAAAAAATTTGAGGAGGTAAGTCTGCTTCGGATGGGACAATTTTAATACATGTTGTCCTCTGTGTTTGTTAAATTTTGTGTATGTGTTTTTTTAGCATGCAGTGGAGGCTGTATGGAAAGCTGTGGAGGACATGCTGACTCCAGAGCAGCCACCTGAGGCCAGACATGCTGTCCTGCAGCTGCTGAGGGCCATTATACAGGGACAGGTATACAGAAACAATACATGAACAAGCAAATACAAAATCTGAATGTCATTCTTTCTTGTCATCTCATAAAGTCATGCTTACTGTTTATGTAAAGGGTGAGCGGCTCGGCCCTCTCAGAGCCTACTTTTTCAAGGTGATCAGAGACTATCAACCGTGCAACGAGGACCTCTCTGATAGGCTGGAAGTCTTCAAGGCCTTAACTGAAAACGGGAAAGACATCACTTACCTGGAAGAGGATATAGGTAAAACTTAACTTAAACTTAAAAATATTAAACACTTTAAAAGTTAGTCTGGGTCATTGTCTGGTAAACCAGCATTATCCTCTTTGGTTATGAGTTTCAATGGTAGTATTAGGATTCTAGATGTAGAATACAGAATAAAGACTTAAAATGGACTCGCAAACAATTTGAAAAAGATGGGTTGTACTAGGTTGTGAACAAGTTCATTTTATTTGTTTCAGCTAAAATGAACCACCTTTGTTGTAATGTTTGTAATTATAACTTGTAAATGCATCCACTGGTAATACGGTTTTCTGTTCTTGCTCTGTTTTCTCCTCTTCCTCCAGCACGCTTTGTCCTTCTGTGGATGGACATAGGTCTCACCTCCGATTTTCTCCATGTTCTTGTAAATCTGGTGAAGTTCAACAGCTGCTACCTGGACCAAAATGTCTCCATCATGGTCCAGTAAGTCAGGGATAAACACAGACATACACACTTCTGTTTGTATTTTTCGTAGAAAATGATAGCATGCATTTTATTTTTGCTAACTCTGTTGTGCCCTCTGCAGAAAAATCTGTCTCCTGTGCAATAGAACAACATCCTCTACAGATATTGAGGTGGGTTAATTTTCCCTTACTGTACTTTTAGATTTCTGTTGAACTGAAGCAACTATAACTGCAGTTTAACTTGTTTTCATTGTCGAAAAACAGTCAACACAGTCTTTGTTCAAACAGCTCGTTAGCATTCAGCAGTACATGCTGTCTGTCCCTGCTCAGATGTTTCTGTTACACATTACTGAGCCAATTAACACATTCAGAGGTTCAGAGGCTTACAAGTCGTTCAATAATGTGAAGAACTTTCCAAATTTTCTTCAAATGTGCAAAACAGGTAAATGTAAAAAAGGGTAAATAGTTATTCTTTTTACTATTGGGAAAAGTGATACATTTGATTTTGGAATAAATGAGGAAGAACCCAAAATCAGATGTATAAATCTACTTAAATTTTGTGGTTGCATGAATATGGTGTTTGCACAATGTGTATTTCTGAGCACCGTGTCACCATAGCAAACTGAAACATGCAGGGAAGACCCCTTGTTTCACTAAGTGTTTTTCCAATTCTCAAATACTAGCACAGTGCCTGTTAATTGTCCTGGGTTCTTTATATGCAGTAACATACTAAAATTGCCAGTTGTCTGCAGGTTTTTAAACAGGCTGGATGCATAACTCCTGAGAGTAGAGAACATTTTTCCCATGTGAAGCTTGCAGCTGTACTGAAGTGATTCGTGTTTATAATTGGTTACAACACGGCAGACTCATTTAGTGTCAATTAGACTTAATTCTGAAACATTTAACCATCTGGTATGAAAACAGGAACCTGTATTTTAAAACTACATAAATATGGTGTAACAGAAAAATAGAAAAACATCAAAGTTTTTTTTGTAAAGTTGAGTGTGTGAGCCTTAGTTTTTAACAAGAACATGAACTTCACTTTTGATATGGTTTTATTGTAACTAAACAGGGCTTATTTAATCATCATCAGTACTTATTAACCATATATCCAACATTGCCATTATAGTGAAACCTACCACTATAGCTGTTGAATTTATGAGCCTCAGATTTGTTTTGACTTCGTCTTGTTTCATCTTCAAAGCACTGTGTAAAAAAAGTAACATCGCTGGTTTGTATTCAACACTAGTCTGAGCTGAGTTTAGACTGCAGGCCTTGCATACGTTGAATGCTGATGTACTACTTGTGTGTGTGTTCTGTGTGTATGATGTGTCCAGGTGGCACTACAGGTACTGGATGCAGTGGTGTGTTACAACTGCCTGCCCTCAGACTCTCTCACCGTCTTCATCATCACACTCTGTCGCACTGTCAACGTCAAGGAGTTTTGTGAATCGTGCTGGAAGGTGAGGAACACCCATACACACATTTATACACACAAATTTTTTTTTGGATCTGAAGCCTCTGGTGTGACAGGGCACTATTCATAACCTCCTCCTCTGATGATCTCTCCTCTGTTGCTCCACCTTGTTGTGCTGCTCTGTGCTTCTGCAGTTGATGAGGAAGGTGTTGGGGACTCATCTCGGCCATAGTGCCATTTACACCATGTGCCGCATAATGGAGGAGAGGTATCAAGCAATTTAACTGTATTTCTGAGCTTGAGGTACATCATATATTATTGTGAGGCGGTATGGTTCTTCTGATATGTGTGTCTCTCTAACTACCTACAATTTTTACCAGAGTGTACATGGAGGATGCACCATTGTTGAGAGGAGCTGTCTTCTTTGTTGGGATGGCGCTGTGGGGCGCGCACAGACTCCCTGCCCTCAAAAACACACCTACACTGGTTCTTCCGTCTTTTTACAAGGTAAAACATACATACACATACAATACATGCCTTCTTTTCCAGTTGGCATGCGCTGATAGTAAAATTTAATGTCGAATTATTTTATTATGGCTAAAATAATCATATTTCTTAAATTACATGACAATAAAAAGTCAGGGAAAATGTTTTTTGTTGTAATTGTACAACATACTGTCTGTGGCTGCAGCTAATTATTATTTTCATTGATGTAATAATCAGAGGCTTATTTTCTTGTTTAATCTATTTATCATTTAGTCTACCAAATGTCACAAGGCAGAAAAAAACACCTTATTTCTTGAAGCTTAAGGTGACACATAAAATAAATGCCTTTTTTGTCTTAACCCTAACATCATCATAAAAAACACCCCAGCAGATATAAATATTTGGTATTGTTTTGGATTAACTTTCTGTGGACATATTGATTAATTGTTCTGCATCTAATATTATCAATGAAAAACATCAGTTTTCAGAGCAAAGTTGTCTCTCTTTCTGTACAAAGATCGCTCTGACACTTTGTGTAATTAAACACATATATTTACACACGTGCTGCTGTGCCAAGTACAAAAGTGTTTGCACAGGCTGCATCTCCCTCTGTGTCATTAGTGTTTGTCATTTTCTATCCAGCAGTATCCAGTGTGACTTTATCAGTTGTTGTGCTGTCCCTTGTTAGGAGGATTTTTCAAAGAGCTGAGATTGAACTATAATGATTAAATGATACATGCGAAATGACTAAGTAGAAGGTAGTCTGAAAAAACAAGGTTGTACTATGAATCTAATAAGTCAGTTGTGATAACTGTTGCTGTCTAACCTCTGCCATGCAGGCTATGTCATGTGCCAATGAGGTGGTGTCATATGAGATCGTCCTCTCCATCACCAGACTGATAAAGAAGTACGGTAAAGAGCTGCAGGTGGTCACCTGGGACATCCTGCTGGGAATCATAGAGCGACTCCTGCAGCAGATCCAGGTATACACACACACACACATACATACTGCACATGTGCACTCATACAGATTAAAAAACAGGTTTGTGTCTTGACTAAGTGGTCTGTCTCATCTGTTTTCACAGACTATAGGCAGTGCAGAGCTGAAGGCCATCGTGTATGAGCTGCTGACCACAGTAGAGGAGCTGTATGAGCAGAATGGTTACCATGGCTCCACTGAGAAGTTTTTTAGTCTGGTGGAAAAATGTGCTGACAAGAGACCGGTTAGTCCTTTTGAGTTTCCATCCCTTTGGTGTCATCCTGTGTTATCACTTGGTCTACTAACATGCTGCTGCTTTCCTAATCATAATCTTGTGTGTGTGTGACAGGATGCATCAGTGCTGACCCTCATCTCGTACAGGGCTCAGTCTATCCAGCCAGCCAAGGACGGCTGGATTCAGAGCCTTCACCGCCTTATGGAAAAATTCTTCAGGTAGGACACACACAAAGATGATGGTGATGATAGTTTGGTATTTGATTTCTGTCCCTCTTTGTCAATCACATCTGTCTTACACCTCTGCTGTATATTAACCTTTCCTGTCCCTCTCTGTTATCTTACCGTCTCTCTGAAAGGAATGAGACCCGCAGCGTGATAAGGATCAAAGTGCTTCATATCCTGTCCTTCGTTCTTAGTACCAACCGACAGCTTTATGAGGTCTGTACACTCACACGCATGAATATTTGCATCCATACTAACTATTAAGTTCATTGTCACATTGGTGTTTCATGTATGTCTTTAAAGTTGTTGGGTTTTTTTTCAGATGTATGGGTCATAAAATTCAACATAGTAAGATTCTTTCTCGTATTTTTTTTCTTTGACTTGTTCCAGGATGAGTTGATTGAAATGGTGGTGATCCCTCAGCTTAGTGGAATAGCTGAAGACCGGGACCTGGCTGTCCGAAAACAGGCCACCCAGCTACTGGTGGACCTTGCTGAGGGCTGCAACACACACCACTTTACCAGCCTGCTTGACATCATTGAGCGGGTACACACACACACACACACACACACACACACACACACGGATGTTCATGGTGTCTCACTGTTGCTTACATGAAGTAATTCAGTTCTGTCCCTTCCAGCCACAATGAGATCGTTCATGTGTTTTGTCTCTGTGTAGGTGGCCAGTCGCTCTCTGGTGTGTTCAGGGCCCCTGGAGGTTTCTGAGAGAGACCCCACAGCAGAGTCTCCTATGGAGGACGTCAGGACTGCTATACTGGGCCTGCTGGAAATCCTGCAGGTACATGAGGACTGGATTCACAAAAGTGACATTAAAATAGGTGTTCAGATGTTATTTCAGAAACGTTACACTTTAAAAGCATCTGACATTTGAATTGTCAATACTGTTCTTATCTTTTACAAAATTCATTTGTTTTAATATTTACAAACTTTTTAAATCTACCAGCAGAAAGAGGAAAAAGTATTTCAGTGATTTTAGACAAGCTTGTTTAAAGATCTTAATGGATTCTGCCTGGCAGCTATCTAATGTCGTTAAAGGTATCTTTACATCAATAATGCTGAAAAACATAGCGGAGAATAAATATCTTCACTATTGATAACTATCAACCTCTCTTGAGTTTTATCTTCTAACCTAAATGATAAAACAATGCTCTAAAACTTTTTTGTGCTGGAAAAAAAGGTTATTGTGAATCTGGGAGAAATGTAATGAATGTTGTGATTGACCTCCATCTTTTTCTCGCCTGGCAGAGCAAACTCTACAGCCTGCCAGCCAGTCACGCAAGTCGTGTGTACGAGTTGCTTATCAGCCACCTGCAGCTTCACTATAAGAACAAATACTGCTCAGCTATTGCTTCCAGTATCAGACTACAGGTAGGAGGGGGTCATTTCTTTCTCTTCATGTTACTCTCTCTCCATTTCTTTTGCACATGCATGTTGACTTCTTTTTCTTCAAACTTTAATTCTTCTTCAGGTGTTTGACTTCTTCCTGATGATGCGAGCGGACTCCCTTCACCGTCTCGGAGTCCCCAACAAAGATGGGGCCATGAGGTTCAGCCCTTACTGCTACTGTGACACAGGGTGAAGAAGCACGCACACAAACACACGCACACGCACACAGCATTTTTGCCAATGCTCTTATCTGCATCTGTTTTGCTCGTTATAATCCATTTAACATAAGACTAAGAGGACCATTAATTGTTTCCTTTGTTGTTTCAGAGAGCCAGAGAAGCGTGTCAGTGAAAAGAAGCCTGCAGGGTCAACATCTCCTCCTGCCGGCAGCCCCGCTCCAGCCGCTGCTCCTCCTGCTTCGACCGCCTCAATACGCTCAGCCTACCTGCCCTACGCACCAGCCTTCAGTGTCCTCCTGCAGTGCCTCAAAATGGTACGTGTAAAATTATTGAATTGAACTCACAGATAAATGACGTGTGTGTAGATTGTGTAAAATGATCAGTGTAGCCACCTTGACTTCACCCATTGGTTTGTGGACTCAGTTGTTAACCCCAAAAGTTTGGCATTTTGGCTGTCGCCATCTCGGATTTTAGGAGTCAGAAGGGATTATATTTGGATGACAGTGGAGCTAACCCTTAGGATAGCTGCTAGCATGGGTAGCACGGTGCATGTACAGCTGTGGTTAACTGTGATAATTCTAATGCTAATTTTTTCTAGTGAAAACAGTCCTTTAGCTAACAACACCCAAAAACACTTTCTGGAAGAACTGAGCATCCATCACGTCAAAGGGTCTTTAAATACAACCAAACACTGAACCCGCTGAAATAGTAACAGCTGCGACTACACCCACACTCTGTGAATATATGGTTACACCACGGTCACACCTCCAAACTAATGTTGCTACGGGAGCGACTTCTCAACAGATAGCACCAACCTGTCACTCAAAGCAGCACTGCCCTTCGTTAGCTGTAACTGTAGACCTTAATAAAATGTGAACGGATGAGTTATATTAAAATTCACCTTTGCACAATTGTCATGATTTCTGAAATTAGCTATAGAGACCAAAACTGTTTTTTCTACCAGGCTGTAAACGTGTTTATTTCTACCGTAAAGTTGGGCATGTTGGACAGAACTGACTCTCTTTTGGAGCTAACCTCAAGAGGCCATTCGAGAAACTTAAGTTTTTGGCACCCTGGAGATTGCCACTGTCTGCTGTATCTTGTAGAATAAATAACTGAGTGTGAATAACACTCGATGATTACATTGGATTTCCTTCTGTCTTTAAAGATATCAGACACAGTTTATTTTTCTCTTGTAGGAGACAGATTGGAAGGTGCTGAAGCTGGTTCTTGACAAGCTGCCGTGGACTCTGCAGTACAAAGTGCTGCTGCTCACGTCACCATGCAGCTTGGACCAGCTCTGCTCTACACTCTGCTGCATGGTAGTGCAAATACAGACATGTGACTGCAAATCTATACTTACAAGTCTGTACACATGTGAATTTGCTTGCGTACACATGACCAAATGTCACTATGCGTTGCACATTTTTTTTGTCTGTGTACTTGTAGGTGACGGATCGGATGATCTCTGAGCGCTTGAAGAAGACCCCAGAGGGGTTCTCTCGCACTGATGTTCAGCTGGCGGTGGTTCCTGTCCTCACAGCAATCACCTCCTACCATAACTACCTGGAGCAGTCGAGACAGGTGCAAACAAAAGTCTGTAAAGTCTGAATGAAATAGCTGACATCATTAGCAGGTTTCTTGGAAACTTGCATGTTGGGTTTACTGACTGCCAGAGGAGCCACATTTGGGCAACAGCATCCCATTATAGCTAATGTCTGTATACGACACAGATTTACCAGCACCTCCACACACATACATGGGGGCAGTTGTTCCCATGCTGGAATGTTGTTATTTAATTTCCTTTCCCCTCTACAGAGAGAACTGGTTCAGTGCCTTGAGACCGGCCTCATTTACCGCTGTGCCAAGCAGTGTGTGGTGGCTCTCACAATGTGCACAGTGGAGATGCCTGACATCATGATCAAGCTCCTCCCTGCCCTCATCGTCAAGCTCACCCACATCTCTGCAACTGTTGCCATGGCGTCTCCTATGCTCGAGTTCCTCTCCAGTGAGCAACAAAAGCTTTTTTGAAAACTTCTTCAGTTCTCTTCTTAAAAAAGTTTCTTTACCCTTGTCGAGTGTTCAGGGCCAGTTAGTCACATCAAGTTTTTCTGTGAAGAAAGTATTCGTTTGATGCGTTCTTTCTTCTGTTCTGCATCATAGCTCTGGTGCGCCTGCCCCATCTCTACGCCAACTTTGTAGCTGAGCAGTATGTCAGCGTGTTTGCCATCTCTCTACCCTACACTAACCCTTCCAAGTAAGTGCTCACTTAAACACAAACAGGCATGTTCTCAAATGCATAGACACACCATGACCTGTTTGTTTCCTCCATTCCCATCAGGTTCAACCAGTACATCGTGTCCCTGGCCCACCATGTGATCGCCATGTGGTTTATTCGCTGCAGACTCCCCTTTCGGAAGGACTTTGTCCAGTACATCACAAAGGTGTGTGCGGGTTTGTCTCACTACCTTCATTGACTTATTTATGACTTGGAATTTTTATTTCGAAGTATAACATCAGAAAAGAGAAACAACACAGTACTGACAGAAAGCACAAGAACATAACTCCCACATGGAAATCAATATCACCACCAGGCTCTCAGATTATCCTTGTGTTCACGCATATGTGAAAGGCAATATCCTGTTTGTGGAAATATTTTCTTTTACATGCAGCAACCTTCTCTCCCAGTCCCTTAAAAGAAGGACTTCAGTCATCTTTCAGTTCGTGAGAAAAATCTGTCATGCAGCCATTGTCAGATAATACCTTAAAGAAGCAGTGTGTAGGACTTAAGGTGATCTGCTGACAGAAATGGAATATAATATTCCTTACTCTGTTTTCATTAGTGTGTAATCCCCTGAAACTAAGATTCATTGTGTTGTTTTGTTAGTTTAGAATGAGCCCTTCATATCTACATAGGGAGCGGTCCTCTTCCACGGAGCCCGCCATGTTGCAGCGTCATGAAACACTGGGTCTAGAGAGGGCCTTTCACATTTTTATGTTACTGTGAGGCCACAGTAGTACGTTGGTTGCAGTTTGCACCCTCACCACTAGATGAAACTAAATCCTACACATTGCTCTTTTTAAGGAATAGTTCAACATTTTGGGAAATATGCTAATTAGATTTATTGCCGACCGTTAGATAAGCGTCTGTACCTTCTCTGTGTGTTGAAAGTGAAGCAACAGCCATCACAGTTATTTTAGCTTAGGATAAAGCCTGGACCCTTCAGTCTTGTGAATGAGAAGTTGCCAAGCAACCACTAGAGAGAATTTGATAAGTCCCTCTGCCTCGCTAAGAGATCTGGCACATAACCCCCATTAAAACCAGTTTTTCTGTGAATTAAACAAACAAGATATGAGTAAGTAAGTGAGCTGTAGAGGAGCTGGTAGATTAGTGTTGGACAGACCCAGACTGTTTCACCCCAGTGTTGCTGTGCAGTGCTCTCCTGGCTGTAGCTTCAAATTTAACGTACAGACATTAGAGTGGTGTCAATCATCACATCCAACTTTTGGCAAGTAAGCAAACGTGCATTTCCCAAAATGTCAAATTAGTCTCCTAAAACACAAAGCTTTGGACAGAGAACTGCAGGTGTGTGATGTCACACCATGACAGTAAATGTGGTTTATATA
This sequence comes from Chaetodon striatus, assembly GCA_029783705.1. Lineage (NCBI taxonomy): Eukaryota > Metazoa > Chordata > Actinopteri > Chaetodontiformes > Chaetodontidae > Chaetodon > Chaetodon striatus. Next base: position 26,690,753 of record JAPZEB010000020.1, on the reverse strand, counting down.
GTGATGTAACATTTTGTATTGTATGATCATTATCTTTAATCAGTTTTGCATCTCTATATCTTAACATTCACACCTTTTGTCTGTGTCTTCAGGGTTTGCGATCCAACGCCCTGCTGCCATTTGATGATGGTCATGAGCAAAGTTCATTTCGTGCCCGAAGCACCAGCCTCAATGAAAGGCCCAAGAGGTAAATCATATAAACACATACACACACACACAGCTGCAAGTGCTGACGTACAAACCAGCAGCACCACACACAGCCCATGTGGCCATTGTTTTATTGAAGGGTAGGGGTTGCCAAGGTAACAAGGGACTCGGCATGACTGGTGCTGTGGCGTGATGGTTACAGTGACTCCTCTCAGGTTGCCATGGTGATCATTAGTTCATTTTATTTATTGTTTATGGTTTTTTTCATTTTGAAATGTGTTCTTTTTCTGCCATAGTTTTTTTTATTTTTTTTTATTAAAAATTCACATCTCATCTTAATGACATACAGGGGGTGGACAAAATAACATGAACACCTGTATAATGTAATGTAATCTAAGGCAATAGCCCTACAGTTGATAGTAATTTTTAGTTGGTACTTACAGAGGGTTTGATTTATCCCTGTGGTAGTAACTAAATCTGAAGTGTTTGTGTGTGTGTTGTCATAGTGGATTGTATTGTATTGTCCAGATGTTTGTGTTACTGTGTCCACCACCTGTAGCATATAAATTTACACTCAGAGTGATAGTATGGGGGAAGAACTGTCTGGTTTTCTTTCTCCTGATGTCACATCCTACCATCTGACTGTTTATGACCACAGTAAATACAGACTTAACATGTACACAAAGAGAAATACACACTTGGTCTTTCACACAGAGGTGTAAGGAAGCTTTCTCAGCAAGGCGTCATTGTCATCTGTACATGGTGTAAATGTTTGTCAGTTGTCCTTGTCTTTATCCCATGAACAACCCACGATAAAAACATCCAGAGTAACCCATTACAACACAGTATAGGTGATGCCAGAGAGAAGGACGGGACTGAACAGACCTCTAACCAGCTGAGACTCAGCAGACTAACTGGGCTACATCTGTCCCGCTCTAACAGATGTTTGCTGTGATGCACAGTTTTGTCACCAACTGAAAAGAGGATGAGAATCACCCTTTATCCTACTGCTTTAGTGTTTCACTGCGGACAGAGTGCTCTATGGAAAGACACTAATCTGGATGCACTTTTTTCCCCACATGAAAACTATTTTGAAATGGAGAAGGACCCCCCCCTCAGTGTTTCCAGGTGGTGTTAGTGCAGGTGCAAGACATCTGGATCGCTTCAAGTTTTTCTCAGAGCTATAATAATCACACTAATATCTGGGTTTCAATATCAACACACTCGCCTTTAAAGCCGGTACATACAGCAAGGTCAATGGCAATAAACGGGAGAGGAAAATAAGACTGTTGTCTAAATATCAACCACAACAAACAAAATCTAACTTTGCTGGCTTGCTAACACGGCAGCTCCGATGTGGTCACTCAGATGGGTAAAAAGTAAATTACGATCACAACAAAGCAAACAAACTTGTAATGCAACAGACAGGCATAATTGTTATACATTCATTGGGCCTTTTTGACTAGCAGTAACTTTTTTAATTTAATCCCTTTTCCTGCTCCGTTGTGTAATTACATATGTTACAGGGAATAGTGGGCGTAACTGCTTTATATACGTCTTTTTCCCAAAGTCCTCTCAATCTAGCTTGGGTCCCATGCCTATAGTTAGGGCTGTACCACATAGTTTGAAGCTTCATTAATACTGGTGACATTTGAATTT
>JAPZEB010000020.1:26673341-26688847 GCA_029783705.1 Chaetodon striatus | reverse complement strand
AATACTGGTGACATTTGAATTTTAAATCAATAGTTGATTTTTTTTTCTTTTTTCTTGCATGTCTCAATTCAGTTTGAAATCTGTATTTCTGCACATCTGCATATAAAGAATAGGCTAATATTTTTAGTATTACACAATTGCAGAAGTGCTTTGGTCCCTGTGTAGGATTGTTTCTGACTTGTGATCCAGTCATTTCCAGTAACTCCAGGGTGTTGTCCAAACGTCAAAAGATGGATAGGTGTAATCATTTCTGAAAATCAAAACATGTTTTTATCCATCAAAATATTCTGCTTTAATTCACATTTGTTGGCCTTTTCCCTTTTAAAAGTAACATTTTCACTGCAGTAAAAAAATGGTTTGCTCTCCCACTTTCTTTACAAAGGGAGACACATACCTCTATATTAAAATAAATAACTTTAGTTATTACTTTTGTTGTTACAGATTGAAAAAAATCACATTACGTATCTGCTTTTGCTTGCCTCTCTGCGCCCCATCAAGACATCATCACTTTCAAAACAACAGCAATTGTAGAAAGATTTCAAAAAATAATTAATTTGGGATGTTCTGATTTATTTTATTACCATTGCTGAAGGGTGCGATTATTATTTCATTGGTTTTTTAATGCCCTTATTGGATTAGTCTGCTGCCTGCTTGTATTTGTGTTGATGAAAATAATGAGTTATATTCATCACAGAAAGTTGACTTCATTAAAAGACTGACTGGTTTTATTTGATGAATCACTTAATTCAAATTAAGAGTTTTGTAGGGGAATTTTTATTGTGGGTGATGACATCAAAGAATATGATGACGGACACTCTGAGCTTCATTTTAAAATTTCAGTTGATATAATTTTTGAAATACAGTCGGTACAGCCCTACCTATAATGGTTTCTTTATAAGCAAAAACAAAACTCCTCCGCCCTTGCTGTCATTGCAATCAAGCACACTTACAGCTTTTCATAGTGATACATAATGCCTCTGCTAACATCAGTTTCTACTGATCCTCCATACAAACCCACTCTCAGTGTTGTGTTATTATTCATCAAGTAATCTGTCCTTGTGCTGTCCATTGCCTACTGTTGGGTTGGAGTGCTGCATGTGAGATTTCATATGAATAATTTAACATCTAGCCTATTCTCACAAATACAGAAATCTTTTATAAATTGAGTTTATGGGGAACTTTGAGTTTACATTTGGACTCTCCAGAGGCCCTGATTACTTTTTAAATCTACTGAAGTTAAAGTAAGTCCAATAATTAGAGTCTTGTACTTCATTGGCTTCCTCAGAGTATTCAGTCCAGATGTGCTGTGCTCCAACCCTCAGGTTTAACCCAGCATTTCATTTTCAGTTGGATGTGATGTTTTTTTTTTGTTTAAATTCCATCATGTCAGGCCTGTGCTGAGTCCATCCCTACTACTTTACTTCTCCTGTACTGGTCCTTGGCTTCACTATGTACCTGCTGTGTGAAATAATGTTTATTTTGTTGCTCTCCTGAATACTTTCTGTGTGTATTTTCTTTTCTGAGAAGCAGAAGCTGTTTTACCCTCTGCTGTAGCTTGTCTGTTTTTTCTTTTAGTTGATGTTTATCCTTTTTTTGATCCTCTTAGTCCGCTCTCTTGTAATCTGATTCATAGTGTTCACTGCTGTTAATTTTCACCTTGTTTTGTTTTTCTTTCAATTCTTCATTCAACCCCCCTTCCCTGCCTCCTGCAATTGGGCGCTGCGTTGTGGTTGTGGTTTTGGGGGGTGGTCGTGTCATCCTGGATCCTTCCTACGTTGCTCCTGGCCCCTCTCTTCTTCTGTGACCCCTGCCTTTTGACCTTTGTGGCCCTACCCTCTGTACCCTGCCCCCACCCCCCTCCCCATCGCCCTCCCTGCGTGGCGTGTGCCCTTTACTCTGGTACTTGGGTGACGATTCCTGCTGTCTCCTGGTATACCTCCATGCACCACACTCTTCCCCTACACTCCCAAACCAATGCCACCCTCACGATGACCCACCCCCTTAATGTCCACCGCCACCATATCGCCGACGCGGGCCCGTTCCCCTCACCGTTTGCCATGGGTACTAATCACCGCTCAGTCTGCGGGCAGCAAAAGTGGCGAAGGCGGCAGCAGCAGTAGCCAATAGCAGCAGCTCTCCAGTTAAAGAGCTGAGGGACCTGTCAGCCATGGATGCTTTCCGCTCCCGCAGCATCAGTGTCTCCGAACATGCGGTCCGCAGGTTAGAGAAGAGCCTTCTGGGTAACCAAAAAAACAACAACAACAACCCAAACACTTGTTGCTTCCTCCATGGGATGATTGATGGGGATGTAGGGTCATGTCATGCGGGTCCGTTGGGTGGGCGTTGAGTGATTTGTTGTCAGGGACACCTGGAGCGGGTGGTGCATGCTGGAGGAAGGTTTGTGTGTCGACCTTTTTGGTTTGTTTTGGGCTGCAATCATACACTTGCTGTTTTAGATTTTGTTTGTATTATTTGCTTTTGCATGCAGTGTTTGCAGAAGACATCAGACAACACTTGATGTTTTTCTGTTTGATTTTGCTCTAACACAGATTTTGCTTTTGTTTTAATTTAATGTTAATTTGTCTTTGACTTTGGTTTTTGTTTTGCTGGGTGTATTGCTGACTGGTTTTGATTGGCCTAACATCAGATGAATGGCAGGAGGGACTGGTGCAAAGCATGTGTATTCAAAGTGATGGGATCTTATCCTGATTGACAACAACCGCAACCTACAACTCTGCCTCCCTTTTCTTGGTGGGAGGGAACTTCTGCTTCCTCGGCCATTGACAGGGACAACAGCAACACAACAGCTTTGTTTGCTTGCTTGACTTTTTTTTTTGCGCCACTGACAAACAAACACTGTGCTGCTATGACCATGGCAATCTCCTAGTTTGGGATTTTAGGACTAGCTGGGCTGATGTGAACTTTTAATGTTCGATTACAGACTCAAGTTATTCATATCACCACACACATATACACACAGACACTCTGCCTGAGTTATTTTTACACCTTTACGCTTTACCTCTGCTTGGCTGACATGCTCAAGTAACTGACAGATGGATGATCTAACACTGCAGTTGTCAAACGTGGTTACAGCACCACTGTATTGAATATGCCCTACTCCTCCTGCCCAACAGATGGCAGCAAAAGCCCAGTGCTTTAATGTTTGGATGTACTGTGTATTTAATTTCTGTGCAAAACACTGAACTTTATCACACTAAACAACTGCAGTGTGGATCTGTTTAACCTGCTTCAACTGCTAAACGGCTGCAAATCAACAATTTTCTTGAACAGTTTGTGTCTCTTGAATGGTAACACCTGAGTGACAAGTTAGATTGAAGCCTTTCTTCTGGTGGACACTTGTTTCACTTCAGACAACATGACCATGTTTTACATTTTAAGACTTTAAGGGAGAGTTCACTCCAAAGTCAAAAATACATATTTTTGCTTTTATCTGTAGTGCTTTTATAAATCTTCCCCCTGTGTGGGGTTTTAGTTGGCGGGTGTAGTTCTGTAGAAAGAAAACAGTTCTGACATGAAACTACTTGCAACAAGGTCTGTGGATTATCTTGAGTAACGGGTTATTGCTATTGAGTTTTTCAAATGTATTTGTTTGGCACTTTGAACACTACAAAGTGAATGCCTTTGTGTGCCATTATATTTGAGAGAAGGAGGACATCTCTACGTATGATAGGGATGGAGGGAAACAGTCGATCCCTAGATGCATCGTAATTGGAATATCTAAATGTTAGTTAATAATGGATGGATGGAATGAAAGAGGTGGACCTCAACCACAATAGTGGTGCAGCATCTGGACAGTCTACAGTGCAGACATGCTTACCTTGTAATTCATCTTCACAAAAGGCAGTGGTTTAGGGCTGCCCATCAAAAGTTGGATATTTGAATTGTCAGTATCGGAGACTACTTGCAGTGTGCTCTTGACTTTCATGCAACTCTTTGGTACAGACAGCTGCGGACGTGATGCAGTGGCACAGAGGAGGAGTAACTTTCTCCGAGATAACATTATCTTGTCTCTTCTGCTTAGATGTGGCGAGTTTACAGCTCACAGATACTTGATAAGATGCAGTCTCAGGCTTTTGTTTAATATCTAGTGTCGGCTAAATATGTTTGCCATGTCCCACTGAGCCTGTTCAAACATGAAAAGTTAATACGGACAAAAAAAACCAACTAAATCATCACCTGTTTGTATTAAATGGCCGAATCTGATTCGACTGACATAATTCTGGGTGGGGTACAGACCTACAGCAGTTACATGTTTTAAATTTAATGTCTGAATAATTATATTTGTGAGGCCAATGTTAAGTATATTGTGAATACTTCCTATGCCATCACCCAGAGATTAACATTATCAGAGCGGATCACCACTTAAACAAACGAGATCAGCTAACACACACTCACACACTCAATTCATTAACTGATTCAGTTTACTTTTTAAACTAAAAAGGCTGCAGACGATTTGCTATTCAGCAGTTTGTGAATTGCATACGATTTCCAGCTTCACTGCTGAAAGTTTACAGTATGCAAACACAGCACACTACACTGGCAAAAATATCCCACAATGGGTTAGTGTGAGCAGCCGCAGATAGATGCAATCTGACTGGCACTCCGAGGTTTAAAAGCTGGAGTATGGAAGTATTTCCGCCATAAGGTTGAAGGGAAAAGGGACCTGGACATGAGCCAGACTGTATGCATGTTAATGTTTTTTTTTTTATTTAATTATGGATCACTACAAATGTAGTCTGCAATATTTTAAAAGTAGCAAATAGTCACACAGTGAGAAAAATAAATTGTGACAATCAAAAATGTTGCGTTGATAATTGTTTTGTAATCCATTTGTTGTAATCAAATTGTGAGATTTCCACCCCTAATGGCCAGCATCTCCAACACTTGGCAACTAACACCAAAACAATCTAGATTAAAAGCACCACAGGTAAGAGGAAAAATATCTAATTTTATTTTTGGACGAACTGTGCCTTTAATGTTTTCATAAACATCCCTACATGATATCGAGAAATAACCCTTAACACTTTTTGTTTTATTCCTCTTCTTTAGCTGAGCTTGTGTTCAACTAAACATGAGTACACATCCCTGCCGACACTGCCTGCATTTAAAAATCAAAACATTAAATTCTTATAAATGTCATACAGTCAGCTGTAATTAGAGTTGTGTAAATTCAATGAAATAAAGCATAATAGATAGCAGTGTAATAAATAATAGATAACGGTGAACAAAGCACACTGTCTCAGTCGTGAGCGTTTCATGGTCATGTTGTTCGGAGTATGTGTCCACGAGACATTGAAGGGAAAAATGAATCATTGTCAGTAGAAGACTGGTAAGTACAAAATGTGTGGAATAGTTGTTATTCACATGCTGGGACTTGGTCTGAGTGAGCGATTTCTTTTTGTTCTGTCTGACAGAACTAATAAATCTGCACAGCTGTATAAACAAATCTATCTTTAAACCTCTCACATTAAGTGAATTACTTACTGTGTGCACCTATTTCCATTTTTAAATCATTTTAACTCCGTTACAGTGTCTTATCTAAACTGGAGATAGTTACAAGGCTGAGACAAAGAAGGCTTGTTTGATACATCCACCAAGGACAGACGTTCCTTTTGCATCGTTGTCTTTCTATCTTCCTGCATAGTTGCTTTCTGCCTAATTTGTATCCGTATTTGTTCTTTTATTGAACTTGTCTTTGATTCTGTGAGGCATGAAAGCAGTCCTCCTGCCTTACGTACTCCCCACAGTGATGAATACACACAGTTGGTTGTGTGTGTTGTTGTAAACTGCTCATTTTAAGAGCCAACATGGCCTTCGTTTTGACTGAAGTATCTCTCAAGCCCTGATTGAGACTAATGTTTACATCTGTAAAGGTGCTTTTAACCTAATTTGTCTGTAGAGCATGCAGTAATGGTTGTTGTGGATACAAAAAGGTGCTGTCAACTTGACAGTGAATACTAATAAAGAGATTTGGCAGCAGCTCAGACATTAGTGCACGGTTAAACACATTTATTCACACAGCTTCTACCTTCTGGTTTCTCTGCACTCCTCTGGCTTACTTAGCATTTAAACATGTTACACCATAGATCTCCTCTGCCTGCTGTACGGAGCTTATTTAAATATAGGGAAATAAGCAGTGGGGTATCGCAGGTAACAAGGTCGCTTATACCAAGTCCCGGTGTTTGTCTATGTTTGTGTGCTTGAGAAAATGTGAGTGCTTGTGTGGCATGTGATATAGACAGAAACATCGGTGTGTTTGCGTGATTTTGTGACATTCTGCAATTTTCTCACTTTCTTTATATCAGCCCTTGCATGTCTCTGTGTGCACCAATTACATGTTAAAAATATATCTGGAGCCTGTGTGCCTCCGTCTTCCTCCTTTGCCCTTCTCCCTGGTGTTTAACCTTCTCTCTGGTTCCTCCTATAGGATGCACACCTCGACCACCACCTGCAGTCTGGGCTCCGCCGATGAAAACGCGGTGACTCAGGCAGACGAGGGGTTGAAGACTGTCCACCTGGAGCTCACAGAGACCTGTCTGGATATGATGGCTCGATATGTTTTCTCTAACTTCTCTGCCCTGCCTAAGAGGTTTGCAAGGACATACTTTTTTTTCCTCCAGTATGTTTGTATGGGAGTGGTTCTTTACTATGGTTAATTTTTGGAAGACAGAAATGTAAGAGGCTGTGGCAGTCATAAATGTGACCTCTTTTGTCCTCTCAGGTCTCCAATTGCAGAGTTCCTTTTGGCTGGTGGTCGCAGTATGACCTGGCTGGTAGGCAACAAGCTGGTGACCATAACAACCAGCGGAGGAGTCCGAACTCAAGCGCTGCTGGGTCTGGATATGGCTGAACGACTGGGAGGAGGAGGGGAGATGACCAGGTGAAGCATCCTCACATACATGTCGACAATGAATCAGGCTTTTTAAGGACAGTCTGACTGGAATGTCTCAACAGCTACTGAATGGGTTGCCATGAAATGTGGTACAAATATTCACATTTTCTAGTGGATAGATTCTCATGATTCCCTGATTTTCCATGTAGCGCATCATCATCAAGTCAACATTTCAGTTTCACCAACACTTAAGTTCATGATCAAATGCCTGCAAAACTTAATGCAGTACATCAGCCTCAGGTGTACTTTGTCTTTTAGTGATATTAGAAAACACTTAGGTCACGTGCTAAATGTAGATGATGAACTTGGTAAACATTACATCTACTTTGTAATTGTGAACATGTCACCAGGCTGACATTGACATCTAGCTTGAAGCACTGCTGCTAGCATGGCTGCAGGGTCTTAGTCTTGTTAGCTGCTTTGTAATAATTTATTCTCGGTCCTACAGGTCAGATCCGTCACTCCACACCAGGATCACCAAAGAGGCTCCAGCTAAACTGGAGTCACAGTCGAGCCAGCAGCACAACAGAGCCGCACGCATACGGGTCCGCTCGATGTCAGGTAATAAATATTCAGCTGCTTGGCAGGTAAAACTTGGCCTCAGGACTTGGAACATCCCATGATACACAAACTTCTCTCTCATTATTTTAACCAACAACTTTGGTACTGAAGAGAACTGTTTGTGAGACAGTACTAAAATACCTGAAATCAGTCAAAATCTACCAGTGTACAGTTAGTGCTATTTTCCAATATCCATTTTTTAAACAGAAGGCAAACTGAGTTGCTTCCCGCTGTCTTAAAATGAGGAATAATCGGGTAGCTTTTATCCTCCACAGATTTGCAGCCCTGCTTTTATCTGATCTGTGTCTGCCTGTGTTACCTCCTCCCTCTCTGACTACATCCCATTCTTCTCCTGTCTTTTCATGATACAAGTCATGTAACTGAAGATCAGTGGCATTATTTATCATTATTCCAGAATACAGTCAGAATACATTAAAAGGAAAATGGGATGCAAAATTAGACTCCTTGACTGTGATCTTCCACCCATTAATGTCTGTATGTACTTTGTGTGCTTTGGGTTTTGTGTAGGTGGATGTGGATGACATTAGGAATCATAAGATTTTGCTGCCTCTTTCCTGATGTTAGTCTTTTTGGCTCTGTCAGTCTACCTTAGTGTGAACAGTACATCATGTGTCCTTAAACTGTGTCTAATGTTTTACCAAAGCTGACCTTCTTGATTATTAAAAAAAAGAATTTAAGTATCTTATGAGATGAGCCTGCTGTTTCAAATTGCATATTATGTGATGAAGGGAACGATAAGATGATGATGATGACCTTCCTCTCATTCAAGGTGGCCATGCTCTACGTGCTGGTCCTGCTCAGAGTCTCAGTCCACTGGTGTCCCCCTCTGAGGGCGAGTTAGCTGCTCCACTCTCTCCCCCCTCTGCTTCCACCCTGGATGGTTTGGGTCCTCCCTCCTCCGCCTCTGCTGCCCCGTCTGCACCCCCACCCCTCAAAGACAACCCCAGCCTGGCTGAGTTTGTCCCTATGCTCACACAGGGCTGGGCAGAAATCTTCATACGGAGACCATCTGGTATGCAAACTACACTTATTAAGAGCAGCAAATTACTGAACACCTGAAGAGTGTTGCTGTGTTTAGAGAAGGTTTAGCTGTGTGTTAACTTTGGTCTCATTTGGTTTTATTGTTATTGTCTTAAATATTATTAACCCAATACTTGGTGAAAGTATACTATGTAGGAACTGTAACTTACTGTCACTGCATGAACGTTCACTGTAGGCTACTATTGTAGAAACGTTAAATTTGTTGTAATGGAAATACATAACAGAAAACAGGTCATATCTGCATCGCTCTTCATCCCCATCCTTCAGTGATTGCCAGCGAAAGTAAAAGCCAACCCCAGATTCATTCTCGTTTTGAAACAAGCTTTTTCCTCTTGGTCTTTCGCCTCACTACTTTTGCATCTTTTTGGCGCTGTGTCCGTGATTTTAATTGCTTCCTATGCTGCACCTACCTGATCGCTACCTTTTTGTTAAGTCTCCACCTCACCGGCATGCTGTTACTGCCTCGAAGCTACACACGACTGCTCAAAGGTTGCAGCCCATTAACATCCTGAATGCAGCAAAATAATAAGAAATAAGAAAATACAGACAGTTGGCAGAGTCTCTACAGATTAATACATCACACACTTCTAGTGGGTCACAAGTCACGATCCAGGGAAATTACTTTTGTATGAGTCTATATGTTGTCTTGTAGGAAAATCCTACGTAGTATACCTTTAACTACACATTGACTGCAAGTAACAATATGACAAAATATTTTTTTAAGCATACCGTGTGCTTTTATATTGATTTTCAGGCTGCCCTTGGTTTTGTTGCTTGACATTGTGAGAATGAACTTGCAGTAACTTGAAACCTGCACAAGGTTATTAATGCATACCAGTGAATATGTAGTCTGCCTTATTTTTTTGTCAGGTTTTAGATTTTTTTGTGGATCAATTGTTAAATACAAGGGCATCCTGATGGTTTTGGGTGTGTCACAAATGATGGATATATGGTGGATTGCTTAAAGACTTATTTGATAACCTTCAGCTTGTATTTGAAGTGCACAAGTTTTATTTGTAGTGTAGTAAAATAATCAAAACCATGTGTGGTCTTTGTGAAACAGTAGATCTGTGGTCTGATGCATGTGTCTGTCTGTCTGTCGTCACAGGTAACACAAGCTGGCTAATGTGTCTGGAGAACCCCCCCAGTCCCTTCTCTTCGGAGCTTGGCAACATGCCGCTGCAGGAGCTCTCCACTGTCCTTATGGCCATGGAGGGAGTAAAGGAGCCTCCCACCCAGACAGCCAGTGCTCCCGCCAGCACTGCTGCTCCTGCTCCCGTCTCTGAGCCACTAACCCAGACACACAGCAGCGTCGGAGCAAAGGCAAACCTGATTCAGCGCTCTAACACTGGTGAGTAACAGTCTGAGAAGAGAAAGCTGAAAAGATCAGAAACTTTGTTTTATTTTTATCTTGTTGTTGTGTATTGCTGGATGTAATTGATGATTGCAGGTTATATGTCCCAGAATTTTAAGATCACAAAATTGTAATTGTGTTGTAAGTAAAATAAACACAACAACAGTACAGCCAGAATATTTAGCTACAGACCTGAAAATGATAACGGACTTATAAATGTAATGTTATGCATGAAAGCATCCCTCCTGTTGGCCTGACTGCCTGCCTTCGGTCCCATTTAATGGATTGAGCTAAGTCAGAAATTGCCTGTGAATACTTAATGTGAACCTGAAGGTTATCAGTTGTCCAGCTTGGATTTGCTCAGGTCGTTGTTCGCCAAAGATCACTGCATTGACATGCTTGGTGTTCATCATTTAAATGTCTTTTTTTGCAGAAGCCTCCTTTTCAGTGGTTCCCAGTGTCCTGTGCTTCTGTTCACGTTCTCTCTTCCTGTGGGGCTCGTCTGCATCCAATTATTCATCCTCACATTTTCTCTGTACCTCATCAATTCATCTTTTTTCTTCACAGTTTCTTTCGTTATTTCTTCTTTTCTCACTGCCTTTGAGATTTTTCTCCCCATGTCCTCATTAGTTTTAATGTTTTTTCATCCTCACCTTCCATGCTGGTTTGCGATTGGCTGTGGTGTGTTATGTGGCGTCATGTGCCACCAACCTGTCCTCTGGCGTCCCCGCCTGCAGTGGGCGGCTCTCTCTGGTCTCTGGGTTTGGGCTCTGCCCACCTAGGCCCTCCAACCCCTGGCAGGTTGCACAGGAGCATTTCCTGGGCAGGTACCGTCCACCACACGTGTGCCCCCACCCCCACCCCCCTCCAGAAAATCCTGGTGTAGTGTATTTCTTCTCACTTGCACAATAGAGTGGTCTGCCAGCACAAACTGGAAGTGACATTTGATCATTACATGACTTTAATTATATCCACTCTACTGTAAGTTAAAGATGTCGCAAAAGAAAGTCATACATTATCTCTTACTGGCTGTTAACAGTGGGAGATCCAAAGACAGCAATATTGTTTGTCCAATAAAATGTTGTAAAGGAATAGTTTGACATTTTGGGCAATATGCTTATTCTTTTTTTTGACAAAAGTTAGATAAAAGGGTAGGTATTTCTCTCACATCTGTTCTTTCAATATGAAGCTGGTGCCAGCAGCTGATTAGCTTGACTTAGCATGAAGACGAGACACAAGAGAAAATTGAGACTGTAAATCTTAACAATTAATACATTATGTCTATGTTTGAAAAATGACATGTTATAGTTTTAGGGGAAATATGTGCCGGACGTTTTCTTGGCTGAAATGCTATGCTATGCTGGACAGACATCAGAGTGGTATTGATCTTCTCATTGAACTCAGCAAGAAAGCCAATTTTGTGTGTACTTCCCAAAATGTCCATCTATTCCTTTTAAAGGGAAACACCAGCTAAATGAAGAATTCTAATATGTTATTTCCATGGTCTAGGAACGTTCAATCAATATTTGTGAACATAAACTACTTGTTTTTAAAGTCGGAAACCAGAGAAGTGAGCCTCAAACTTGTGATGTCATCAAGTATAAAGGCTGGAGTTGCCCCATCGCAATAAATGGGAGCCTGATTTTATGGACCCACAGAATGTTTGCTGAGTTTCTTTCCTACAACCAAATTTTTTATGGCCTCAGTCTTCCGTATGGAAGAACAGAGTTAACAGATTTCAAACGTTAATGTTGAAGCATTTTGTTATGCATGCCTGTGTTTGTAACCATGACCCAGCATTACTTTCCTCTATACCCAATTCATGCAGTATAAAGATCTTTCACTCCCTGTCCTCTTGCAAACAAGCTACTCATTGTCTATGGAGCAGCTCCAGACTTTATACCCTATGACATCAGGAATGTTTTAGCACTCTAGTTTTTTTAATTTAGGAGAGAGTTTGTTTGTCTGTTAATAATTTTGGACTGTCTTAGACCATAGAAATAACATATATGAACTTTAAAAATGGGCGTAGTTCCCCTTTGATTGTAAATTAGACATGATTTGTAGGAGTTTCTTTGTCCAGTTTGCACACCTGTCAGAGATAACTAATTTGTGCAAAAAAGCCGCAGCTTTATGATAAAGAAATAATAAGGATTGTGCAAGTGAAGGAATTCAGAATATCTGCTTTACCCATCATCAGTCTTCTATTAACACGAGGGGGGAGGGAGGGAGGGAGTGTCTTCGACAAGAGATGCTGAAAACATGCCTGCACTCGGATTAATCAGTCCAATGACACCTAAAGATGGATCATGATTTATTTTTTTTTACTCCTTCCATGATTTGTTTTTCCTTCCTAATCATTTTTCTCTAACTCTCTGTCTTTGAAATATACACCCAGGTTGACCTTTTAACCCCTGACCCTCTGATGTTGTCAACAGAAGAGCCCAGACCTTATTGAACTAATTTGCTCTTTTTGCCTCACTGGTAGACCAGTAGGGTGATGAAGACATTTTCAGAGCTGCACTTTTAAGAGCCAACAGTCAAGTGTCAAAGAGACCCGATCACGTTGACTGCCTCTTCTTTGAGTGTAGGGGGACTGTTCGTTGGGAGATACAGGACTGGAAGGGCCTGGTCTGGGCTGCTGTTGCAGTTGCTGCATTGTGTTTTGGGCCGAGATAACCAACAAACCAACCAAGCAGATGCATGTATCTTGATGGAAAAATCAAGTAGATGAACCAGTGATGGATAGAGGCTGCCTGCTGCATTGATCTGTCTTTGTCTCTGATCTCAGTGTTTGTAGGTTGTATTTACTGTAGGTCAAGATCTGAATGTCCATGTGCCTGTGTGTGTGTTTGCCTGACTGTCTTTGAGTTTGTTTGATCAGTGTGGATACATCTGATTCTGTTTGTTACCACGATTAATTTCACTCATTGTGTACTTGTCTAGAATTTTGATTTTTAGAGAGAATGTGTGTGAGGTGTCAAAATTACTACTGACAGCTGTGATGAAATCATTGTTTGTTGTGGGAGTCTTACACCTGCGTATGGCTTTATATCTCTGATTTTGTGACTAATGGTGGACAACACCATGTGAGTGTGTGTGTGTGTGTGTAGGGAGGTTACGACGGTTTTTGGTGTGTGTGTCCTCCTATAACCCACATGGTTGTTGCCTTGTCCTGCTGTAGACTCTGTGGTGGTGCTCGAGGAGGGGTCAGGGGTCACTACAGCACACACACCATCTGATTGGCTAGAGAGTGAAGAGTTTGAGCCAATGACCTCTGATCCAATCTTCATGTCTGCAGACAAGTTTACAAAGACCCCGCCGCCTGGAACGCTCAGCAGGGTAGGAAGTTGGTGCACATATTTTTTTAAATTTTATTTTGCACACAGAACCGGGCATGCATCTTCCACTGACTTCATCCTATGAAGAGTAACCAAAATACTATGTGTACTACAGCATGGTAAACTCATCTCCACCACCTGTTGTTTAATTATCAGCTGATGATTGTTTGGTTTCCCCACACTTACCCTTGTGTAATAAGAGGCTTAATTAGTTCATTTGCAAAAACATGCGACCCAGGTTTAGTCCTGTGAAGTCTGCCCTCTGCTGTTGTAAAATCAACTCCTCTAATCTCTCTCCTCCAGTCCTCCTCAACCTCCAGTCAAGATGATGAAAAGTCGACGCTGGAGGAAGTGAGTGAGGGAGCGATTCCTATTGATCAGCCCACTGTGGGACCCTCCACCCCAGGCAGCCAGGGGCCTGAGCTACCCTTCCAGACCCACACTCAGTCCCAGGGTCATGGACTCAACAAGTCCAGCTCCTCTCCTGAGCTCCAAACCTTACCTGAAGCCTTTTCCAAGGCTGCTATGGAGTCTGAGACTGCGCCAGGAGACACATCGTGGCCCAGAGCACCTTCCTCAGATGGCAAGCCTCAGCCCCAGCAGCCTCATTTTGAGAAAGAGAAGGTGGAGGGACTCACAGGAGGGGACGTTAATGGACTGGGAGGTCAGAGTCAAGGGCCTGAAGGCCCAGGTGTAGTGTCATCTCAAAGTGGAGGGGCAAGGATGAGGTTGGAGTTTCCAGCAGCAGCAGCGCAACCCGGACCCATCTCCCCCAGTGGAGGCCACCGACCGCGGGGTCACACTATCTCAGTATCAGCCCCGTCCTCCAGGAGGGAGAGGAGGACAGAGAGGGACTCATACCATAGTCGACCTGGGCCTAGCAACACAGAGAAGATCTCTGGACTGAGCCCAAGGTAATCTAACGCCTGTACAAAAAATTACTGCAGCAGCTGTCGTCTGTTTATGGCAAATAAGTGACTCAATTTATCAACAAAACTCGGTAAGCTAATCCCTGCTCTGATCTGAAGAGGCAGCCTGCCAGTGAAGAAATTATAATCATGTTCTGTTTAAAATTGTTTGAGGTGGTACAGAATTGCAGGTTTGAGTCTTTGAAAATGAAAAGCACTTAAAAAAATGAAGAGATTATGAACTGCTTCTTAAAACATGGAATGGAGTATACTCTTTACATAGCTGTGTAATTGTTAAGATTTTAATACATTTCCCATTTGTATGTTTACATCATGTCTATTTATGGATACAATGCCTATGAATCACATAGGCATTGTATCCATCTATTTTATTCTTAATGTATCCATCATCTATTCTTTTTTTTTTTTTCTTTTTTGCTCAAGCCCAAACATTTATTTTTCTCCTTTGACTTCTTTTTGTCTCTAGCTTTGTCTTCCTCCAGCTGTACCACTCTCCTTTCTTTGGAAACGAAGCCAACAAGCCGCTACTGCTGCCCAAAACTCAGGTTAGTCAACCTCTCTGGCCGACATGGAATCTGCTTTAAGTGCCTTTTCACACATCGTTGTTTACAATGTTAATTCTCTGTGGCAGGTGATTGATCGTGCTGTGAAGGTCCTGGACCAGATGCCTCCTTATGACACCCATAAGATCGGAGTGGTGTTTGTAGGAGCCAGTCAGGTGAATACACAGTTGCAGCGATTGACTGTTTGAATTGAAGTTGCGGGCAGATAACTTCTGTTCTCTGTGACTTCACACCATCATCCTCTCCACTCTCCACAGGTTAACAATGAGGTCGCCATTCTGTCAAACGAGTACGGTTCAAACCGCTACGCCGCCTTTTTAACAGGCCTGGGCAAACTAATCCATCTGAAAGACTGTGACCCTGACCAGATCTTCCTCGGAGGGCTCGACCAGTATGGAGACGACGGAGAGTTCACCTACTGCTGGCATGACGACATCATGCAGGGTGAGCGTGTGTGTGTGTGAGACAGGCAAAGGAGTCACATTTACGGTAGTTTAGTAATTATTTGTTTTTACACAGCTAGTCTGTTACCTCCACCAAGGGGTTATGTTTTTGGCTTGTTAGTTGTTTGTCTGTAAGCAGGATTACGGATAAACCACTGGCCCGACTTTCATCGACTTGATGGAAGAGTGCAGCGTGGGCTGAGGAAGAACCCATTAAATTTTGAATTTATTTTGAATCCGATTCACAGGCTGGATAAACAAATTATTTTTAATAAATGTACAGCTGCGATAATGAGGCTGCAGCTAGGCACAATAATATTTTGACATAATTCCAATAGTT
>JAPZEB010000020.1:26637037-26650943 GCA_029783705.1 Chaetodon striatus | reverse complement strand
GTTACCACCATTTTCTCCTCCATGGTTTACCAACTGTAAACTTGTTGTCGTGACCGCCACAGAAGACCCGCCTCTCAAATCAAACGATTGGACAATGGGAAAAAAGATACGAAGTGGGGTGTTTCTCCGCTTTGAGTTCAAGTTTTTTTTTTTTTAACGCAAAGGGTTCAGAGTGCTCTGGCAAAAACACCAGGCGCTTAGAGTGAGAAACCTCAGGCACGTTGCAACGTAAAAACCATAAACAAAAAGCTTCATTCTCATTAAAAACTAAGGCGCCTCCAGCTGCTAAAATGCGTTCTGTGTGATCAGGGCCTAAGAAGTGAGCCTGTAGCAAACCATTCTTCTCCGTCGCTGTTAAAACCTAACAAAACAATCATGTTTCTCAGGGGACAATTATAAATAACACTCGATTAAGTGCTGGGAGAAATTGTGGCTTTTCAATTTATAGCTGTTTTGTGACAAGAGATGAATCACTTTGCTCATCTGACATCTAAGAAAGGCCAGTTTAAAAATATTTTTGATCTTTTCTGTGTCTTTTAGAGCACAATACTCTAAATCACTAACCATTTTCCACTTTTCCTTTTATCCTTTATGCACATTATTCTTGTGTTCCTTCTTATCCCCACTTCGTCTGACAGCTGGCAATTACGCTTGACATTTGCCTTCCAATAAGTGAAGCCCTGCATTATCTAAATGTACTGTCATGGCAACACAGTAACTCACCTTTTGGTTGATGGAGTGGGCAAATCCACATTGGTTTCTTCCGAGTTGGTCTGAGAGGGAATAGATGATAGATGGATCGAGTGAAGACAAAGACAGAGACACACACTAATGATCTCACAAGGGATAAGCGTAACATTTTTCCTTTCTTGATGGCCCTGTCTCTTTTTTACTTAAATAATAACTAGTACGAAACAACCATGGGATCTATATCAATTTTATATTGATTCTTCAATGAAGTAAAAAATACATCTGAGCTAACCGTAACAGGCATGATTAAATTTTACATTCCAGCCTTTCCCCGTGAGACTCTACCTCGCCATTAAAAAAGAGGAAAGAACTTCCAGCCATGGAGTCGTCCAGGAAGTCGTCAATCTCCACTGACTCCTGATCCACTTGTGGCGGCACCTGCTCCACGGAGACGCACTAATGTTCAAACACAGACACACACACACACACACAAAATATTCAGTTTCATGTCCACGGTACTAAAAACCCTGATCATGTTATTGTTTTGTGCAGGTTTGTGTTACCTTGCTGCGGCTCATTCTAAAGAGCGTGAAGACGAGCAGGTAGAGAGGGTAGATGATCAGACAGGTCACCACGCCTGCTGCCACTGTCTCGCCATTCAGTGAAGAAAACCTTGACACGGGCTGTGAGCTGCAACACAGGATGGCATTGAAATGTAAGAACAGATCACCTTTTGTAATGTGGACACAAAGACAGGTAGATGGAAAATAAGTCCTATACCTGTATCTCTTGTCCACCACAATGCCGTACCACAGTGTGTTGGCCAATATAAAGAGCTGCAGTAACAGAGCGCAGCACGTGGCTCTCTGCAGGCGGGTGAATGGGCTGCGGGGGGGTCTCTCCCACAGCGATAGCCACAGGTGGCTCTCACAAAGCGCCCGCTGCAGCTCACACCGCAGACGGCGGGGCAACTGACGAAGCACAGCCTCCTCTGAGGAAACCAGGAAGAGACATTATGGAGTGAACAGGCTGCTGCATACAACTGATGCTTGTTATGGATAATGTGGATGCAGTTTCTTACCTGAGGCCTCTACCTCAATCTCCACCCGCCCGTCAGTTCTCTCATTATCCACTGATAGCCACTCCTCAACCAGGAAGTAGTAGCTGCTCCCTGTCTGTAAGTCTTTGACCAAGACGTACTGCAGCATCCATGCTGGGGACAGACCTGAGGGACGTTAAAATAAATCATGTTATAAGAAATTCGTTCAAACATCAGCTAGCAAAAGTGTGTGTGACTGCTGTTGTGTGTGCGCATGTGAATCAGTACCCTTGTTGTCATGCCAAATTCGTATTTTCCAGACACTGCCCAGGTTGGTATCCGTGGCAATATGAAAGATGTCGAGAGCATTGCGCGTGAAAACTCCTCTGCTGTCGAGATGGCGGTGTCCACTGCGGCTCTCACGTCCGTACAAACTGATTCCCACATGAGCCGTGGTGCCTGGAGGGACAGAGAGAGGCTCGCTTTATCGACCATTTCAACAAACTCTGAGCTCTGCAGAGACTCTCCCTTTAATCAACACAATTTAATTTGTAGTAATGTAGTAACAAATCAAATTCTTACAGAAATTACACTCGATTAAGGACAGATACACATACGTATGTCTTAAACTCTCTAATTTCTTTGTCATAAATACTCTCTGTCACCCTTTACCTCCCTCCAGTTTGTCATGTTTATGGTATTTAATATGATTAACAATTCAATTATTTTAAAATTCAGTGTACTCATAACATGTAAATATGCATGTATGTCTCCTTTGTTTTATTCAGAGAGCTTCTTTTCTTAAGTTGATTGAAAAGTTGACTGAAAAAAAACAAACATCTTGCAGAAGTTTGTCTTTGTAAGCCAATACAGTAGTAAGTGACTTTATATTTATACTGTACTGTAAATACCCATTGAGCTTTTAAATAACACCCATGTCCACTTTTTATAATCTGACAGGCAGTGATGGGTAGAGTAAACAAAAATGGTTCTCAGGTGAAAGTATTGTTACGTTATAATTTTATTGACTCAAGTAGAAGTAACAGTATTCATAAAAATAACTACTTGAGTAAGGGTAAAAAAATGATCTTGCCAAAAACTACTCAAGTAGTGAGTTACTTTGTCAGATGAGATTTATTACATCGCTTTCAAACAGGTCCTGCTTGGGTAATAACAAATGTGACGTGCACAGTAACGGTCATCTAAGTGATGTATCCACAACCAGACAGATTACAAAATATGTGCTGTAAAAGCTCTTAAAACAAAACAAGGCAGAGGCCTGGACGCAGTCTGCATCCTGTGTGTGTGTGTGTGTGTGTGTGTGTGCTTGCATTCAGTGTAACAGACAAAAAGTACATATATTTTATCGCATTTTTACTCACAGGAGGGTTGCTGCCAGCTTCACTGTGTGTGTGTGTGTGAGTTTTCCCAAGTGATACTGCAGCTGGTTATGCAGGGTTTGGAAGCGTATAGGCTATATTAACTGGTGCTGACTTTAATTAACTGGATTGTTCTATCAGGATGCATTGATTTGACTGGTCTATTTTATTAATGTGAAATGTAAAATGTAAAAAAAGACACAGCGTTGCTCTGCTGCTTTGCATTGCCTCTGGTGCTAATGAGGTATCCATTTTTTAACAGAATATACTCATTTTTTATACAGTCCTATGCAGCTTTTACATGATGGAGGGCTGGGGAGCTGCAAGCACGGCTCCTGTGATCAGTGTAGCAACTTCAGCTGATGTGCCCTGCATGCTGTGGCAGACATGTCTCGCTACTACTGTGTATTCTGGCTGTTTGCAGTACAGTTTATTTAAAAAAAATGACTCAAATTTATGTAACAGAGTAAATCTAACACATGTAACCCACCTGCCCCTCGGCTCCAGCCAGTCTTGACCTGGACCTCATACTTGAAGAGTCCGTCTCGGCCGCAGAGTGGAACCACACCAGCCCGGCGGAGATCCAGCTGGTCCAACTTGTGCAAGATGGCTGCTGCCACAACATAGCACAGTAAGCCCAATACACACACCAACAGCACAACCAGGTTTGGTGCACCAGAACGCTCCTGAGGGAAAACAAAAATGGTTTAAAGTGTCTGCCTATCTGTTGCATGGACACAAAGCGTGTTTGTTTTTCTGATACTGACTGGCACTTTAAAGCTGATGGCGTTGGCTGGTACAAACAGGCCTGCAGCGAAGGCTGTGAGGTGTCTGGTGCGACAAACAGCTCTGCTGGCGTTGGTTTCTGCCAGGGGCACCATGCCATCTGTCCGCCACTGCTTCTCACTCTCACTGAAGTACTGACATAGAGAGGCAAACACGCCAACCTCTAGTCGAACACCCACAGGCCGGGAGCTGGGGCTGCAGGGCGTGCTCACGTTGATAAAGTAGTCCAGAGTGGTGTCGTACGACCTGTGCAACACAGGACACAGGGTTGTAACATAACTGTAATAAATAATTAGCACACATCATATTACACAGCAGGGGATGAACAAGAGCTCTTACTCTGGCGACAGGAAGAAGGTGTATTTCTTGTGATCGAGATCTTGCCCCCTGGTCATACTGAGTGTGATGCGTTTTTTGTCTGTGCAGTTGAACTCATTGGGTTTGTCATGTGACTGAAGGTAGGCTGTGATGTATGGCTCCTCCACGTCCCCTTCTTTTTTATACTTCTCCCTGGCATCTGGAGAAGGAAAGGAAAAACAATGACAACGATATAACTAGGTCAGTGCAATCACAAATAAAAAAAAAAACCTGTATTTCTATTAAACCTCTCTGTACCTGTCATGTTGATGCATCTATACAGTAGATAGCATGTAATTTGGCCTATATAAAAGCAATATGTTGGCAAACTCATTCAGAATACACAAAGCCTCTTTCATGCTGCATAGGGCGCCAAAACAACAAAGAGTGGCTCTTTATTGATCGCTGAGAGAAAATTGCAGCGCCACAGTTTCTCTGAAACATTCCAACAGAACAATGGAACTGAAAATAATAATGAGGAGGCAACAAAAGGTCCATCTCTTTTAAGATGCAGGCCAACACAAAAACACTGCTATGACAACTTCTAAAAACCTTCCTCACACAGATGAAACTAAAACTGAGTATTGTGAACTTAACCAGTGGGTGTTTTTTTGTGCTGAATACATTATATAATGTTAAATATGTGGTGAATGTGAGAGCTCACCCTCCAGAGAGGTGAAGTTGAGCTGCACAAACAGCCCTGCCTGTCTGTTGGTGTTCCCCGTGCTGACCCTGACGATGACGAAGTCACAGTGGCTGATGTTAACAGCTCCAGCTGTGGGGACCCCTCCAGTGCCAGCACCCTCTGGACCTGCTTCTGCTCCGCTACTTCCATTGTTGACAGCAACAGTGATGGCGAGACTATCGTCAAGTCCAGAGATGGGAATCTGGGTGCCATTTTCAGTGCGGAACTCCATGGATGCCACCTCAGTAGAGACGGTGTAGTTTGCCACATAGTTGAAGGGGAAGGGGTTGGACTCAACCTGGTGAGGAAAAGAGGAAGGGAGAGAAAATCATAAGAGGAGGGGCACAGAGTATGAGGCACCGAAAAAAAAAAAAAAAAAATTCATGAGAATATTCTAGCTGTTTTATTTTATGTATTTAGCTACTTTTCCTCGCAAAAATTCATGTAAAACAAAATGTTGCATGTAAATTTTGAAAATAAATGTAGAAGTAAAAAGAAACAGTTACATGTTAAGTCTAAATGTTAAATCTAAACATTAAATCAAAATTTAAATGTTAAATAGTAACTCTAATGCTAAATCTAACTGTTAAATCAAATTTAAAATGTTGAATTTAAATGTTAAATTGAAATGTAGATGTTAAATTTAAATGTTAAATGTTAAATCTAAACCTTAAAATAAAACTCGAAATGTTAAATCTAGACATTGAATCAAAATTTAAATGTTAAATGGTAAATCTAATGTTAAATCTTAATGTTTAGAAAATAGCTCACACTGCAATTTTTATACCTTACTTTCAATGAAACTATGTCAGTTTCTATATGATTTAAGTATACTTTATAGTGCAACCAGCTGTCTCTTCGCCTCACTGGTGGAGAGTCAGGCAGTCTGGGATCAGACCCCCAGTGCTGGGGTTTGCACTGGCTGAATTAGTGCTGCTACAGCGGCTAAATGGATGTCTGTCTCTCAAACTGTGGTCCGCTCCTCTCCTGGCGAAGTAGTCTCCTAGCTGCGGGAAGTGGGGCTGACAAACTGCGGGGTGCACTAGCTAGCTACTGTATCCTTTTGTCATATAAAAGTTTAACATTTTAAAAAAACAATATAAACATTAACAATTACATACATATAAATGTTGTGTAATACAAATTTCTGTCTTAGATGTGAGGAAACTGAGATAAATGTGAAGTAATTGCGCTAAATATTCAAAATACATCAGGTAGAAAACGCACTGCGCCATGATAAGAGAAAGTTAGAACTAATAAAGTAAAACACAAAGACATGGAACACAAAACAAGACCGATGTGTACTGGTGCCAGACCAAATGATGCCAAGTTCTTTAACATCGATCCAAAGAGAAAGTTTGACACACAATTTTGTACTTGAGTGACTAGTTTCCTTTTTGTTACCTGAAACAGTAGCTGCAGAATGCTGTTTCCTGCAGCAGCTCTGCCAAGACTGTAGTTAAATGCCCTGGGGATGGAGAAACGCTGGCACTCTGGAAATAAAAGAGGAGAGAGGAGGAGGATAAGATTAAACGCTGTTATGGTGCAAGTCTTTTCTCACTGTCCTGTTTATAATGTACAACTTCTTTAGATTATAAGGGGATGGAAATGGCCACTTACAGGAGCATAACTTTCATCACCTCATGAGACACTAAATTCACAAGCCCACCTGGACTGTTGTTGCCATGGTAGCAGATCAGGCTCTGGGGGTCTGCCAGTTTTCCTGCGGCAGCGATCTCGGATCCCTTCAGCACAAGGGGCTCCTCGTTGAGCACACGGGCGTGCATGAGGATCAGCATGAGGACCGAGGACAGGCTGTAAGCTTTGGCCGCCACTCGCAGAGGGTGTGGTTCCAGAGAGGAAGGAGACGGGTCGAACAGGGTGCCTACCTGCTCCTCACTGGCGGAGGCAAAAGAGGAGGCGGAGGGGGGTGAGGGGGAATCCAAGTAGGCAGGCTGTAGGTAAGACTGGGATGTTGACTGGCTGACCTGATGGATCAGATCACCTGGAGGGAGGGAAAGAGGTGGAAACGAGGGAAAAAAGAAAGGTTACAGCTGCACAGTTTCACTATAGTTTGCTTTCTATCAGGATAGAAACTATAAATAAGAGGGACAGAAAGTAATGTGATGCTGTCTATATGTTTTTAAGGTCTTTTAATGGGGTTAGTCAGCCAATCACCAATGAACTATATAATCTGATGCCTGATCTGCACGGCTAAAGATGGCTGAAGCACAGAATACGAAGGCCTTCATGGTAACAAGGTTGACTAAATGATATGGATCCTAAAGAACAAGTAGCATTAATTATTTTATGAGCATGAGAAGCAGTTTTACAGCCGCTCAGCTAACACTACCTCAATAAACCCGTCATGTCTATATTTTATGTCAGTCATTACAGACCAAGTATGTGATTCAGCCATAAGCAACAGCAATGAGAATGAATTACCCTCCACTTAGCAATAACCATGCATGATTAAGAGACTTCCTGCTAGCTCCTAATTAATGTTACTTTCACTCAGACACAACACTGAAAAGATGAAAACACTCGTGCACTTACAGACACAGAAAACTTTCTTACCCATGATGTTCAGGATGTTGTCAGCGATCTCAGTCCGAGTGACGGTGCCCTGCTTGGTGTCAGTTTGCAGGATCTCAAGCATGGACTCCAGTTTGTTCAGAGTGCTGTTCTGACACTCCTCACAGATGAACTCTCGACTCACGGCCTGGAAAACATACAGTCCATCATTCAATTGCTTCTTGACTGTCTCCTTTTTACATTACACTTCTTTCTTTATTCCTTTGTTTCCCTGCCCTCTTTCCTTTCCTTCCCACCCCACTCCCTCTCATCCTCTCATGCTGCTTACTGTGCACTGAGCCAAAGCAGCAGAGGTCTGCTGGATGTCGTTAACGGTGGTCAGGTCTAGAGCGGTCAGAGCTCTGGTGATGTTACTGCGGACTCTGACTCGGTACATGCGCTCCTCTCGGGACACCGGCCCCCTGCTCTGCTCATACTGGAAGAAGGTAAACAAAGATGTAAGTGTGCTTCATGTATTATCAACTGATAGATAACTAATACGATAAATACATGAATTGATGTTGGCTGGTTACACTTCTCCTACCTCATTCAGGACTGTAATCAGAGCCAACGATAGCTCTCGGACCCTCTGGGAGTCTCCCTGCTCGAGCAGCTTTTTGAGTTTGGTGTCTGTCAGCTCAGACAGCCAGTGGGGAAGGCTGTGGTACTCGGGGGGCGGATCTGGCAGCACAACTTCGATGGACCTGGACACAAACACGAAAATTGTGCTAGTTATCATAGGGCTAACAAGTTAACTTACAATAACAGTATAGATTTAAAAAAAAAAAATTACGTAGCCTATACTGCTAAATAAAGTCATATGCTAACGTCAGGGAAACACGTAAACTTGATGCTGTTAATTTCTCCATGGTTTTGGATCATAGTTTTGCTGGAGCATGTCCAGTTGTGAGGATTTTCATTTGTGAGCTTTTATTGGTGATTTTTTTTTACAGCAGAGAGTGCGGCTGTACACTGTTACAGGAATTCCTAGGCTGCAATGACGGAGCAGGGAGGCTGAAAGCGCGGATGCAAAGGGTGAACACAGGTGTTCCAGCGCAGACCGTATGAGGAAAATTAAATATTTTTGACCTTTACAGCATGTACATTTGTTCTTGTAGAGACCTTAAATTCAAGTATGAACCTGGAAATTAGCTTAATAGGTCCTTTGTGGTGAAATTTGACTTCTCTATTTCGACAGGAAGGTCAGAGGTCGACAATAGAACAAAAACTGGCGGGATGGCAGGAATTTAATGTACCTCTCAAAAAACCTCAGTTAATGCACAGGCTTAGTGAGCTGCAGGAGCTTGGGATGTAAAAAAAAAAGAAAATTAGAAGGACTGAATTTTATTCAATTGGTCTGACAGCTGCTTAACAGAACGAAACAGCTGAGTAAAATGTAGTTACTTGTTGAGGGCAGTGATGGCAGCTCCCTGGTGGTCCTCCACTGTGATGGATACAGCTACACGGTGATGGGCTGAGCTGAAGCCTGGCGGCAGAAAGGCAGAGTGCTCCGGGCTGCTGCCTTTGTACACACAGAATTCCTCACAGAGGTCTCTGCAGCGCGTCACCAGTAAACTGTAGAGCAAAGGAGTCTCTGAGACCCCTACATCGCTGTAACCTGGAGGCAAGGAAGTGAGAAAGACAAAGAGGAAGAGAACAAACAAGGGGAGAAAAGATGATAATCTTGGTAAACACATGATGAGTAATGGAGGCAGAAATCAAAAACTGAAAACAAAGGAAAAATAATGAAAGTAAAGACAGCATGTTGTAATTCAGGTGTGTGTGACAGCGAGGCCACATCTCTGAGCCTCCTACCTGAGCAGTTGAAGTGCACCCGGTCCAACAGCGTGTGTAACCTCCAGACTTCCCCATCTACGTCCCCGTACTCCACTCCCGCTTCCCCTCCCCCTCTCAGGTGACACTCCCCGCCAGCAGGGGGCATATTGTGGTGCAGAGTGATGGAGGCGACGCCATCGCCATCCAGACTGCCGTCGGTCACGTGCAGGGTGAAGATGTAGGAGTCTTCGTGGTGCAGGGCACCCTGCCGCAGCACCAGATTCATGTCGTCACTTCCTGTGGTGGTGGTGCGGTTGTCTAGGACCAGAATCTCGTTCTGCAGCGTCCTGACACTCCAGCGCTGAGAGGCAACGAGAGAGAGGTTTTACTAAATTAAATTTCCTTTATATATTATGTATCTATTTTAGTATATTTCTTACTAAAAAAATATGAAAGCATTAATACATTAAATGAGTAGCACGAAGCCAGCCTGAAAGCGTTCATTAACGGTAGGGACAACTTCATGTTTCTTTTTAAAATTTGTTTTTGTGTTTGTCATACTGTGTTTGGTTCAATCCAAAAATGAGGAGCCAGCAGTGACGCGCAGTGCCAATTAAATAAATGAATGATTCATCAAAAAGCACGTTGAAACTGCTCTAGAGTAATGCTTTTAGCATGTTTTCTTTCAGGTAGCCGTTTAGAAAAAAGGGCCAATTAGGTTTAGGATTAGAGGCACATAATGAGACACGGGACCAGTGTTAGGGGGTGTAACACATCACTGTAATCACATCAAATTTGTCTAAATTCAGGAATCACATTACAGGTACTAATCTAACTAATCTAACTAACTATTATGACGTTACTTATAAAATTGAAATAGGCAACAGTAACGTCGCCCAGTGGAGGAACAGGTTGTCTGACAAACGATATAAAAGACTCTTCCTGACGAGGTATAACCACTGCTATAGTGATAAACACGTCAAATAAATAATAATAATAATACATTTTATTTGCAAGGCACCTTTCAGAACACCCAAGGTCACCTTACAGAACACAAAATAACAAACATGCTGAAAAGCCAAGGTTTGGTGAGGGAGAGTTGAGTTTGTTTGAGTGTGTTTGGCCGTTAAATGCTGTTCATATTCTATTTAAATATGTTTTTTTTCCCCCTCTAAGTCGGTTAGGAGGGTCAGTCGTGTATATTTTATTTAATGATTTAGTTTTACCACATGTAAGGATATGTAAATTTAACATTATATCATTACATGGCAATTAGATGACAAATTGTCTCAGCTGCTGTTGCAGAGTAATGTAAAACTAATGTAACTAGTAGTGTAACAAAAAAACTTTCTACAGGGAGTAAAAAACTAAAGTAATGCACCTCTTTTTTAAAGTAATAATAATTTTATTTTCTTATATTCATATCTCTTGATATTACAATACTTGCTTTATTGTTAATCTAATTTTCTCTTAATATGTTTAAGTAAAGCACCAATATTTCAAAACTTGGGAACAGACCTGATTCTGATGTACATGAGAGAACTACATGTAGTGAGACAATACAAAAGGCACCAAATTCAAAATTAGCATTAGTATGGAATTTGAAGTAGTGTAATTATAAAACAGTGATCTAGGTTAGAGTAAAGCTGAGCGCAGTCAGCTGGAATGTGCAATTTGAGGCCCGGTGACTCAACAAGTGTTTTGTCTTTCAAATTGTTTCCCTGTGTTTGTAAGGACCAAACATATTCTCTTTGGCTCCAGTTGTACAATGACCTCATTCTCACACCCACACACTGCTGCCTGCATCACAAATCCCAGGGAAAGTCTGAATAAAGACGAGAGGTGGGGCAGGAGGAGGGGAAGAATCTGGAAATGTTGATTTCACTGTCGCTTCTGTGGTGCGGTGACCTCTTTTTGGCGTTACACAGAGAATTGGAGATGTGAAGTGTGTGCTTGTGCCTCTGTGTGCGTGTGCGTGTGTGTGTTTACCCCACGGTGAAAGCCCTGGCAGTTGGTGCAGGTTCCTCTTAGGTAGACATACGAGTTGTGGCTGACCTCGTAGATGGACTGGGCCTTACAGGAGACACACTCCAGATACACCATGGGAATATGGCCACTCTGTACGAGCACCTGTTACACACAAAGACAGCAATGCCGTCAAATGTTAGCAATTCAGACACTGGATAGGGTGCAGTGACTCCAACCTAAGCAATCGAACCACCTAAAAACCCAAAATACAAACATGTATTGATCTATGGATGCCATATTGAGTTCAGATGGAATACATTTACTTTCTCACAATTTTCAACTATCATTTTCAGCATTACTATTGTTACTATCTATCCATCTATCTATCTGTCTGTTTGTCTACATAAAAATAGGCATGACCCAATAGGAGCTAAAAATACTGAACATCCTTCCTGTGACTCATGGCCACACTAATACTCAGCAGCCAAAGCAAACACAACCACTGCTTAAAGTACATCTTCCTCTGAACACACGAACACCTCCTGATTGCTATGTGGCACAAATTACAGAGAGTCTGTGCTCTGAGCTCCTTCTAGTAGTGGAGGGCAGAGTCAGAGTGAGCAAAAGGTTGATGACAAATCACCTCTAACGTGCTCAACATGTTAATGCTATGGTAAGAAAGGACAGAGGAGGGACATAGCTCTGTTTAACAGGATGTAACAGGGTCATTTTGAGAGAATATAGCACTTAACACTGCTGCAAAATGGGCTCCAAATTTTATTGACAGAGTTCTGACTTGATTATAGTAATTACTATAAGGTTTGTACATTAGAGTTAAACTGATACATCAGCTAGGTCCATATATTGTCATGTATGAGCTTGCTGCAGATGCACAGGTGTACATATTGGCCTTTAAGTGCCAAGAAACGTCAGCAGGAAAAGATTAATCTTGTGACCCGCTGTAGGGATCCTGACCACCGACCTAAAGCAAACATGTGTTCAAGTGTGTGGGAGCATATGGGCACTTACAGTTTGCGTGGTGGACTCAGGTGGCATGCCGTCTTTGCTGATGGTCAATTTGAAAGTGTAGTTGACGCCCGCCTCCAGCTCGGAGCCGGAGATCCCCAGCACCGGATCGCTGGTGCCCAGGCCGAAGTTCAGAGTGGAGCAGTGCTCAGCACCCTGCAAGCAGAGAATGAGCAAAATATTAAGTGAGGCTGCTGTATGTTTTTAATGAAAGATCTTGATGTCAGAACATCAGATTATGATTTTAATCTGACTTTTAATTTGGGGTAATGGTACTTTGATTTTATAGTAAAGTAAGTCAATATGACAAAGTCAAAAACAACCCCTCCATAATCCCATTGCTACTAATTCTCATCCTTAAAAAAATACTTCGCCCACAAAATGACTATTCGTGTATCAGTTAGTTAACTCACCCTGTGTTACGTTTAAGTCATGAAGAAAGCTTTGCTTTTCTCGCATGCCTCAACAGTGAACGAAGAATCCAAAAACAGAAAATTCTTGATAAACTGAAGATAAAGGGGGGTCGTATTTATCAACGGCAACAGTCTCACGCACGGATGAGTAGGTTTGAGTGGGTTTGAATTCTGCTTGTCTGTCCCACTAAAATCCCACCTCCCAGCTCCATGGGCGAGACTGTTTATGCAGAAGTGTATTAAAATGTAAGGTTTTAGTGAAAATGTATGTGTTTAGGAAGAATGGAGCACACGACTGGATAAATGAGATGCACAAGTTGCGTGAGAGTTTATGAAATAATGTTTTGATATTGTTTAGCTGTTGTTAAACATGGACCCCTTTTACTCCAATTCATCAAGAAATTTCTCCATTTTTGGATTCTTTGTTCATCGAGGAGGCATGTAAAAAAAAGAACAAAGGATCCTTTCAAAATTCAGGGTGACACAGGGTGAGTAACTCACACACAAATGATCATTTTGGGAGCAAAGTATTCCTTTTAAATCTTGTTTGTAATGAAAGAGGGTGGTCATCAGCTAAAAACTGTTACAAAAGCTGTGACACAACTTCAGAGAACAGAAAAAAGTCAACATTGTTAAAGAGTGAATTACCCCCCCCCCCACGATTTTTACACCAGCTCTATCTTCTCCTACGATTGCAATCGTATCCAAGGTCAGGACAGTAAAGAACATTTCATCAGCTGTGTCTCTGTCGACTCCTTTTTCTCTGTCGTCTCTGCTTTGAGTCCTTCAGAGTATGAAACTCTTTCACGCTTTGTGGTCGGACCAAGTGTCCTTCTTTTTCTTTATCAGCTGCAGCTACACGGCTGTGAGTGAGTGTGTGTGTTATGTGCGCATGTTGTTTATGTGTACTGTAATTGTCGGGGTGGGGAGCAAAGCACCAGCTGTGGAATGCTGAATTTATCTCTCAACAGTTACATAACCCTTTAAGTGCCTGCCTGCTTAGATGTACACACAAGCACACACACACACACGCACACACACACACACACACACACACTCACTCATGCTGGACACACCCAGCCCATTGGGTCTTATATTGTGGTCTTTTGCTGCACAGGCAGAATGTGTTCCCACCCAGCCAAGGAAGCGGCGAGTGTGAAAAACACTAAATGAATTTATACTCACATTCACATTAACACAGACACACAGACAC
>JAPZEB010000020.1:26609974-26627577 GCA_029783705.1 Chaetodon striatus | reverse complement strand
TTTATTATCATGGACACAAACTGTAGTTCATTTGGACTCAGTCCTATACACACACACACACACACACACACTCACACTCACAGTCACAAGCTGGAAAGTGGGACTCTTCTCTGACGAGGCAATAGAGGATTTTTGGACGAGGAGAAGTGGAAACTCAAAACTCAGGAAGCCTCTCTGGACCGAGAATGGTGAGAGTGGAGGGAAACTAAGTGAAAGAGTGCGCCATAGTTGGGAGGGTGGGAATGTGAAAGAGGGAGGGAGAGAAAAAGAGTAAAGGAGAAAGAGTGGAAGAAAAAGGGAGAGAAAAAAAGTACAGGGGAAACAGCCGAGCAGAAGGGAAAATTCTTGTCAGCAATCTGCTCTAACCACACAGTTATAAATCCAAGGCTCTGCATGGTATGACTGCTTCAGTGCTATTATGGCGCACAGGAAGACAAAAACAGAGAAAGGAGCAAAGAGAAAAGACAGAGAGGCAGATAAAGGAAAAGAAAGGAGCAGTCAAACACAAACAGATGCACTGTGTTTTCACTCAGCCTTAAAAATAAAGAGAAGGACAGACAGAGAGAAAAAGAGGCAGTTCTACTTTAAATTTAGTTTAAAAATACACCACAGAAGACATCTATCTAACTATCTGTCTGTCAATCTATGATACTGTCCATCTGTCACCCATCTGGTCATACCGGAAGGTGGCGGCCACAGACATGTCGACGAGCACAGAGGTGGTGAGAGTCTGAGTGGAGCCCTGAGGGACCACATCTGGCACACCCTTTACTGTGAGGTTGGCCATGGGCTGCAGCCGGTCTACGGTCACGTTGAAATGCTCCGTGAGGGTGCTGACATGGTTCATGGCTGTCACCTGGAAAACAGAGCCCCAGTAAGACTGTTGAAGACAGCTGGTAGGAAGTTCAAGTCTTGTGTCACATCTGCAGCACGTGCACTTTAATTGTGACACAACACTGAGAGGCAAACGCATGATGTGACCTATCTAGTTCAGCTGAGGCAAGTTCAAATTGAGACTTTTTAAATATCACTCGATAGGGACAATTTGGTCCAAATGTTTATTGTAACATAAAACATGACTTTTTTCAGGTTAAGTTAAAAAGTTAGATAAACTTAAAAAAAAACAAATCAACATATTATCATATAAATATCCATCTGGTTAAAAAAAAGTCTGTTTTTTTCATTTGATTGGAATTGGTAAACATATATGTGTGTGCAGTTGGTTCGGCTATTCTAATCTGTGTGGCGTTAATGAAATAGGCATTCAGTAAATAATAATAATAATATCTACTTCCTATGTCTTAAAAGAATACCTCACCCACAAAATGACCATTTTTATATCAATTAGTCATGCCATGTAGGCTTGAATTCCTGGAAAAAAAGTTTTTTTTTTTTCTTTTTTAGATGCCTCTAACAGGCAAACAGTGAATAGTGATTAGTACTGATAGTGATTGATTGGGGACGATATCTAACAGAAATAGAAAATCTACATCAAAATATGCATTTACAAACTATTACACAACTCATGCAATATAATCCCAGTCTCATTTATCCAGTCATATGCTCAGTATTTCTCAAACACATGCATTTTCACTTAAATAGAGCATAGCTTTAAATAGTTTTTGGTAAAAATTAATGCAAGGATATCAAAGCTTTTTCAGGGATCCACGGAAACCCTGTAGTAGAGCTGAAACCTTGAATCTATTAATCAATCAAAGTCTACTGATAATAAATTAACTACTATAAACTACTTTGATAACCCAATAATCATTTCAGTCATTTTGCTAAATGCTACAAATGTACTAGTTCTTGAATGTGAGTGTATTAGGTTTTGTTAATTCTCTGTGGTAATAAAGTGAATCTGTTTGGCATATTGGACTTCAGACAGAAAAAAAGCAATTTGAAGATGCAACATTGGACTCTGTGAAACAGTAAACATCATTTCTATGGACATTTATAGACCAACAATTAGCTGAGGAAAATAGTCGGCAGATTACATTATCAATAGTGAAAATAATGGCTGGCTGCAGGCCTAGTCTCCACGGAAAATAAATCATGTTTGAGGAAAATCTTCCAGAAGAATTTTGTGATTTTATGTTAATATGTTGAGTTTTGTGTTTTAAAGTTCAACATAATTATTACTTCAAAATTGCATTATTACAAAATCATCAACTGAGTTTTTTTTTAGAGATGCAATTAACATATTAATAAAATCTACCAAGAAAAGGGCAAATTTCCATGTTTTCAGGTTTCATGCTGTTATTAGCTTTTCACAGGGTGTGATGCTGTTTGTGAAACTGTCTGATCACTAACAATAAACCTTCCAGTTAAAGCTTACTTTACAAACTTGAGGCACAAAATAAAAAGCTGTTTCAGTCTAATCGCAACTGAAGCTGTTTAATTTACATACATAATGTCAGTGTAAGGATGCCCCATTTATAACCTGAATATCAAAAACAAACCTCATATAAGTTAAAATAAAAGAATTAATATTCTAGTGTTAGACAGTAACAACTGGCAGTATGGGTCAAACAGGATGTGAACAGACACTCACTGTGAGTTTGTAGACAGCAGCTTGCTGGTAGATGACGTTGAGGACAGTATTGTAATAGGTAAAGTACGGCTTGTCATCCACTGTCCATTTAAATGTGGGGTTGGAGCCTTCAAGCACTGACGCTGTGTAGCTCTAAAACACATACAAATGAAGACATGATAAAGGTACAGTGAATAAAAGTACAGCGTGCATAATGTCAATATCTACAATGAACTCTTAGTAAAACTACAACTGAAGTACACACTCACCACCACTGACTCCATCAGCACCCTGTGCGCAGGGTGCGGCTTCACCATCAGTCCTCTGAGCGGTTCTTCCAGGTGAATGACCACAGACAGGCTGGCCTCCGTCACATTATTACTGGCCTCCAACTCCAGCTGCACTGGACTCCCCTGCTCCTCCGTTTGCAGGCTCAGATCCATCACTGCATACAGGCTGGGCTCTGCAACCTCCACCCCTGACCCCGAGCTCGGCCCGGGCCGACAGAGCGCTGGGTTGGAAGAGAACTCTTCTGGACAGTCAGGCTGGAAGGTCACACTGTGATTACTGCCACGCCGAGAGGCCTTTGTCAGGTTGCGAGACTGCACACGGAGCAGCAGCTGGGTGTCATTGGGCTGCAGGTAGAGGGTGCCATTCTGGAGAGCGGGGTAGAGGATCGTCAAGCCCAGAGGAGGCACCACCCGCAACGGGCATGACGCTGAAGCTGGGTATGATGGCTCAGCTGAAGTCACCTGGAATTTATCAAATTCAATATTGTGTCAATTATTTTGTTAACACAACAGAATTAGTGATGCAGGACAAAAATGAAAGAGAGACAAATATAGTTTATATAGTAAACACTTAATAAATGTTGATTAGCCTGTGTTAACACTGGAAAAAAAAAAAAACAACAAGCAACGATATATATATATATGCTATGCTTTGACGAACAGCTTTGATGTCTTACCAGCAGGCTGTAGAGTCCAGGCTGGGGAAGACCAGCAGACAGCTGAGCTCCCTGCAGCTGAGTCTCACTGTGTCCCACATAGAGCACTCTGATGGGGCAAACTACATCCTCCAGCCAGCCTCCCTCACCATCCTTCACCAGCGCCTTTACGTCAAGCTCCGGCTTAGGCAGCGGGTCAGTGTCGTGGTCAGCCGAGGTGACTGTTGCCTGTCCGGTGCTGTTGATCCAGAACCACTCCGACTGGTTGAGGGCTAAGACAGGTTGTCGCCAAGGTGAGTGTGGAGAAGACTGGCAGCGGAGAAGGGAGGTGGGGCCAGCATCATGCTGCAGGGCAATGACATCACCATGGGAAACCAGGAGGTCCTCCAATTGTTCTTGTACCTGGGAGAAACAGGGATTAGGAGGGCGTGAGTTAGCGCCTTTTGTCACTGAAAACTGCTTAACCAATATAGCTGTAAACACACTCAACGTAAAGCTGGCAGTCATTAAATGTTAAGTTTGGGGACAAAATCAAGTCTTCTCACCAGTATGTGTGCAGCTGGACCTGCTGGTAGAGTGAAGACCACCTCATTCTGCAGGGTGTATCTGGGCCTCAGAGCCCAAGGGGGCAAGCGGTGAGCCTGGGTGCAGTTAGGACAGGAAGATGGCTGGCAGGGACTAGAGAGAGGTAGGCACCGGTGTTGGAAGGGACACCACTGCTCTAGTCGGGGACAAGAGGGTGGATCATCACTCCTGGTGTCATTGGGGACACAAACAGCCACTGGGGCACACGCTGGACCTCCACAACCTGAGAAACAAGCACACCTGTATAAATAAAATGAACGCAGCTACCATGACATCACCTATTGGTTTGTGGACTTGAGTTCAGTGTTTCAGCCATCGCCGTCTTGCTTATTTGGAGCAAGAAATGACCACATTTGGATGAGAGGGTGGTGCTCTGAGAGAGGGTGGATCTGAGGCACAGACTGTAGTGACACCTTGCAGACAGCCTGTCACTCAAACTGGCCACAACTTTAACTATGTGTATCTTTAATCCTTCATGAAATGTAAACAGGTGAGTAATATAAAAATGCACACCTCGCACAGTTGTCATGAAGGGGGGAATTAGCTATAGAGGACAAAAGCATTTTTGTACTAGACTGTAAACATGTTTCTGCTGTAGGGTTGGGCTTTTTAACATGACAGTCTATGGAGACTGACTTGCTTTTGGCCCTCACTCAAATGGCCGTTCAAGCACCTTCAGTTTTTGACACCCCTGCATTGGCTTCATTTTGTATGTTGTATGCCTCCGGGAAGCAGTCAAGCTGCTACAATGCAGTTCAGTATCTGAAATGTCTTCCCTTCTGTTCCTGAGACATGACGTTGAGTAATGGCCAGAAAAGTGTTTTTGCAGAACATAATAATGTCACAGTGACCTTTTGGATCTAAAATGTCATCACTTCATCATAATATGCAATTAAAGATTTGTGTGAAGTTTTGTCATAATTATATGAATCCTTGAGTAATGGCCAAAAGATGTTTATAAGGTCACAGTGCCCTTGACCTTTGACCACAAAAATCAAATCAGTTCAGCCTTAAGTACAAGTGAACGTTTGTTCAAGAGAATGAGACAGATAGATGGACAATCTGAAAACATACTGTCTCTAGCCATGGCTGTAGCGGCGCAGAGGCATTAAAAAAACATTATTTCTGTCCTATTCTCTTTCACTGCATTACATTATACAAGCTGCTTATATGTGCTGTCAGGCTTTGTACAATCTCAAGTATACAGCTGCAGCAAATGTAAATACTCAAATATAGTGAAAGTATAATTAATTTTGCACCACTATACGTGATCTTGATTTATTATCATCTATAATTACTTTATCTGTTTGAATGAGAACAGCTATATTTAAGGAGAAAGTAAATAAACTAACACAAATCAGAATCTAAAGATAATTTGTAAATGTAGTTTTGCCCGTCACTATTACTCTACCAAGCATAATGCAGAAGTATCTCTCTAAAAAAGCCAAATGTCATCACTTGTGAAATCTGAATGTATGCGGGTACTTGTAATGGGAACATAATTAGTGTGCTGGGCTGATCTCCATCTCCGTGCAGGTTAGAGCAAATGTCCTTTCTGTGTCATTAATAATCCACTTGCATTACCTCATTATCTCAACTGTCTCCTCTGAGGATCCATTCACAAATTCCACGTCAAAGTTTCACAGAAAATGTTCTCTCATGTCTTTAACAAGCAGCTCTCTGCGGACTTCTGTTTCACACATCTTTTATGTGCATCCGCTTTTCCACTCCTCTGTCTATTGCACGTCTCTGCTGCTTCGTCTCAGTGGAGAGGTACAAAAAAAACAAAGAAAGCGTCTCAATTTTTTGTGCCGTGTGCTGAACAGTGTTGCAGTTACATGTCGTGTGTCTGGACGTTGGAGGAAGCACTCAGACAGGAGGTGACCTTGATTGGGCTTGTGTTCTTCCTTTCCTGTTTTGCCCTACTTTCTGTCTCAATTCTAACTTTACTTTTGTGTTTACCTACCTAACAACTTCAGACAAGGCTGGTCAGTGTGTGTGTGTGTGTGTGTCTGTGTGGATGTGTTTGTCTAACTGAAGGTGTGGGCGCAGGTGGCTTATGGGTTTTTTACCACCTGCTGATACTCACCAGGAATGTGTGAATGGTATACGTGTCGTGTGTGTTTGTGGTCGACTCACCAGGCAGCAGCAGGTGCAGGTCGGGATGACAGCGAGGTCTGTACGTCTGGAATCGAATGTGGATTTGTGAGCTGAGCTCCTGAGTGACAAACTCGAGGGAGGACAGACGACCTGCCTGAACAAAGCTCAAAGCTGGGAACAGCAGCACCTAAGGGAGGAAATGAGGACAACAGACAGAAAGGCTGATGAAGAAAAGCTTTGAGGAGACATGGGTGATGATTAAATAAACAAGCTTAGACTTCTCCTCACCTCTATGCTGCCACTAGACGGTTGTGGAGCAGACGGCCAAGAGGACGGGGCACGGTGCAAAGGATTATGGGAGGGAAACACAGCCATGCCCACAGTGTAAATCCCTGCGTCTGGAACACGCACTGTAAAGGCAGAAACAGAATGAAGCCAAGGTGACAAAAGAGAAGGGATGATTGAGGGATTTAAAAAGAGGTAAGAGGCAGTGAAGGCAATTTATAAGAAATGATGGCCGCGGTCCACTCACTAACAAAGTGCTCTGAGAAACAGAGAGAGGGAGAGGTATGAGAGAGAACAAGCCTCTGGAGACAGAGACCAAACAAAACCACTGTTTAAGAAATTAAAGGAAGAACACCTCAGTGCATAATGTATCTGCTTACTGCAGACTTACACAATGTCAAAGACAAACTGTACACATACACAAACAGCAATCTCACATTAACGCTTCATTTCACACCATGACACTGACTTTCAGCTCAGTTTGGAAGACAGTTTCAGACCAGGCTGGTTTCTCTGAAAACTATTGTAACGTACGTCTTTAGAGGGCTTCAGCCTAATTAAGACTGTTCCTGTGGAACAAACTCAAATCTCTATATATGGGAATTACTTTGACAGATGGCGATTACAACATATGGCACGATTTTAATAGGAAGGGTCATTTCTGCATTTCATTTCTACTGAAAAAATTAAAAAAAAAGAGGTGATGATGTGACTTTTCCTGGGGTCTAAACCAAACATGTATGCTCCCTTGCATCTGTATGCTCCCTTGAATCTGAAATATGATTTGTAGGACTCCCTGTAGTACCAGAATGCTTTATTTTAAGAGGTATGGTATGACAAAGTTTAACTTTATCCAAAAAACACAGCTGCTGCGATGCTGATATCGTATTGAGATTCCGATAACATTGCGATTATTTGTGCAACCCTCGTGGCAGCTGCTCTCCACAGACTGCATGACCCAGGGCATGATGGGAAACACCGGGCTGTCACCTGATCAAAAAGCTGATTGACTCTTAGTTTTGACCATAAATACAACATTTTGTGGAAAGCAATAATTGTCTGTATAACTACAATAATTCATACTACCATTAGGCTGTTAGTCTCATGTTCTGCAGTGGTTTAATGTTTAGCAGTGGTTAATAAACATCATCTGTGGTTAATGACAAGGCACTCTTATCCACAGAATGCCTCACTTGTCACACCTCAGTGAGAGTCCTGCCCATGTACCCAGTTTTTAAACTTGCCTGGGCACTACTGTCACAGTGACATGTGACCCCATGATGTCACCAGGGCAACAATGTGAAACCAAAGGCTAGAGAATCTGGGCAGACAGGCACGCGTTAGGCAGACAAAGTCTGCAAACTAACTTTTCCAAGCAAAGGAGAACAAGCCGAGCTAGCACCGAGCTTCTAACTCTGCGAGGATAGTGAGCGACAGATTTCTTCGATCAGCACCACTGAGACACAGCAGGGGCCGCATCTGGAACCCTTTCCATTGAGCCAAGCTTGTCCAGCTTTCTAGGAAAAGCACCACACCACAGCATCTTTTCTTCCTTTCTATCCATGGACTGGCAATGTAACATCTGGCCATAGCATTGTTACAAGAGTACAGGCTAAACAAGAGTGTTTAACTTTGTCAGTTGTGATTTAACGCTGTTCACTGAGTTATTGTTGTGATTGTTTTGTAGTTAGGTTACTGGTTAGTTGGTTTCACCAAAGCTAAGCTGACGTCAGTTTGCCAGTGCTTTACACAGACATGCAAGTGAACATCCTCTTAACTAACCCAGGCCCTTTTGCAGCATACATCACATACACATATACTCACAATAATTGGCTTTCAACGTAACCATGTTCTGAGAGAGAACTCAAATTTACCACTTCCTCTCTATTGTTTCTTTGTCCTGACTGAACACATGTTGTCTGAGTCCATCTTTGATCAAGCCAATCCATTTGTAATTTCCTGTTGTCGGCCATGTTGTTTGTAAGCCAGACAACCTTTGTTTCACACACACATTTTTTTTGTCTCTCTCCCTCTCTTACACACACACACACACACCTATGTTTTGTTTTGCATTCTATGTGAGTAAATACTTTTGAAATCATACCTGCTGTCCCATATTGCACAAGGATTTATGAA
Organism: Chaetodon striatus; assembly: GCA_029783705.1. Taxonomy (NCBI): domain Eukaryota; kingdom Metazoa; phylum Chordata; class Actinopteri; order Chaetodontiformes; family Chaetodontidae; genus Chaetodon; species Chaetodon striatus. The sequence goes on along the minus strand of JAPZEB010000020.1, from coordinate 26,618,992 downwards.
TAGTCATCCTCTGCTCCGTCAAGAACTCCAAAATCCTTTAACCTTTACTATTAATATGGTAATTTTGGTTGCAGCTATTAATTTAATTATTAATCAGAGTTCCAATTTGATAGTTTTTTATAGTTTATGAGACTGATTTCATTAAATGGCTATTCTTTTTCCCTTCTCAGGAAAGGTGCCCCACAAGTTCATTTAATGTAAATTATTTTACAGCCATCAAATAATTTACAATAATATTATTTGACATAATTAGTAATTATTATAAATAATTTTTAGTCATTTCTGATGGCCATTTAGATATTTTGAACCCTGACAACTGGTGACCTGTTACGAGGTGTGGTCCCAACACCAAGTGTGGTAAACACAGCAATCAAATGTGCTTTTAGCCCTCAAGTATAGATCTCCAGCTACCACATATACAAGACTTCATGAGGTCTGCTTATTTTATACACCTTTCAGTTTTTAAGGCCATTTTAAATTTGATGTTTTTTTTCTTTCACAAACACTTTCTATACAGATAGAAATGTTGACAAATGGTAATACTTACACCACAATTACTAGTGTTGATAACAAAACTATTACATTTATCTTGAAGAATTGTTTCCATTCTTCCCTATACACCTAGTCTGAAGATGCTAGTCCGTCACGCAAACAAAACCTTACCAGCAATACTATATAAAATACCCTTTGCTAGAATATTCTGATGTAATTGTAATCCCTGATGAAATGATGGAGAACACACTCTTCTTTCACAAGGAGCAATTTCAATCAATGCCAAGTGGTCTCCAATTATAAAGGGTGACTCATTGAGCCAGTCTTGTGCTTGTGATTAGTTAAGAGGGAATCGGTTTGCTTTTTCTATTCTGGTTTGTGCCACAACTTAATTTACATAAAATTGACAATGTTGAAGAAAGTGCAGAGGGATTTTGGGAAATTGCATTTGCACAATCAGTTTTTATTTTCTAGCTCTGATTATGGGTTTCTAGCACAGACTGTCTAAAACAATGGACGCAGGTACCGTGACATCCCCTATTGTTTGTGGACGGATTTTGAAGCTTCGATTCCGAATTTGTCCGTCGCCATCTTTGTTTTTTGAAGCCAGAAGTGACCATATTTGGACGAGTGGGTGGAGCTGTGAAGGAGTGAGGGGTGGATCTGGCTCATAGACTGGGGCGACACATCAAATACAACCTGTAACTAAAACCATTCAAGTGGGCACCTCATGTACGAATGCTGTCCTTGTCGCAGGTTTGATTCCAACCTGTGGCCCTTTGCTGCATGTCATCCCCCCATCTCTCTCCCCCTTTACAGTTAGAGCCCAGGTTGTAAACATGTTTATTTCAGCTGTAAAGTTGGACACTTTGACATGGGGGTCTAGGGGGATTAACTGGCTTCTGGAGCCAGCCAACAGTGGCCATTAGAGGACATGCAGTTTTTAAAACTTCCGCACTGGCTTCATTTTTCAACCCTAGAAGTTGCCACGAGGTTTCCAGACATATGTTTGTGTGCATATGTCGGTGTGTCTGTGTCAAAGTATGCAGCCTACCTTGGGGGCTGTACTGGCAGACAAAGGCCCGTTTGGCATTGCATGGGTGTGAACTGGTCTGAGCACGCTGATCCAGAGACACGCACACGTTTCCGCGGGAGATCGGGGACCGAGGCGGCGGGCCTTCCTCTCCCTCCTGTGCCTCTGAGCCGTTCACCCAGCGCAGCTTGCCTGGAGAATTGACATCACTCAAGCCCAGCCACACGCCTCGCTCCCTGGGACAGGAACAGACAGGGAACACACAGATTTACACAGCGCCCACTTGACATCTAGCTGCGTGGCTCTTGGCAGCTGGAAAATTGGCTCCATCACTTAAAACGCATGCAGAAAGACACACAAACATTATCAAATCTAGGGAACAAAAAATTAAATGAAATTAATCATACGTGCAGGTCACTGAATGATAGACAAATAACTTTTTCATAGCTGCCGGAGTGTGACAGTGCTGACAGACAAACAACACACCACAAAAACCTGCTTTCAAAACATCCACACTTGAATCACTGAGGGTCTCAAAATGACATTGAAGTTTGTGCATTATGCACCAGCTTGCCTTCAACAATCAATGATTGCAGGGCAGAGAACGTCTGCAAATGGGTTTTGATTGAAGCCCAGTGGGATGTTGGAGAGGGGATGTCAGATATTTAGTACGTCCCTGTGATTACAACAGATAAATTGGATTTTCACTCCATGAGTCCACTAATGGACTGCACATTTTCCTCCGCTGTCACACGCTGTTAACTGAAAGCAAAGTGGTCTTCCTTTCAAAAGAAAAGTTGGTGTATGACTCACTAAACAGATGCGAGAAAATGGAAGCAAGCGTCAAACATTTTAGACATTTTGTTTGATGCTGGTCTTAGTTGTTTTCTGACAGGTCCATAAAATTTACCCGGATAAGAGCTATTTCCTTCCCTGAGGTTTTTTCTTTGTTTCTTTTTTTTTTTTTCCCCCGGTTTAGACTTTTTTTACACTGGCTGTCAACTCACATCTGTGAAAACGACATCTGAAGGAGAGGACAGGGGTTAAAAAATACAAGCAAAGAGTGAACAAGAAAAAAGGGTCTTTGTGGCAAAAAACAAGACCTGATTTAGAAAAAAAGTGCTCCTTATATAAGCGAGGGGGTGGAGGAACACATGAGCGGAGGAGGAGAGAGGGGATAAGCTCCATCTGCAGCAGGTTTTTTCTTCTCTCATCCACTTTGGTCTACGAGGGCAGGGCCTCTACCCTCACATTAAACCACGCACACTCAGACACACACACACACACACACACATCATGAACTGCGGACTCCTCCTCCCGGGGTGTTTAAGTTACAATGCAGCTGTGCTTTTACAGATGTGTTTTTTTGCGACCCTCTCCGACCTTAACACCAAAACTGGGGGCCTTAAAAGCAGCGCAAGCCCAGAAACTTTTTCAACAAAGCAAAACCAAATCCAGAGTTTATATCACACAGACTTAGAGTTCATGTAAGGGCTGTGCCGAAAAGTTCAAAGCCTCGTTTATAACGTTGACATTCGAATTCTAAATTAACATTTAAATGCTGAACAACTTTTTTTTTTCGTTTTTTGCATGTGTTTTCATTCAGTTTAAACCTTTTTCTGTGCAGTTGAAGAAAAAGGTTAGGCTACACTAATATTATCAGTATTAAAATATTTGTAGAATGAAATTCCAGTGGTGGCTACGATCATTGAAAAATTATCTAATGAAATATTCTGCTTAAATCCACATTTGTTTTTGTTCAGTCTATCAAAAAACAAATTTTAACTGCAGTAAAAAAATACTGTTTGCTCACCTGCTTGCAGCACACAAAGGGACGCACACGCCTGTATTAACAGGGCAGTCTAGCAGCAATGTAACAGCCCCTTAAATTCCATTCATTCCTTTAAGAGATGCGATTCAATAAAAAAGACTAACTCATTTAATTCATTGGATCTCTTTGTTATAACGGAGGGCTTTGTCCAAGAATGTTTTTGCAGGTAATGACGTCATAAAATATGACGAGACATTCGTAAGCTTCATTCTTAAACCTCAACAGAAGCTTTGAAAGCTATAAAAAACATCATTCTTTACAGCCCACAGTAAAGACGCATTACTATCTTTGTGGAAAGAGACTATGTACTGTTACCGTGACTCACCCTGAGGTCACAATCTGTTCACATCTGAATACACTCTATACTATGTAGGGAAAACCAGGAATGTAAGTTTATTATGCAGCCAGAGAACAATATAAATGAATGAATCGATGACCACAAACAAAGGGCAAATAAACAAGGGAAATTAATCAAAGTAGTAAGCTTTGAGGCATGAAGTTCAAAAACAGCACTTGAAAACAGCCTCATATCTGAAGAAACACATGCACACACATAAAACGCAGAGAGCCACATTCAATCGAGAAAGCCTTCACACAGACGGGAGGGGGTAGGCATGAAAAACACACTTTTCATACCCTCATTTGAATCATGTACTGACTGAACATTGCGTTGCAGAGCTGACAGGTTGTCTATTCACAAAATACAGTACTATTGCTAAAAACAATGCCCAGAGAGAACACTGAGACCCCATTTCTGCACCATGTACGGACAGAAACACTCACTGTGTGACTTTGGGTGCCAGCAGGTCACGCAGCGCGTCACTCCTGACTATTGCCAGATCCCCGCTGCGATCTAAACACTGCTGTCGAGCGTCTGTCCAACTCAACTCCCCTGGAACGATCTGGAAACAGTGTGAGGACTCGTTGTGGTACACCCCGTCCTTTGGACAGTGAGGGGAGGCTGGCAGAGGACAGAAACATTCACATGATTTCTCACATCATTAAAAGTCACACTTGCTACATCAAGACACAAATATTAAAAAACTTGCCTTCTATCATTACAATTCAAGGTGTTAAAAAAAAAAAAAACAGCACTGTTACATCAGGATTTGCATTTATATCATTTTTCATGTAGTTAGAGACTTTCACTTCAAAGACATGCCAACATTTAGGGACTTCCAAGGTAACACACTGAGGAAAACAAAATGGAAAGACAGATTAAAAATACTGAACCCACATACAGGATGCACTGAGTTATTGATGTTTTCTGAGCACTGAATATTTATTGTGGCATTAATGTGATCTTTTCCTCTAATAGACTGTCTGCACCTCCATTTCCATTAAAAATCTAAATATTAAAATGCATAACGTTGATTGATATAGGTGGGGCGACATTGGCTGTTAGCTACAAAAAGCGTATTGAGCATGTTTATTTTACAGTGTTCAGTTTTTTATAAAACCTTGAACAGTGGTCGGTCATGGGCTTCTGAAAGGCTGAGATAAAAACAGACAAGACAAGGGGACACAAAATGTGTTTATACAATGTAAGAAAAAAAGAAAAGAAAACATCTATTAAAGATGGACAGGCCTTTCTCACAAATTTGAAAAACAAGGACACAAAAACACTGCTGTTGAAGCAGCCAGACAGTGACATTTCTTGTCTTTCCTATTCCCACTTTGACCTCTGGTGAATCATATCTGTGAATGCTCTCACTTTGTAGAAACTAGGCCCACAGTGTCTCAAACAAACAACTGGGCTCACTGATCAAATAATAGTAAAAGATAAAATCATATAAATCAACATATGGAAGAACTATTAACGCACTGTCATGGAGGAGACGGGCCTGAGGGGCTGTCAGGAGACAAATGGAGAATGCAGAAAGGCTTTTACAAAGTTTTCAAGATATACAATGCAAGATTTTCCTAAAAAAAAACCAAAAACAAAGTATAGACTCATACAACAGTAATCCCTCTTAGTCATCACTTACGACCCACTAGAGGTGTGTGGCAGTGTATTTATCTTTAGAGACGCTGCCCTCTGCCTGTATTTTCCTTTTTTGTTATAATTTTCTTTGTGTGTACCCCCACAGCGCTCATCCAAGAGTAAGCCACAAAATTCATGGACACAGCTCCGAAAACAAACCCCAAATATTGCAGATCTGAGGCGAGCTTTCACTTTAACTGGCTGCACAGTTTACAAACAGTAGTCGATAATTCCTGCATGGTATACCTTCAGCTTAAAATGTATGTGTAACTTCAATTGACAGAATATGTGTTGCATGAACTCTCGCACTTTTACCTGCTGGCCATGAGTCCAAAGTGCCAAACAGGAAATAAGAGCTTCTAATGGGCTTTATAGCACAGGGAAATCAGACTGTATCATGTTGAGCAGAGTAAAAAGGAGGGGTTTAATTGTTTCAGGAAATAGCCTTTTTTTTAAATCCCTTAAACAATCATGTAATGTACAATAAAATAGTGTACAATAATTGTTCAAATTGTTTTTACAAGCAAGGGGTAGAAGCTCCTCAAAAGGAGTTAATTTTTTGAGTTGAAGTTAGTTCAGTTCAGGTGCAGACCAGCATGACAGACATGGGCCTATGCTAGCCTAACTTTTCTTTTCCTCGTGTTCTTTTGATTCGTTTTTGTAGGTTCATTCTTTTTTCTCCATCTTTTAAAAACAGAATTTGGTTTTCATACTGTGAACCAAAACCAGCCTGATCAGCTTGTTGGTGTTCAACATGAACTCACAGCTCACTGTTTTTATTAAAATGGAGCCGTTGGAGCCGTTTTTATTTAAACTCAGTGTTGGAAATAATGGTGCTGAAAACTCTTGACGAAGGTCCAGGATGACCGAAGCATCAGTGTTACTCATAAATTGTGAAGCTGAGCGGCGCATGGGATTTTCTGTTCTGTTGCCCGAAAGTGTCTCAAAAAATCTTTTAGGGCACATTTAAAAAAACCAAATCCTGCATTTCTCACTTCCTTTTGGAATATCCTTTCATAATCTAATGTTGATTATTTTTATCACAGCAGCCAAGTGATAATTAGGAAGCATTATTTGAAAATTCACACACAAAAAACGATTAACTCACAATTTACCACCAGCTGCAACGATGGATGTGACTCTCAAGTGATGTTTATGAGGCATTTATCCTGTTAGTTTTCCAGATAATATTAACCGTCTGTTGATGAGGTGTTTAAAGTAAATTCATATTTCTATGCTTTTGTCATATTAGCTGCTCATAGTTTGTGTGTTTGTGAATAATACCTTTGGCAACTTGGACCCCATCCTTTGAAATCTTCCAGTCTACATCCACACCAACAGCACCCCAGCTGATAAGTGTGAACTCTAGGCTCTTATTGACCACAGCAAGAGCTGGACAGTGCAGCTCCAGCTTGGGAGGAAGTGTTACAGTAACCTCTCCACGTGCAGAGACCTGAACAGATGCAAATACAAAACAAAATATTAAAATCACATGACATATTGTTGTGTCTTAAAAATTAGAGACAAGAAGATTTCCTGTTTTTCTCTCTCACCTCCTTGTGTCCGGCCCAGGCCATCAAACTGACCGCGTAATGTCCAGGAAGTCCGTATTTGTGAGTTGCTGTGGTGACCCCTGTTCCTGTAGTGTTGACCCGAGATGAAAGGTCACCAAAGTCCCAGGACATTGTCACCGGGGTGACAGAGGACACAGCTGAGAAGGTGATGCGGTCGTGGACACTTTGCAGTGGGAGAGGCTTCAGTGAGACCGTGAAGTCCACCACAAACACGTCATGAGCCAGAGTCCAGTCACACTCCTGTGTATAGAGGGAACCATGTCAGGAAGAGGAGGTTTGTGTGTTAATATGCACAAATATTTTAAAGTCAAATAAAACTTTCCATACTGTTAATTGTTTAACTGTTTGTGGTTTTACTATTATTTTTATGGTTTTCAATAAAAACTTGGTTTTAATGAAACTCATGAACTGCTCTGATTTAAAATAAACAAATCTTGATTTTCAATTGGAGTTTTGGATTACTACTCTTGAGCTGCGCTGTACAGCAGCCCTGCGGGAAATCTGAGGATGTAGGGAAGTCATTCAAGCCACAGAGGGAAGTTGTTGGTAGATTATAGGAAGGTTTAGAGGAAATCCTGAATGCTGTGTTTACAAAAGGAGAAACAAAGCAAGCGGTGGAAGCTACACTAACGGAGCTCTTTGACATCTGAAGATCTTAGAGTGCAATATATCTCTGTGCGTTGCGTACCTTCATAACTTCAGGGTTTGTACAGGCAGCAGAACACTGAGATTCACTGATAAGGTTTGGCTCTGAGTTTGTGCTGCAGAGGCACTCGTGGCTCGTCCCCAAGCCCCCATAGCGGTGTGACGCAGCAAAACACACACTGTTACACTGTTCACGTGTGAAGTTTCCGGGTGTGGAGGAAGAGAAGATAACAAGCTCGCTCGGTCCTCCTCCTCCGCTGCTGCTGCTGTCCTCGAGACAAGCTGCATAGGTCCGACCTGGAGAAGGAAGGAAAGGTTCTCAGTTCAGTTAATTGCTTTAACCAGCATCAGACCCTCGCTCTCCAAACCAGCACAAGCAATCACAAAAGGTCACCTCATGAGCCGTTTACCAATCTGATGACTCAATTTGTCACCACAAGGACTGCATAATGTGACATTAATTTTGGCCTTGAGTTAATTGTGGATTTGAGTTTAAAAACCCGAAAGAGACTACTAAGTACTCCACATTTATTATGCATTTTCATGGATTTACTTTTTTTGGCCTGTTAGCTAATCACTAAAAGCACATGACTGATGTCTTTCTTTCCCTGCGTTCAGGTAGAGAGACTTAATTTGATGTTCTGCAAGTCCCTCAACTTCTATTACGGTATACATAAATCTGAGGCAGGATGGATCTGCTGCCAAACAGGAGAGGAGATTAATGAAAAAAGAGATTTGGAATTTTTGTGACATTTAAATGTAACGTGCTAGTGTCTGTATTAGTGTGGGTTTGTTTCGTACCACAGGTGAGCTGGCTGATGTTGAGCAGAGGCTGGTTGCGCAGCTCAGGAGGGTGGTTGCAGAGCATGGCGTCTGGGCGTCGAACTCTCACCCCATTCCCCTTGAGCCAGCGGACCAGCCGGAACAGCTTACAGTCACACTCAAAGGGGTTACTGCTCAGGTCACTGGAGGACAGGAGGGCAGAGAAGAAGTGGATCAGTGATGGTGAAACCTGACAACACTCACAGAGATGGGGGGCACCGATGCCACTGTAAATAGAACTGCACAGTATGTGCTGATAGCACGAAGCATTGAGGCTGAAATCGATTACTGTGTGCGTCATGTTGGTAAATGGTTCTTTAAATGATGTGAGAACAAGCAACAGCAAAGCTGGCAGAACATTCTGATGCGTATTGTGTGATTAGCTGATAAACCAAGGAGTTAATATTTTCAATAAACTCTAATAAAGTGCTGAAATTACTTAATAATCACAGAGTGGTATAAGATACTGAACAGTTTGCAATATTAAAATAACTCAGTTCACAACGACAAAACACACAGATCCCTTTGGTCTTGTCAATGGAGCCATTTGGCAACTTTTGAAAAGTAAACTTTCCATTCAGAATCTGCTTGGCATCCATTTCGGTGTCTCGCGCTCGCCATCCACTCAAAACGTAAC
>JAPZEB010000020.1:26535421-26547010 GCA_029783705.1 Chaetodon striatus | reverse complement strand
AGCTGGCTCAGACTGCAGGTAGAACACCGGGTGCCGAGAGGCTTCAGGTGACAGCTGATGCAAATAGCTGTCATGGGCTGAAGTCAGCGTTAGTGGGCAGACGCAGGAACACCAGCTGGCTCCTAGAAGCTGTGGTCAAAAGATGGGGATGTAGCTGGCATGGACATCTTAGGTGGCGGGTGGTATTATTATGATAGCATGTGGAGGCTGAGTTTGAAAATGGATACTACGCACCTCTATGAGAACACTGTGGTTGCTGCTTGCTGGCAGAGGCTGTACGTGCGTGGCTGTAAATAGGAGACCATGAAAGTTACTGGATCTGCACTGGCTGGCTGCCAGAAGCTGATGGAAGACTTTGGGGCTGCAGGTAACTGGTGGTAGTTGCAGGTAAACGCTGGTGCCAACATCTGTTGTAGAGGCATATGCACCTGGCTGTCAGAGGGTAAAGTAAGAGGCCAAATTCGCAGCTGGCTTCTGTTAAGCTGCAGATAGATGCTGATCTTGGCACTGGCCTTTAAACTTGTGAGGCTAAAGGTGAAGCAGAGGCTGGGGCTTAGACTAATTCCTGAAGTATTCAGGCTAAATATAAAGGCTGGATCATGTTTAAACAAACTAGTTTGGTTGTCCAAACTAACAGAGAGAAGTTTAAACCCTGCTACTTTCTCACCACACACCAAGGGAATCACCGCATCAACTGGTTGTGACTATCAGATTCAAAAGTTACAGAAATATCTAGCAGAAAATTGTAGGTGTAAGGGGGTGTAAGATGCTATTCGATTGTCAGAAAAACTCTTTGGCAACAGATGCCTTGATGATGCAGCTTTCACGCTGCAAGAAGCTCCAGGTAAAATACAGTAATATACTTTACTTAAGGGAGCAGATTTTGGGGGATTTAGTAGCATTTAGTGTTAAAAACTGCAGACTGCAACCAGCTGAAGCTCCTCCTGGTTAGAAATCCTTCAGTGCTCATTGTTCAGGAGGTTTTTAGCAGGAGCTGAATTATCCCCAGAGGTCTCTTCCTCTCCAAAACAACAGGCCAAGTGATTAAAACTGGTACAAACACTGAATAAAGCAATTTCACAATACAAATAAGTGTTTGTCCATCGTTGTCAAACCTGTCTGTGACAAGCACTTGCTACTGTGTGCTCACCTTTTCTCTCATCTAGACATTCAGGACGTTCTTACAGAGAGAGGTTTTTCTCTCCAAAACAAACAGACTCGGAGAGGCAGTAAACATTTTTTAAAAATCAGTGTATTTAAGACGCTGCTCATAACGGAAGGACTGCTTATTACGGTGTCTGTTTGCATTTTTACACAAACTACATTAGCTCAGAACAGATAAACCAAACACTGCCTTTATATAGGCAGTGTTTGGTTTATCTGTTCTGAGCTAATGTAGACCATGCTGGACTCTGTGAACAAGGTGCCACTTTCTCTGCAGATTGTGACGGCTAAAGGTAAAGAAAACATACTTATTGTATATCTGTATAGCCAGTATATCTTCCTATTGTAAACACTGCACCTTTAAATCATGGTTTAAATGTTGTTCATTTAAAAACGTTATCCTGTTGTTTTCAGTTATTTAATATAGCTGGTTTTAGTTATCTTTATTTTTATTTGTTTTATTTATTTTATTTGTTTACTTAGTATTATTATTTCTATCATTATTATTATTGTTGTTATTTTAACTGGTCTCCCTCACTGCAAGTGTGTTTAGTGAATAATTTTGGTTCAATAAAAGAAGAAAAAAAAAAACGAGCTAGCATTAGCTTTATCTTAGCAAGTGTTTTGGTGTTTCCCAGCTGAAATACAGGCTTTATGGGTAGCCCATTTAAATTATTAAATAATATTAATAGTTAAAACAAACTAGCGAAAACCAAAATTAAAAAAATATTATAAAAACGACCATATTACCTGTTGAACATCAGCACTACTTCAGTACAACTCTTGAGTGGGTTCACATGCGCCCGTGCGCGCGCTCGTTACTACGGACGCCTGTCTCGTAGCTAACAGGAAAGAGGGGAAATTACTTCCGGGTGACGAGAGTAAAGCGGTATCCACGTGAAGTATCAAAGCCTTCAAAGTAAGTAAACCAGTGAGCTTATTAAGTTTTGATAATACATGCTGTAACTATGATAAAACAGGCTCACTATCTGGCTGACTGAATAGTTTGTACCTTTATCGGTTTAAGCTTTTAGCTGCTGTTTAACGTTAGCTGCTGTTAGCTTGCTAACTAGCATGGTTCAGCCAGAGAGTGCTATTAATAGACTTGGTCAGCTTGTGCTTCCTGGAAAGTGTTCATTTTGTCCCGTTATCACTCTGGAATTGTTACATTTTTACTTATCGTAACTCAAAATGTGTTCACGCTCGTGTATTAGCCGCGGGCGTGTGGCCTCACCTATAGCCAGAGGGTCAGAAAGCATGTTCATGTGCACCAGCAGCACTCACTGTTCATTCTGTGTTTCAGACGGACTCGGATGAGGACGTGATCTTTGTTTTTGAAAAGTGTGCACGTAAATCCAATGAGATTTCCATTGACCAGGTACTGATTTGCAACATCAGATATCTAACACTGTATCAGAATAATTTGTGGATCAACACATGCAAAGCAGTATTATTATCCAGGACACCCAAGCCGTACATTACATTACCATGCATACAAGTTGTGCTGTGTGACAGTGTGCTAAGAAAACCTACTGTGAGTAGACATGCAAAGCCTGAGAAGTGCATAAATGCAAATTTTGAAACACAAAAGTAGCACGTATGAACCTGGAATAGTCTACGCTGTACGATTGAATCAGTAAAACCTGCAGCAGAGTTTGAATATGGCTGACACATGCAGACTAATGCAAACACATAGGATCTATGAAAACAAGTGCACTGACAGATAAGAGAATAATTGGTTTTGGTGCATTTTTATCGTTCTAAATATTTAACCACAATTATGCTCTGTTCCCTGCAGGCGACACGACTGGCCCTGCAAAGAGACATTGACCAGCAGTCCCGGCCCAGGCAGCCAACCACAGTCCTGGTTAGTGTTTATTGCTCTGTTAGTCATGCTTGCACATACACATGTACCTGTGAGCCTGGTTTTGCAATTTAATCTAATATCAAAAAGTACTTTCTTGCAGTAATTGCTTTTCTCTCACCAGAAAATGAAGACGGTGGAAGAGAAGAGTGAGGAGAATTTTGTAAAGAAAGAGAAGAAAAACACAAAAGGACAAGCCTCTCTGCCTGACAGGACAAACACACCTGTTGATAGTAGCAGCCGAGCAGAGGTGAAAAAAGAAAAGAAGAAGGGTAAAAAAGGTGATGTAATTGTTATAGATACAGAGGAGGAGTCCTTGGATGGAGGTGGTGAAAAGGAAGAGAAGAAGAAAAAGAAGAAGAAAATTGCCACTGAATCTCTGAATGATGCCAAAGGTTCTGATGTGAAGAATGGAAATGACAAAGAAGTCAGCAAAAAGAAAAAGAAGAACAAGAAGCTGGTCGATGGTGAGAATTCAGTAAAAGAAGAAGAAGAGGAGGAAAAGAAACATAGGAAGGAGAAGAATGTAAAAAATAAATCTGTACAAATTAAACCAGCAAAAATGAAGATAGAGAAACAGGAGGAGGAGGAACAGCAAGGTGGAAAGGATAAATTAGCAAAGAAAGCCAAGAAGGGAAAAGACATTTTAGATGTAGACACTAAAATAAAGGAACAAGTTAAAGAAAAGAAGAAAAAGAAAACAATTGATGGGGAAACCACGGAAGCTGTGGTGGGAATAGACGTAACAAAAAAGAAAAATAAAGCTAAAACGAAAGTGTCTGAGAATGGAGTGAAGTTAGAAACACCAGAGGGTGAGACTGGTGAAGCTGAAAAGGTAAAAGTGAAAAAGAAGAAAAAAAAGGAAGCCAATACGAAAGAAGATGGAAATGAATTAGGAACGGCTCAGATCAAAGGTAACAACAAACAGAGCAAAGAAGTGAAGAAAAACGACAAGAAGAAACCCAAATCCACAAAGAATGAGATTATTATCATTGAGGAAGAAGAGGAGACAGAGCAAAAGAAGAAAGGAAAAAAAGAAAAGGTTAGAAAAGTCTCTGTGGAGGCCAGCGAGGTAGAGGAGACAGAACCAAAGAAGAAGAAAAGGAAGAAGGAAATCTCAAAGGGAGATGAGAAAGAACCAGTAGTACTCAAATGTAAAGAAGCTACATATGAGATCAGCGAGGTAGAAGAGATGGAGCCGAAGAAGAAGAAAAGGAAGAAGGGGAAATCAAAGGGAGAGGAGGATGAACCATTACCACTCAAATGTGAAGAAATAGAGAAGCAAAGCAGTGAAGCTTGTGTCACGGTGGCTGGAGACACGACAGGCAAGAAAAGCAAAAAGAAGAAAAGCTCCACTAAGGTGGACACACAGGTGGAGAGTTTTGAAACTGGTGCGAAGAAGAAGAAGAAGATTAAAGAAGAGGTGGAAGACCAGCATGTGAGTGTGTGTATTATCAGAGGCGGCTGACACCGTGCTTAATGTTGTTGTTTTTTTGTTTTTACAATTGGTAGTAAACCTGGTTTGTGTTTCATGGTGTTTTAGGAGCTCACCAGCGTGGATGTGGTTTTCCTGTCAGAGAAAACTGGAAACGCTGATGAGGTCACCATCAACCAGGTGAACAGGGCTCTCGTTATTCTTCCAGGACTGTGTGAATGTGATGTTTATTGCTTTGCATAAATGCCAGACATGTCAAAAAATGAGAGCATTGACACCACTGTCATGTCTGTATCGTAAATATGAAGCCATTGTGACCAGATGGTTAGCTTAGCTTAGCTTAGCATCAAGACTTGAAATGGGGAAACAGCTAGCCTGGCTCTTGTCTCCTGGGTGTAGTTTCATACTAAATAAACAGACACGAAAGTGGTGTTGATCTTCACATGTAACTCTCGGCAAAAAAGGGAATAAGAGTGTTGAATTTTTTTCCCCAAATTAAATCGGTAATAGCTTGGTGCATCTGTTTAATGCAGTTAAGCTTAATGAACTGTTTTGGTATGACATAGGAAAGAAGACAAGCTTTGCAAATGGAGATTGACAAGGCCTCTCAACCTCAAAAACCAGCCAAACCTACGGTCAGTATTGGTGCCTTTCTGTAGGTAAAATAAAACTACTAAGATTCATTTTGGCTGTTTTCCTTTAAAAGGGTCCTCCGGTGTTTTAGTATAACACTTTCACAAGATTGAAGGACTCAGAAGAGAAAAAATGGTAAATATATGCAGTGGGGATTTCCTAATTTTTAGTTGTAATCTTTGGTAAAGCTAAAAAAAAAAAACATTCCCCATAATGTAACTCAGTATTATCCTCATTAGACCCATCCTGTCAGGGGCTCTTTCATCCTGAAAATGGTTCACACCGTTTTGCTTCAGTTTCCAGGTTGAACCTTGTTTCCTCGAAATGATGTGTAACAGATTTTGAAGTACATTTTCTCTTGTTTGATGGGTGTGTGTCAGAGGTGCACACAATCAGCAGCGGCTTGTTTATAGATCAAATTCTGGTACATCTTCACTTACTGTATATACAATTTGTGTTTTTATTTCACACGTACGTGGGCAATTTAAATGTAAGTTTTCCTATGCCAATTAAGCCCCTTTGAAATGAACTGAAATAACACCCACTATATGAAAAGTGCGCCTGCATCAACACCACAGGGTGCTCAGTGCACCACTGTTTCTGTTTAAACAAACATTTTGCCATGTTTTGTCAGAGCTGAATGCAGCCCTGGTAAATGCCCTCATCTTTCAAACTCCACTTCCCCAGTTTGTAACACATGCTTTCACATGTCCCTTGCACTCACCTCAAGACCCGTGGTGATTGTGCCTTTGCAGCCATAGCTCCTAAACATTGGAATGCTTTGCTTGTTCCCTTACAGTCTGCTGACTCTGTGGTTTCTTTTAAAACCCAGCTAAAGACGCACCTGTTTAGACAGGCGTTTGGGTAACATGTATGCACCAGAACAGTACTTTACTTTATTTTATTATTTATCTATTTATTTTTTGTGTGCATTTTTTTCCCTGCGGACTTTTACCAAAGTTAAATTTTACTAACTTACTTATTTACTTTCTACTGTACATTTGTTCAAGTACAAGTTCAAGCAAGTTTGAGAACATCATCAGGGTTATTTTCTCTGACTTCAGAAAACTCCTCCAGGCCTGCAGAAGACATTATGTAACTGTTTTTACGGACTGGGCAGTGCTCCTCGTGACAAATGAACCAAGATCTAAAATCAGCAGAAGGCTCCTTAAAGGAGCACTTCATCCACAAAATGATTTCCGTGGGAAGAAGTTTGCTCTATGAACATGTCTAACATGGCATTAATAACTTATATATAAATGTTTTTTGTGGGTGAAGTGTACCTTTAATGCACTTTTCAGTTTCTAATATTTGTCTCCACTATCTCTGTTCCTCAGGGTCTGGGCCAGTGGAGCACCGCTCAGTTCAACAGCTCTGAACAGCAGCAGAAGTTCCTCCGGTTGATGGGCGGCTTCAAAAAGGGCTTCCAGCCTGCTACAGAAAGCAGCGGAAGAGCAAATATGGCGCTGGGGAAGGACGCACAGCAGCAGTTGCAGCAAGGGCTTCTGGGAGAGTTTGAACGTGCTCAGTCACGCAGAATGGACTTCAGTAACAGAGGGTCAGGACTTGGGTTCACTGCACCGTCCAATAAGAAGTTCTCCATTGACGTCAATTCACGTCGATCAGTTCGCTTTGATGATTGATGTTAGTGTGTGTGTAGGGGTGTTGTCTAAGAGATGTGTGTATGGTTGTACAAAATTTGTGGGCATTTTTTTGTTTTGTTTTTACTGTAGAGTGGTACACTTGACGTGGAAATCTACATCTCACAGCAGACTGTTATTGTATATAAATGAGCATGCAAAACAAAAGGCTATTTGTACATACTGTACATTAAACATCCTCCTGCTTTTTTAAATTAAACTATTTTGACTGTGCATCTGTTTATCATAAGAGTTCATGTGATTGAAGAAGGTCCCTGTTTTCACCGAGTTGGTGGAAGAGTTTGTTTAATTTTAGTGTCCGTTAAAGTGTTCCAAATATTTTTTAATCCTGTTCATCATGTTCGTGAGTTGTCAGGTGATGTTCCTGCCAGTTGAGTAGACAAGCAGCTGTGTGCCCAACACTGAGGAAAATGGACAGTTTAAATCACACTTTGTCAATTAAACACTTATTACTGAGGACAGAAGTACACTGAATAGGAAATTTGAGGGGTGACGCCACCCCCTGGTTACCAAAATGTTAACCTGACCAGACACTGTTCCTTCAATCAGTTAAGGTGAAAAAACAGAAACTTGCACTGAAGGCTTTGATAGTCATTTTATTTCAATCTTGCACATGAATGACATCTGCTGTAAAGTGAGGAAGGAAAAAGGAAAGTTAAAGTACACTTTACTTCAAAGATAAAATGGAAACATCTCTGCTTGCTTGTTGTAGGCTCACAATCAGTTTTGACAATAAGCTGGAAAACAAAAAAGAAATATTTGACTATCATGTTGAACTTCAATATTCCGCACTCTGGTAGCTGTGTTGTAACTGATTGAACATTAGGCTTCCTTTGTCACATTTACTCTCCTTTTAAACTGCTGTGTGGACATCTGTCCATCAGTTTACTTGAGACTGAAAGGAAAGGAGTGAGGAAAAATGAGCCTGAGGAGATTAACGTTTTTGTCACTTTGATGGACAAAAAAAATCCCATGTTCGTCATTTACATGACATCACGCAAAAGAAGGTTTAAAGTGCAGCATTTTTGGCTGAATCCTTATTTCAGACCAAATACAACCATCTCTAGTTACAAAATGCAGTCTGGGCCTTTATGCACCCAGCAACATGCACCGCTGCTTCATCCTTCAAGCTACCTGATGATCAGCCATAATACTTCACCGTAATATTTACGATAAAAACTGAGTGAAGAGGACCTTTCTTCACTAGGCACAAAATTCTTACGCTTTTAGCTTCTCATCATAGTGGTCCTTAGAAAGCTCCGCAGCTGCAATGTAACATCCTGAGTTCGTTCTAATCAGGTTGCCATCAGGCAACTGAAAGGCAACTTTAAAACCCCCCGTTGCTAGCACATGCACTGACTTTGGTTAAAAAAATATCTTTACAACAGTCGCTACTTTGTTTAGAATACATCCCGACAATTTGGTCTGACGCTACTTCAGTGTTTTCAAGTTGGCACAATCAAATGATGACTCAGTTTAAAAAAAAAAAAAAAAAAACACTTAAGAAAGACATGAAACCAGAAAGTAGCCAACAATGTGCACGTCGTCCAGTCTCTCAGAAAACATCTGCTGGGAGGCTACTTGACGACAGTGAGTGAGAGAGGGAGGGGAAGCTGTGTGTTCCTTGTGGTAGAAAGAAGTCGTCTCATGCCTGTAGATACTCCGGCTGCACTCGCGCCACTTTACGGAACTCTTTGCTGTGCGTCCGTGGGCACTGCATCTCACACCAGCTGATGGGAACCATCTGGGCACCTGATTCACAGAAAATGTGATAAAATAAATGGCAAAAACTAAAAAAAAAACATTGTATCATCACACTATTGCCAGCACAACACATTTTTAAAAATCTAAAGAGTTATTGGAAACTACAGAATTAGAAAACACTGCATTGTGGAGTGTTGTCACGTGAAAAATGCAAACACAAGCTGCCCAACATTGTGTCAATGAAGGTAAGACATTACACTTCTCAGTCTGAGGTTATAATTTCTTCCTTACTTGTTTCACCTGGCCACTTACAGAGAAGCACGACCTCTTAAGTATGAGGTTAAAATGAGATTAATTTGGTGCTCATCCTGCAGACCTTCTGTAGCAATACATTTCCATAATCAAGTTTAACTGGCCCCACTTCCATCGCTCTTTGGAGCAGCAAAGTAATCTGATTGAAAGCACAATAACTCTGCATCATGTCTCTCTCACATTGCCACACAAAACACTCTTGGTTACTCGATCAGAGATGACTAAATTGGCACTATTCTAAAATTCTGCCAAACTGTAATAACACTAAAGCAAATGCTTGACAAATATGGCTCACTGCAAAAGGCTGTGAAGTGTCAAAGTGACAACTGCCTCCACTCATCTGGACAGATACTCTTGCACCACCTTGTGTTCAAACAGGACACTACCAGTCTGTGCTGAGCTGGAACCTTCTGTGTTTTGAAGTGTAGAAGAAAAAGAAAAAAACATTGTTTAATAGAGCATTGAGAGTTACCTGCTTCACTGTGTGCCACCACCACCCCCAGTTCATTCTCTGCTGTGGTCAACAGGTAGTTGGACTGCACGTCACCGAGAGAAATCTGACATCATAGGTCAAGGGTTACAGCACAGTTAATGCAACAGCGCACGCCCACACTACTAATTCACTCATAGTGAATATCCAAAGGCAGCTGTCATTGATTTTAAAAGTAACAAGCTATGTGAATCTGTCACACTCCCAGAGATCATAGTAACAGAGAACAAGACTTCTTTGGAAATGATTTGTTTACTCAACCTAAGTTATTCCAAGTTTGGGAATTTCCGTGGAAAATAAATGGTAGCTGATTCATAAGCTGAACAGTTTTCGACTTTAACTCTTGAGAAAGATGTCTATTTTTCTCAGGCTTTTAGGGCAGGGAAAGGATACAACTTTCGCCAAGACGATGTCACCAGGTCTGAAGCTTTTGTATGTCTCTACCTGTAACAATAAAAATACAAGCTTTACACTAAGCATGTAATCTTAGATCAAAGCTGCAGTTTGTAACTTTGTCATATTTGCTGAAACTGTCTATATACTATATTCACAGAGCACTAAATGAGACAAACAATCTGTGGAATAAAAAAAACACTCTTCTGCCTACTCTCTTGCCTTGTAACATTTCTAATGGCATTACCACACGTGAACAAAAACAACAGTCAGAGCTGAGGCGTCTCTAACACAGCTGTCAATCATGTAAATCGCTCTGTGAACTGTGGTCAAACTGTCAGACAAGACAGCGCTGATCAAATATGCCTTGCATTGCCTCTTTCTCCCTGCATATTTTCAGAAGCCTATTTAGTGTACGGTTTAGCTGTGAAATGAAAGTTGGTCCGGCCGGTGGGCAGTGCTTGTTACTTATCGGTTGACTGTTTCCAGCATGGCAGATGGGTCACAAACTTTCTCATTTTGCAGCTAAACAGTACACTAAAATATGGTTCTGTAAACATTTAGAGCAAGAAATAGGCGATGGGAATCTCGATTCATATTTGATCAGTGCTGCCTGGTTTGACTGCAGCTCACAAGCAGTGACTGACATGATTGACAGCTGTGTCTGAGACCTCTCAGCTCTGATTGATTGTTCTTGGTGTGCCACAGTGGATTCTAGCGAATGCCACTAGAAGCAGTAGGAGGAGGAGGGACTTGATTTTTTTTTCACATATTATCTGTCTACAGTTGCAGCAAATATGACAATAAGTTACTTTCGTAAAACTGAACTGTGAACTAGCTTTAATAAGTACACATCTGACAATCTGGTCGAATACATGGATTCAAACGCACCTTGTCTTTCTCTGTTGCGCGCACATCTTCTTTCCTGTAGAGTCAGAGGGAGTGGGCTCAGTTTGGAGAATGACACAGAGAGATATGATGTAAAACGCTGATTCACAACTGAGTCAGTTTTCATGGTTACCTGATTGTTCCTCTGAAGCGGTCCTTGAGCGGTGTGGAGCCTACATACAGTATATGGACCTTGGCAAACCTGGGGTTGATGCTGGTCACCTGTCCAGGCAAAGAACAGTAAGGCTCGAGACAAACCATGGATCTACATCTAAACTGTGCAACATCACTTAATCAGATCATCTTGTAACAGTAACATAATATCTGATTCCACTGCATACCTTACAGGTGACTATTGCTCCTACATCTGGTAGTAGTTGTGTTTCTGTTTCCCTCACCACAGAGATCACTGGCAACTAGAAAAAAGACAAATCTCTCATGATTCAAGTTCAAAACAGCCTGAAGAAAAACCCTGTCACACTAAATATAGTGCATATTTCATCACCCACTCTGAACAAACACATTTCTGTTCAGTCACATTCGCCAGCATTGCGCAATACCTTTACTCTGACACGCCTTATTGCTTCTGCAGCTTTCCCCACCTCTCTCCTACCCACAACAACCACACCCCTCACCTCCTCTCCCTCGTTTTTCCTGAGCACGTATCCTGCTAGTGAGGAGTAAATGTATCCATGCCGCAGATACACTCCTGTGCCGGGAATGCAGTCTTCTACACTGCATAGCTTGTCACCTGGAGACAAACAAGAGGGGACAGACAGAGGTGTTGTAGAAAAGTTGTACAGTGTGTTAGTGTTTTTGTAGTGAAGGTGGACCATCTCTGCTAAAACCAGAATATAATTATACATTTCTGTGGGGTATAGCATGAACCTGTGGAGGAAAACGAAGACAATTCTAAATATCCCAGCCAGCATTTGTATGTGGGGCCCATGTGGGAAGTAGATGGGTTGAAAAATGGGCCCCATGTGGGATTGTCCATGGGTTCCATATCGGCCCCATGCCATTTGCCCACATGTGTGGATTTACC